>CM059218.1:3086126-3506126 GCA_030347435.1 Clarias fuscus | reverse complement strand
TGTAATATTGATGTCAGTGTTGATGGTACAACACGTTGTAGTTTTGTGTTTCTTTTGCAGCTGTAGTGTACTTCGCTTTTCTCTTCCTCTTTCTTCATCTTTTTCGCTCTCTCTTTTATCGCCTGTGCCCTGATATGTTGGTGATCATTTTTTTCTTCTTTTCCCTTCCTAGAAAGGATGGAAAGAGACAGAGAAAGAGAGAGAGAGAGAGAGAGAGAGAGAGAGAGAGTGAGTGTGAGAGAGATGGAATGCAAAGCCAGTACCCCTTCTGCTGCCTGTTACCGTGGCAACAGCACTGAATCCCTACACCGCAGAGTGAGAGTAAAAGTGAGAGAAGGGCAGAAAAAGAAAAAGGGACCCGCTGCTGACACAAACACCCTCCACACACACTCACACACACTTACATACAGTAGAGCTACCTGAACAAGTGTGTTAGAGGTGTGTGTGTGTGTGTGTGTGTGTGTGTGTGTGTGTGTGTGTGTGTGTGTGTGTGTGTGTGTGTGTGTGATCTGAGCATGAGTTTGTATCTACTGTATTTGTAGCTTGTAAGATTCAGGTGTGTATTTGTGCTTCAGGTGTCTTTGAGGTGTATTGTGTCCTAGATGTCACACGTGACACGTGTGTGTCTGTGTGTCTTGTGTGCGATATAACAGCAGGAGAAACACACAGTGTCACTACTGTAATTACCATCTGCCTGAGGTGTGTGTGTGTGTGTGTGTGTGTGTTTAGTGAGGCTCTAATGAGGGACAGTAAACCCACAGTAAATGCATGTTGTCAGTGGAACTATAAAGAGAAAACACACACACACACACAGACACACACACATAGACACACACACACTGAGGTCACAGTCTCCATAGATGTTAATTGCGTTCCTGGCCGCACTGATGTGGTGTCCATGCAGACTTTACATAGAGGTGAATACTAGGATTTATTATTGTTTTCACGAAAATTACTAATAATTAAATAGGATAGGTGCAAATAATTAACCTACATTTATGAATGAAATTATATTATATTACAGCTGCCGTTGAATAAAATAGGATATCCTCAGGAATTTACAGGGTAAAAATATATCTACTTTTGATGATTGTGCCAGTACAGATGAGTGAATATCATCTACAACCCTTTAATAGAGAGTTGGAGCAAGTTAGTACAGCGAGTAACACACTTGCAGGTCTATGTTTGTGTTTCCAAGGTGTTTTTCCGTCCTCTGCCCAGCTTCATGCCCCACCGGGAGAATTTCAGTGGCAGAGTGGTTGGACTTGACTTTTGCCCTGGCATGAATATTCATGAAAAGAGCTCTAACTGATAAGCAGCTTAACGTTTTTGTATCTTGACTCTCTGCAAAAAAGTCCGGAGTGTAGCAGAGGGTAGTAGAGGTAGTTTTGCTGAAGTTTTAGTATAATAACATTGCAGTTTGTTTGTGGTCATGTTGTGATGTGGATTTGCTGTAGTATTAGTGTAACATCTCTTTTGTTTGGTTGTAGTCTTATTGTGATGTAATTTAGTTGGGAAATAACATTTTAGTTTGGTTGTGGTCATGTTGAGATGTGGATTTGCTATAGTATCAGTGCAACATCACTGTAGTTTGGTTGTAGTCTTGTTGTGATGTAGTTTAGCTGTAATATCAGTTTGGTTGTAGCCTTGTTGTGATGTAACGTAGATGTATTATTTGGGTAATAACATTGTAGTTTGGTTGGGGTCATGTGACGTAGAGTTGCTGTAGTATGAGTGTAACATCACTGTAGTTCAGCTATAGTCTTGTTGTGGTGTAGTTTAGTTTTAAAATTTTGGAAATAACATTGTAGTTTGGTTGTGGTCATGTTGTGATGTGGATTTGCTGTAGTATTAGTGTAACATCATTCTAGTTTGGTTGTAGTTTTATGTAGTTTAGCTGTAGTATCAGTTAGGTTGTAGCCTTATTGTGTTTTATTTTGGCTGTAGTATTTGGGAAAAATAACATTGTAGTTTGGTTGTGGTCATGTGATATAGTTTAGCTGTAGTATCTGGGAAAAATAACATTGTAGTTTGGTTGTGGTCATGTTGTGATGTGGATTTGCTGTAGTATTAGTCTAACATCATTCTAGTTTGGTTGTAGTTTTATGTAGTTTAGCTGTAGTATCAGTTAGGTTGTAGCCTTATTGTGTTTTATTTTGGCTGTAGTATTTGGGAAAAATAACATTGTAGTTTGGTTGTGGTCATGTGATATAGTTTAGCTGTAGTATCTCGGGAAAAATAACATTGTAGTTTGGTTGTGGTCATGTTGTGATGTGGATTTGCTGTAGTATTAGTGTAACATCATTCTAGTTTGGTTGTAGTTTTATGTAGTTTAGCTGTAGTATCAGTTAGGTTGTAGCCTTATTGTGATTTATTTTGGCTGTAGTATTTGGGGAAAATAACATTGTAGTTTGGTTGTGGTCATGTGATATAGTTTAGCTGTAGTATCTCGGGAAAAATAACATTGTAGTTTGGTTGTGGTCATGTTGTGATGTGGATTTGCTGTGGTATTAGTGTAACATCATTATAGTTTGGTTGTAGTTTTATGTAGTTTAGCTGTAGTATCAGTTAGGTTGTAGCCTTATTGTGATTTATTTTAGCTGTAGTATTTGGGAAAAATAACATTGTAGTTTGGTTGTGGTCATGTGATATAGTTTAGCTGTAGTATCTCGGGAAAAATAACATTGTAGTTTGGTTGTGGTCATGTTGTGATGTGGATTTGCTGTGGTATTAGTGTAACATCATTATAGTTTGGTTGTAGTTTTATGTAGTTTAGCTGTAGTATCAGTTAGGTTGTAGCCTTATTGTGATTTATTTTGGCTGTAGTATTTGGAAAAAAATAACATTGTAGTTTGATTGTGGTCATGTTGTGATGTAGTTGTGCGGTGTTAGTAAACACCGTAATTGTGAAGTAACATTGACGTCAATGTTGATGGTACCACACGTTGTAGTTCTGTGTTTTGGCTGAGGTTTTGGCTCTGTACAGCAAATATAGTGACTGTATTATAAACTGACAATTGTTAATATTTCAAATACGTTCAAATCAAACCGGGAAAGTCTAAAAGCAATTTGACATTTACAGAAAACTTCGAGCACAGTTCGGCGATGAGACTCTTAGCCGCAGGAAAACATATGAGCGGTGTCGGAGCCCGCTGCAGTAGCTCCTGTAAACATTCAGAATCTGATCCGAATCGGGTTTTATTCGCCAAGTATGTTGACCCACACAAGGCATTTGGTTCCGGCTGTTTGTGGCTCTTAAAGTACAGACCAACAGAACTTGCAGAAGAGACACATGTGCCTGTGGGAGCTGTACACACACTTATCACCCAACACACATCACACACCAACACCACCTACACATTACAGGAACAATGGATGTAATACCCCCTTGAACCTCGTTAAAGGGGTTCCTGGGAGGCCGGCGTTTCAGGCGTGAATCGGAGAGGCAGTCCGATCACGGCTCTGTCGTACTGAGAAAACTTTCTACCTTAATGGTGTCCAAGCACTAATGAAATATTGGGATAGGTGCATTAGTGTAACAGGAGAGAGAAATAAAGGGAGTTTTTACTCTCAGAACCGTCTTCTGTTATCAATCTGCATAATCAAAAGTCCCACTTTCCCCCGAACACCCAATAATAATGAATAAAACTGACAGAAGGAACTGCGTCCAATTGTACATCAGGACTTCACAGGATTACAGGATCTGAAGCAACATGCCAGAGTAAAAAAAAAAAAAAAAAGGTGGAATAAAGATAACAATGAAATTAAAGAAGAACAAAAGCGGCATTGTGTGAGCGTTCACACTCGTCTTTGGCGATAACATTAACACTCTATTAAAGGCAGGATGGACCGGAGACTGTAGAGAGGAAAAGGCTGTAGATAAAAAGACTCATAGATAACGCTAATGTTAAGTGTAAATGCATTTCTCAGCTTTGTGTGTGTGTGTGTGTGTGTGTGTGTGTGTGTGTGTGTTTGTACGCGCAAAAGGACAGAAAAGCCATGATGTGTGTAGCATTTAAATTCCGCTGACCCTCTTGCTGTCTGGTACACACTGTAATCGACTTTTGTGTGTGTGTGTGTGTGTAAGATTGTCTGATATGACATTTCCTAAATGATTTCTGTCCAGATTGTATCTCTAAGGTTGACCTCCTCATCTTGTCTCCTCAGAGAGAGAGCGAGAGAGAGAGAGAGAGATTCGAAAACAGTGAGAAGACTGAATCATTTATTTAAGTCCAACATCAATCAAAGGCTAGCCCTGTCAAAGAGTAACAGCATCAATCAGTTTATTGCTGTCTCACACACACACACACACACACACACACACACACACATAGTCGAACATAGAAATTCCAGTATGGCCGTTACAGGATGGATGTCAGCTGGGAACATAATAAATGCTTTTCTAACTGTGTGTGTGTGTCTGTGTGTGTGTCTGTGTGTGTGTGAAGGAACTCGCAGATGTTCTCTCAAATACACACAGAGCTTTTTGAAGACTGAGGATAATTGCAGCTCGCCCACACAGCTGTGAGAGTCAGTGAATGAGCGACACCAAGAGAGAGAGCAAAAGAGAGAGAGAGAGAGAATGCGAGTCAGACAGATAGACGGACAGACAGACGAAGAGACAGAGGCACACAAAGACATGGAGACAGACAGAGAGAGACAGAGGCACATCACAGACACGCAGACAGAGAGAGAGAAAGAAATGAGGAGCCTCTCACTCATCTTGGCTTTGGCCCATGAGGAATAATTGTGTGTGTGTGTGTGTGTGTGTGTGTGTGTGTGAGTGAGTGAGAGAGAGAGAGAGAGAGAGTTTTAGGGTGTACTTTGTGACACACACAGCGGTTTGTCATTGTAGCCATGACGGCAAGGCAGGAAACTTGCACACCTGCTTGAGACTCCGCCTCCCTCCTTACTGATTGACGGGTGGATGGACAGACAGATCCATATACCAAGCGTGCTGATGTGTATTTATCTTTCTTTGTCTTTCACTAGTAAGTCAGTTGCTCATATTTACACTTCTGTCTGTCTGGAGTTTTTTTTCCCCCTCAAACTGAGTCTAAACAAACAGTGACAGATCCATCGCCATGACGATCAATCGCCTCTCGTCTCCACGGAAACTGCCTGTTTTGATGAGAAAGAAAGAGAGAGAGGGAGAGAGAGAGACACGCAGAGAGAAAGAGGGGTTTATGAGTTCAAATGCTTTGCTTCATCAAAATCATAGTCATAATTCAGAGGTCACTGCGTGTGTGTGTGTGTGTGTGTGTGTGAGTGTGTGTGTGTGTTTTACACTTGCTAAAGGCAAGTAAAATGTGACAGATGATTAATGATCTTCCTTTACAGAGAGAGAGAGAGAGAAAGAGAAAGAGAAGTTGTGAAGAAACTTGAAACCTATAATGATGAGCGAAGGATTGTTGGTCAGTAGAGAGAGAGAGAGAGAGAGACAACGAACCAGATATGCATTTATTAATCTTATTTAATAGTATACTATAATTATATAATAATTTAATGATAATTCCTATAACAATCAAAATTATCTGACCAAAAGAACAAGACATTTGTGCAATTCTTGTGCAAGGAAATACAACTGTGTGCTCATTTGCATAAAGCAGGTAACTTGGAAAGCAAAGAACAACAACAGCAAAAGAGAAACCCAATAAACCCAATAAACTGGGAATTCAGAAAACCAGAAATCAGGAAGGCCTGGGAGGCCAGAACAACTCAATAAAGCATTACAAAACACCCTGAAAAGCAAAGTGAGCTCGCAACCCAGGAGCAGAAAAACAACAACAACAACAAATAAATAAACAAACAAACGAACGAACAAACAGACAACTCAGGAACAAGTCTAAATTGGAAAACAATAGAATTTGGAAATGAATAAACAAAGAAATCAAGAAAAAACAAAAAATGGCATCTTAGCCAGTGCAATATTCTTGACTCTATCCAAACCTAATTATAATTTATTAAAATAGTATTACAACAAACCAAATATACAAATGTATAGTCAAATGTTACTAAAATTAGTAAGTAAAAATTTCCTGGTTTATTGGCAGAATATTTTGCATCTTTCACGAAAAAAATTCCTAAAACAATTTTATTTTATTATTAAACTTAATAAAAAGTTTAATAATCTTTTACTTGGTTCATTGTTAACTTATTTTCTGAAATTATGGATGGATTTGGCGAGAATCAAGAAGATTTCACCTGCTGATATGTCGCTTTTGCATCGTTTGATGGTTTTTGGTGTTGATCTTGACTTAAGCTCGCTTATTTGGACCCCATCTTGGGTGATGTTGGTTTTGGACTAGTGTTAATTTTAGTCTTATTCTGAGTCCCAGGATAAATGTCCCTGTTAGTTTTTATCATATTTAATCAATCTTTTTTTTTCTCAAGTTTCAGTCGACTGAAAGTCTGGATATTTTAGTCTAGGTTTACTTTTCTCTAGTTTTAGTCAATAAAAATGTAACATTTATTAATAAGATTATTATTAATTAACTCTATAGTCAATCAAGTCTCGCCAAAACCATTATTTTAAGGAGTTTCGCAAAAGAATTATCTTAACATTTAAAATGCATCTATTCATCTGATGTTTTTTTCAGCTAATTATATATTTATTTTTAACATCACAACAACTGCTGCATGTCCATATTTTTTTTTCAACTACATAACAATAGGAGCAGTATGGACAAAACAGTGTATTGTATAAATATACTTTTACGCACTTGGACTGTTGTAGGGATAGCTCCAGGTCACAATCATTTGCTAACTTATTGTAACTTAATGTGTTTGGTAACGGTTAAACTATAAAATAAAATACATCACATACTGTATGATGTTAACATGTGGCAGCGTCATCACCACAAAGAGGCTGTAAAACTGGGTGATTATTATGGGATGCCTTGATGCCTCTCTTCAGGTGTGTGGTACAGTATTTTTTCCCAGCGATCGTGTTCCCCCACTGTTTCCCCTCTGATATCACGACACACCGTTTTTTTCTTCTTCTTCGGTTCATTATGAAGAAGACGAGCCCAAACATCGTCTCGTCTCGTCTCCTCCGCCCGAGTGACACTGCTGTGATGATGAAGAGTTGAAGATGACTGAACTCGTAACGTCCCGTCACTGCGCGCGCAAACTACTCCTGAACCGCCGCGCGCTGCGACCCGGGAAACACCGCTGGTTATGAACGAACGCCGTACTGCAGCAAATTGTGACGACAATTCTATGTTGACAAAAATAAAGACGTTTATTTTTAGAAAAGATGTTTTATTAGTGTTTATTTTTTTTAAATAATGCGTTTGGAAGTGTTAGTCTGCACAACCAAAAGTAGGGAGTGAGAAACCAGCAAACCTGACAATCAGTAACCAGGAAGTCAGTAATCATGGAACGTAGAGTACAGTAAATCCCCTATATACGAACTTTCAAGTTACGAACTTTCAAAGATATGAACATGCGTCGTGGCAGTTAGATCACATGTCCGGCGTGTACATTCTCACGTGCGTACGGCGTGCATCCCATGATGGCCGGAAGCAATCGAAAAAGCAGCGGCGATGAAGCTGGTGCTGCCAAGAAGCGCCAAGCAATAAGGATAGAGACAAAAGTGCAAATAATTGAGAGAACGGAGGGAGGTGAGAAAATGGCAGACATCGCTCGTTCTTTCGCCATGAATCAGCACGATTCTTAAAAACAAGGACGAGATCATGGAGCATGTTAGTTTTATACTGTGTACAGGCAAGTGTGTTAGCATCCTAGGATTTAGAGAATGTTTCTTGGACTTAGGAACAAATTGGACTTACGAACGAGCTCTCGGAACGGAACTCGTTCATATGTAGGGGACTTACTGAATTAGAAAGGCATAAAGACTGGCAACCTGGAACTTATGCAAGACAGGTTCCCATGGGAACTAGGGACCTTAGAAACCAGGCAAAGTGGAAACTATGATACTGGGAAATCAAAGATGTTAAGCAAAGGACTGATATTAGAAGCATTTATGAATTAGGAATTATGGTGCATTAGATTATTACTTTAGATTATGGTGTATGGTGTTTTGTATTTCTCTCTCTCTCTCTCTCTCACACACACACACACACACACACAGACAAAACCAGAGATTATTATTAGAGATTTATTATTAGTGCACATATGTCTACTCCAGGATGCAGAGAGGTTTGGGAGGCAGGTTGGACGCAGGTCTTGTTTTGACTCCGCCCAGATCAGTGTCATGTGACCATAGGAGTTTGGGATGTGTAAAACTAACCACATAACACTACGACGATGACTGACCAGGGAACACACTGTGTGTGCGTGTGTGTGTGTGTGTGTGTGTGTGTGTATGAGCTAGTGAAACAGAGCTACGTACACACACTCACGCACACACTCCGTGGAATGTCAGTTGTCGATGCTGAATTCCCGAGACTCTTCCTGTGTTTGAGCAAAAAACGAAAAATATGCTCAGAAATCTGTGTTGATTCAGAACGTGTCAAATTTCTTTTCTGTCTAAGTGTGTGTGTGTGTGTGTGTGAGTGTGTGTGCACGTTATCTCTCATACGCAGATCGAGTTGCTGGCGCTCATTTGCATATCAGAGCGTGTTACTGCACATTAATTGGTCACTGTTGTTGTACCTGCTCACCTTGCAATGTCAAAACACGCGCACACACACACACACACACACACACACACACACACACACACACACACAGTAACGCATGCACACACACGCAGGGTACAGATGGCATCATCGTTTGCCCTGTGCGCCTGGTTGATGCCCTCCGAGTACGCTGAAGCGTGATTGGCTGCAGCTGTATCCATGACGACGGCGTTTAGAGAGATTCCGAGTGATACAACTGTGAACTGATTTACAGATTTGTGTATGTGTGTGTGTGTGTGTGTGTGTGTGTGTGTGTGTGTGTGTGTGTGTGTATGAACTGGATCATGTTAATAGGCAAAGAGGGAATTAATGTGCAAAGGGAAGAGGAGCGTGTGTGTGTGTGTGTGTGTGTGTGTGTGTGTGTGTGTGTGTGTGTGTGGAAAAAAAGGAGAAATAACAAGTGAGGGAGAATAAATGAAAAAGAGGAAGCAAGGCCGAGAGATAGAGGATGTAAATCAGATGGACGGCGGAGGATCGCGCGTACTGTATGTGAAAGGAGGCGTGTGAAAAGCACTCCATCACCAGCACCAGCCGATAAATCGATTACTCCGAGCAGCGGCACTCCCGCTGATGGCCTTCCACTCACTTTTATGTTTTGTCTCCTCTCTCTCTCTCTCTCTCTCTCTCTGCCCCCCCCCCCCCACACCCCCCCACACCCCTCCTCCTCCTCCACAGTGACGGATGGGCAGACCGGACCGATGTGACCGACGGGTACGTGCGCGAGGCTGCAGGGGGGATCACGATAAAACTGCGATCCTCGGACGTGAAGTGGTTTGACGATTACTATTTAAGATTACGTCCTGACAACAATCAGCGCAATCCGTGGTTCCCCGAGTTCTGGCAGCATCGCTTCCACTGCAGAATGAAGGGTCATCCGCAGGAGGACCCGAACTACAACCGGACCTGTAGCAGTGAGTGCATACACACACATAACACACACACACACACACACACACACACACACACACACACACACACATGCAATTTTAATTTCACATTGTTGTAAACATGTCAACCATGCTTTCCTCTCATAAATCTCATAATCCAATTAATTACCACAAGTTCACATGATCTAGCTAACACACACACACACACACACACACACACTCATGTACACACGCACCAGAACTCAGAAAGATGTGGGCAGGAGGTGGTGATGGATGGAACAGAGATTCACCCATTTTGTTCCTGAATGTGTTTACATATTAATGGACAGCGAGAGCTTTTCATATGATGATCGCGGCCTCCGCCTGTTCAAACTAAAAACCCTGATCAACAGTTACACTCCTGGCCCTAACACAAGTCTCACTTAGCTCAAAAAAAAATGAAGCTTTTCATATCCAATCGTCTGTCCAACTACTCTGCAATGAACTACATTTAACCTTGCAATACCGTCAACATTAACTCGAAGGCCTTCGCTGTTACAAGTTAATCAAATTCATCCAAAGCCAATTTAACCCAAGTTTATTTTATTGGAAAACCTGTCCAATAATCCATACTCGAAACTAGCTCAATCTGTGTTCATTCAGGACGGGTCAGATTTCTTTGCGCGTGATTTTTGTGGCATTTGCTTATCGTTGTTGTACCTGTCCACCTTGCATTGTCAGAACATGCGCATGCGCACACAATCATATGCAAACGCAGTGACATAGCCAAACTCAACCCCAGTTCAATAACCTCCCATCAAACAAAAACTAGTTCAGTAATCCAACCTTCATTCCAATCATTCCAATAATCCAAACTCAACCTTAATTCAGTAATCCCAAATCAACCACAGATCGATATTCCAAATTTAAAACCAGTCCAGTAATCCAAACAAAAACTGCTAACTCAAGCCCATTTCAGTGATGCAAACTCAACCCAAGATTAATAACCTAAACTCAACCGCAGTTAAATAATCCTACCTCAATCCCAGTTTAATAACCCAAACTCAACCCTACTTCAATAACCTAAAATCAACCTCAGTTCAAGAACCTAAACTCAAAACGTCATCAACATCACATAATAACTTCGGTTCAATTGCAGAAATGTAAAACTACATTCCTAACCCAAACTCAAACCTAGTTCAATAACGCAAACTCAACACCAGTTCATTATCAGAAATGTAACACTAGTTCAGTAATCCCACCCAGCCCTACTATCATGAACCAAACTCCTTTAATTACGGTACCACAGACCTGACCCAGGGACTCACCGCTGGTTAAACCGGTTCACTACTCCACACAAATTCCTGTAAGCCACAGCGGGACATCAGCTCCTTCACTCACACCCATTTTTGAAATACACAATTGACCCAGTCTGATTTCAATAACCCACAGAGTCCATTTCAACAACTTAAAATCATCCCTAAGCCCATTTCAATAAATTATAATTAACCTGAACCCTTTTCACTAAATGAGAAATGGCCCAAGCTGCAATCAGCTCAGATCCATTTGGCAAACCATAATTAACCCAAATGCATTCCAGTAATGCAAACTCCAACCCATTTCAATAGCTGTTCATTAGAATCAGTTTTCAGCCAACGAGCCCATCCCCATGTTAGACCCAGTCCCGAACTTTTTCCACGTGCATGTGTGGCCGAAAAGCTTTAAACTAGACCAACTAACGTAGACGTAATTGAAGAACATGTCTAGGTCAAGTAAAGTCAAACATCTCTCCATTCACTTTCCTCACACCCTGGATCCGACTCCAAAGCACCAAATGATGCTCTTGTGTTCCTCATTCTGTCCTTCCGATTCGCCAAAAAAAAAAAAAAATCACCATATTACACTTGGAGTCCCTGTCATTCTGTTCTTCCTACCTCCTGTCTCTACATCACTGCCTCTCTTTTGTTGATCTTCCTTTCTTTCATAACTTTCTCTTTCCTCCTCTGTTCAATTCTCCATTCATACCTGAAGCACACAGTGTTCACGCAGCACATCAAAGCGCCACAGTTTCAAATAGCTCCATTTCAATAAGAAAGGAAGACGGGAATATGAATGAAACTCAATTTGCATTCACCACCGAATTACTGAATTTTGGTTTGAATTAAACAGAGAGAGAGAGAGAGAGAGAGAGAGAGAGAGAGTTCTAAGGTTTAACTCAGGGGTTGTTTGGATGTAACGCATCATATAGCTTTAAATGATACAGAAACTATAGCTGCAGTGAATAATTGCGTTTTGAAAGCCATAGCCGTAATTAAGGCGGCGTCATCGAGTTCATGCACGAGAGTCTTCAGATAGGTAGAACATCAACGGCATTCTTGTATGCCCGTAAATGTTCACAGATTTCATTAGCTCCTAGCTAACTCATCATTTCATTCGCCTCAAAATTCATATCCGACCTTGGTGACGACGACGACGACGACTGGCTAACAAGATAACGGAAATAGCCATCCCCTTAAAAGTACTTGCAATCAACAGACTGACATATTCTTAACAGGAGAGCTGCGCCGTGTCATTATATTAGGAGAAGAAATATCTGAAATGAATTACTGATTTGATAGATGCTATAATTGGATCTCTATATATGAGGTAGTTTGAAAAGATTAATAGGGTGCAAATAAAATATCCGTGAGTCATGAATCAAAGGAAATACCTGAACAGATCATTACTACATTCACACCTACTCCTACATTTCACTTTAATGTTTAGCAATTTGTCAAACGTTTGATTAGTTACAACCTACACATTTTCCCCCTGAAATAAATCCTAACAATAATCGAATTTTTGTCCAAATTGAGACTTTAAATAAATCCAAGCATTGAGCTATTAAAGCAGAGCAGAATGAATGATTTGAGCCGAGGTTGTTAGTTTACTTCTTGTCTCACAGACATGTCCCTGTCCTTCTGTGTCTAGAGCGCGATTCTCTGCGGCAGCAGTACGCTCAGGACACCAAGATGGGTTTTGTCATCAACGCGATCTACAGCATGGCATATGGGCTTCATAAGATGCAGAGAGCTCTCTGTCCTAGCATGGCGGGACTCTGCGATGCCATGCGGCCAATCGACGGCTCCAAGCTGCTCGAGTTTCTAATGAAGACAAATTTCACAGGCGTCAATGGAGAGAGCATCTACTTTGATGAGAATGGCGATTCACCCGGAAGGTATAGAGAGCCTTCAGTCAATAAGTAGGTCACAATTAGTCAGTCACTGAATCAGTCAGTCAGTTAGCCAGTTAGTCTCTTTGGCCGTCATTTAGACACTTGGTCATGTAGTCAGTCGGTCAATTGTTCATTTAGCTAGACAGACAATCACTGTCAGTCACTCAGTCAGACTAGCACTTGGTCAGTCAGATGGCCATTTAGTCATTTATCCAGACCGTCAGTCATTCGGTCAGTCAGTCATTCATTCAGTCAAACAGCCACTCCATCAGTCAGTTAGTCATACACTCACTCAGTCAGTCGCTCAGTTAGTCAGTAAGATAGTTATTCAGTGAGTCATTTAGTCAATCAGCCAGTCAGTTAGTCAGTCAGTTAATCAGTCAGTTAGTCAGTCAGTGAAGCAGTCAGTCAGTAAGTCAGACAGTCAGTCATTCAGTCATTCAGACAGTTACTCATTTAGTTAGTAAGACAGTTAGTCAGTCAGAAAAAAAAGTCAGTCAGACTGTCAGTCAGCTAGTGTCAGTCAATCAGTCAGTGAGTCATTAATTCAGTTAATGAGTCAGTAGTCAGTAAGTCAGTTAGACAGTAGGTCAGTCAATCAGTCAGACAGTTAGTTAGTCAGGCAGTTAGTCAGTCAGTAAGTTACTCATCCAGTTAGTTAGTCAATCAGTCAGTCAGTCAGTTATTGTGTCAGTAGTTAGTCAGATGGTCAGTCAGTCAAAAGTTAGTCAGCGAGTCAGTAAGTTAGTCAGTTAGTGAGTCAGTAGTCAGTACGTCAGTCAGTTAGTGAGTTAGTAGTCAGTAAGTCAGTCAGTCATTCAATTGTGAGTCAGTAGTCAGTAAGTGAGTCATTCAGTTAGTGAGTTAGTAGTCAGTAAGTCAGCCAGTCAATCAGTCAGTTACACAGTCAGTTAGTTTATCAATTAGCTGGTCGACCAGTCAGTCAGTTAGTTAGTCAGTCAGTGAGTCGGTCAACCAGTCTGTTAATCAGTTAGTCAATCAGTCAGTCTGTCAGTTAGTCAGTCTGTCTGTCAGCGAGCCAATCACTCAGTCAGTCAGTCAGTCAGTCAGTCATTCAGTCAGTAAGTCAGTGAGTTAGACAACCAGTCACTCAATCATTTAGTCAGTCAGACACAGATAGTCTGTCAGATAGATGCTCAGTCAATTAGAGAAAATCTAGTAAACATTTTGAATATGTTTCATTCTTGGTTTGCATATGTGTGTGTGTGTGTGTGTGTGTGTGTGTGTGTGTGTGTGTGTGTGTGTGTGTGTGTGTGTAGCTATGTGATCATGAACTTTAAGAAGATGGGGAAAGACTACTACGACTACACTGTCGTGGGCAGTTGGGACAACAGCGGGCTGCAGATAGATGATGATGAAATCTGGCCAAACAAAGATGGCATGATTAAGTCAGTCTGCAGTGAGCCCTGCGATAAAGGACAAATCAAGGTCAGAATCTTACAAACATCAAACTTTCTCCACTGTGACATATTCTCTGTGGTTACTTATACACACCTCAGCTTCTCAACAAATTCTTTTTCATCCTCCCTAGAATCACCAAATAATTCCACCACGTTGAACAGCTCCCGTCACTAAGCCTACCCCAAGTTAGCCCCACTCATTGACCCTGACTGACCCTTCCTTCTCAGTAACCCCATGTTTCCTTCAGCCTTCTCTCTCTGTATCTCTCTCTCAGTCCTGCTGCGCTCAGTCCTGGGTGTTTCACTGATGCGGTTTAGTTCCCCGAGTCTGAGACTGAGGAACGCTGATGGAGCATTAAGAAAGTACAGAATGTGAAATCTTTTGGGCTAAATCATCATCCTACTTTTTTTCAGTCCTTCCTGAATGCCCAGTCACCAGTGATACAGTAGGTACAGCAATCCAGATGATGCTACTGTAGTTGTTGGAAAGGAAGGACGAGGGATAGGCCAGATTTTTCTTTCCCAGTGGACTTTAACACATTGACAAAATTAGTGAAATGTCACTGTGTGCATTAATGACATTTCTCTAAGTGGTTACAAAATGTCAGGTTTAAGTTTGTCCTTGATTTATCACACATTAAATGGACTGATGAGTTCCAGCAGGCCTGCAGTGATTCACTTCGCTAAGCTCATTTAACACTTTCAGAGGTGACAAATTGGATATAACTTTCCTTTTTTTTTTTTTACATTTAATCCAGCTTCAACCTGTAATTGGCGTCAGGGCTCTTTAATTAATCAGGAGCATGAGGAGGACCCTGTTCTGTTTAGTATTACACTGAATCAAGTCCTCGGCAGTTCTGAATCTGTCTATAGGTGCTGCGCGATCAAGTGCAGAAAAATTTTAAATCGCGATATTAACATGCACTCATCAGATCGAGCAAGGGTACAATTTACTACAGGTAATATACATATAATAAGTATATGTTTATTTTTTTCAATCAACATCTGAGCTGCTACATAAATATTAATACTTAATAAATATAAATATTACAAAATTGTACATTTAATAACTCTGACCCACATCGCTGCTGCTCCCAAACTTTAGAAGGTTGTGTATTAATTTCAAGTCTGAAAATTTTCTGCGGTCCATCTTCAATCACAGTTCTGATTAACACACAAAAACATAACAAAGTATGTCCCTATACAGAGATACCTCCGCTTACACTTGTATTGCAAAACGCATTTTCCCATAGGAAATAATGTAAATGCAGATAATGTGTCCCAGCCACTCTAAACAGATTACCAATATTACCAATTTCCAGCACTATAAATCATATTTTTGCATATAAAAACAATTAGAACATTTATAAAAGACATGTAAATTAAGTAAAATATGAAATAAATAGACATTAAACCACACTCAACCTTAATTTATGATTCCTCTTGGCACCGAATGCGTTTTTTAGTGGACCTAAAAGTGCTTCTCTTTTCCTCTCTTTTTCTAACATTCTTGGGACCCATGGTGCTAAATCTTGTACAAAATACAAATAATAAAATAGAATTCGTAAATTCACTTTGTTTGGCTTTCCACTGACACAAACAAGTTGTGAACTGCTCCCAGACAATATAAGATAATTCTTATACCAAGGCAAATTCCTTTTTAATAAGAATTTAAATTCTTAAGGTGAAAATTCTTATGTATACCGAGGTACCACTGTGTACCGAATATTTTTGAATGATTAATAAGACAAAATTTAAACCAGGTTTGATTCCCAGCCAATGCCCAAAACCTCAGCCACTGGATGCAGTGCCGGTCCCAAGCCCGGACAAAATACTGGGAGGGTTGCTTCAGGAAGGGCTTCCGGCGTAAAACCTGTTCCAAACTTGTGTGCTGTGATTTTAAAGTTAATTACAGAAATGTTAAACATTAAATGTATTTATTTATTCTAAAAGACGTCTCAAGGCCCAGCTGCAGTACCGTCGCGGCCCACACTTTGGGAATTACTGCCATATCGGAGAATGCCAAGTAGTGATTGTAATATGTTTAAAAAAAAACAACCCAAAAAACAATGTGATATTTTATCCCAAATTGTGCATCCATGCTCTATCTATCTATCAATCTATCTATCTATGCGTATTGTTTCTTTCTGAGAACCTTATAAGCGAGCCTTCTAAAAAATCTGGTCTGTCTTGCCCTCTTTCGTCATTTCTTTTTTTCCTTCTCTCTCTTTCTCGCTCTCTGAACTCCAGACTCTCCAGGTCTCACTTTCTGTCTCACTGTCTCTGCAGGTGATCCGTAAGGGCGAGGTGAGCTGCTGTTGGACGTGCACCCCCTGTAAAGAAAACGAGTTTGTGTTCGATGAGTACACCTGCCGAGCCTGCGAACTCGGATCCTGGCCTACCGATGACCTCACAGGTACACAAACAGAAAGACATGTGTGACAAATTAAAGTAAAAACAAAAAAAAAAACTTTTATGTGGCTCTGCTGAGGATTTAGTTGAATTTAGCCAAAATTTCTATCTCACGGCGAGTTTTTTTTCTCCAGGATGACTCCGCCCATTCAGTCTTCCCAGTCACCACCGTTATTAAATCGCCAACTAATGGAACATATATTGGATGAAAGTTTTTTTCACAGCGGCTCATAGATCCATTGCCAAGGCTCTCTGCTCATGAATCGAAGTATAAATGCGCAGGAGATCCGCTTTGTTCCTGCTCTTTAGTTCTCTGGTGGTCCTGTACAACCTTCTGGCTTTGTTAAGCCTTTTGTATTAAGACAGGATTGTACGTCTTTTCTCCAGCGTCCTGCACATACGTATTTCCTCTTTGTCCTCGTCCCTGGCCGTCCGCTTTCCCCCTCCACTTATTGTCCTCTTTGTCCATATTGTCTACATTGTTGTTATCAGAGGAGTCCCTCTCGTCCTTCAGGTGCACGTAGAACATTGTGTGCTGGGCTGCGGGATTTGTCCTGTAATACTGGGGACGTGTCTGTCCCAGCAGGTACATGTAATTGAACCTCATCGTGCAGCCATGTCTCTAGACAAACAAGAAGATGGAGATCTAAGGAGACGCTTGATATTTGGAATCGATCCAGACGGCAGGTCCGAGAAATAAACCGTTCTTGTGTATCTTAGGACGTCTGGAGAAGCACTGAGGGGCGTCTGCTGGGTAAAGGGTATCGTGCAGGGTCTCATCGACAGCGTCTGCCGTCTCACGATGTTGTAAACAGTCTATGACCTTTTTCTTGGAGATGCTGAGTGCTTTTGGACTGCACTTGGACTTTTCATGTCCAGCTCTGCTCTCTGAAATATTGCGCAATGCTGAAATTCATTGTTTGGCTGTATATATATATATATATATATATATATATATATATATATATTAATATATATAAATTCATTAAAATCATCTTATGCATCTTAATCAGAAACCTTGCTTACGTATGTCAAAATTGGTCATGTTATGATAAAATACCGAACAGCACTTAGTCAGCCTGTCCTTCAAACCCCGGTCACGTTCGCTTTTCAGGAGCGTGCAGCGAATGCACAAAATCTAAATCGACACATGCACACTCTCCACGTTTATGACAGTTTTTTTTTGAGAATGACACAAATATTAATATACACAACGTCTGCTGCTTGGGATGAGGGATGAGAGGTACTTAGTGCTGCCACATTAATGGTGCACTAAGTCTGTGAGCTCACGTGAGCGGAAGGAGCGGATAGCGCTGTCCTCCGAGTGTGTTACTCCGCCCCCAACGGTGCGTGAGCGTGCAGTTCGAAAAGAGGTGGTTGGCTGGCGTCACGTGGTTCGGAGGAAAACAGTGGTACTAGTAGTAGTAGTAGCCTTAATGTGGAGCCCCCTAGTGACGGGGAGGAATTGGACACGACTAAATTTGGAAGAAAATCACAGAAAAAAATCCCCCCCAAAAAAGTCTATAGAAAGCGTCAATACTTGCAGACTTTTTCAAGACCCCTGCAGTTCACCCTGGCATGCTGTCTATCAACGTCTGGGCCACATCCTGACAGCCCGTTCTTACATAATCAGTGCGTGGACTTTGTGAGAACGTGTATGTTTTTGTTTGTCCACCCGCCTCTTGAGGATTGACCACAAGTTCTCCATGGGATTACGGTTTGAGGAGTTTCCTGGCCATGGACACGAAATTTTGATGCTTTGTTCCCCGAGCCACTTAGTTATCACTTCTGCCTTATGGTACTACGTTGCGCCATCATGCTGGAAAAGGCATCGCTCATCATCAAACTCTTCTTGGATGGTTGGGAGAAGTTGCTCTCGGAGGATGTTTTTGGCTTTTATTTTAAAACCCCACAAATTCTGACAAACTCCAATCGTTGATTATGCTCCGTCACGAACGGGCGGCCATCAGTCAGCATGTGGGCTAGAAGTTGATTGACAGCATGTCAGAGCGAATTGAGGTCAGAGGTGTTGAGAAATAAGGGCCAGCACTGCAAATATAAAAGACTCTTTGCGTAAACTTAATGCAATTGTCAATAGAATCCTCTGACACCTACAGTATGAAGTGCTTGTAATTATTAATTATAGTAACATCTGACAAAAACACTGAAGCTGCAGACTTTGTGAACCTTTGGCCTGGGCTGTATAATTATTTGAGATAAAACATTCTGAGCTTAAAAGCTGCAGAATGATGAAGCAGTATGATGGATTTCTCCCAGCCGTTGCCCCACATCCAGCCTCCGGCACTGCAGGAGACAAACCCGTATAAAAGACATGAGGGTTGCGTCAGCAAGGGCGTACTACGTACCTCAAATTTAAAAGCACAATGTGCGGATTGGACGATGTGCCGCGGCGCCCCCTAATGGCAGCAGATGACAGAACGAGAACAAGAGCGTGATTGTCGGAACGGAGACGCCTCGTGCAGCTGTGCGTTAGTGACACATTGTTCATCCTTCAGTCTCATTCAGATTTCAGCAGCATATTAATCTTTATTTGAAGGCTTTTAACTGCGTTATTCTGCTGTGGAGAATCCTGAAGTATCCCATTCCATACTGACAGAAAACGTCAAACGTAAAAAATCCTCTCAGAACGGATTCCTTCTTTCTTTCTTCTATGTACATCATTTCTTCTTCCTTTGATCTACTTCTCTGTTATTTTCTTTCTAATTCATTTCACCCTTCCTCACTTCCTTCACTGTACATCCCTGCGTCCCTGACTTCGTACTTCCTTCTTTCTTTCGATGTGCATATCCTCTCTCCCTTTTCACGGTTCTTCTCTGTTTTTTTTTCTTTCTTAGTTTCTTTTTTCTCTTTCTTTTGATGTGCATTCTTTTCTGCTTTTTTCACCTTCCTTACTTCTTTATTTATTTCTCTGAGTCAAAGTCTGTTTCTCTCTGTCCCTTAACATCCATAGGGAAAGAGAGGGATAATGAGAGAGAGAGAGAGAGAGAGAGAGAGAGATCCCGCATGGTGAACTAAAGGTGTAAATCAGATTAATGAACTAATCTGCCCGGGTGTTTATGTGCATGGCTGGGTGAGTTGTGGTGTATGTTTTAGACACAGACAGAGAGAGAGAGAGAGAGAGAGAGAGAGAGAGAGAGCGCAGGATGACAGCTTGTAAACAAATTGCTCTCCCGTCTCTTGGAGGCGAATTGTTTCATTTCGCTGTGTGATTTTTCATCAGCCCTTTAATACGGAGATGAATAGAAGGACGCGTGAGATCTTTCGCGGCGGTTAATAACAAACACAGATGCCGTCAGACAGACAGACAGACAGACAGACAGATTGATTTAGTCTAACATTACACATTCATGTTTCGACATGTTTCATTTTCGCTCTGAGTGTTATTGCTGCGTTTCATTTTGTTCCACTGAAATGAATAATAAATAATTACGCAGTAAATAATTACGCAGTGATAGAATGAGAGACAGACAGAGGGTGAGCGAGAGAGAGAGCCAGACAGGCAGAAGGTGAGCGAGAGAGAGAGACAGACAGGCAGAAGGTGAGCGAGAGAGAGAGACAGACAGGCAGAAGGTGAGCGAGAGAGAGAGTGAGAGCGAGACAGAGTGAGAGCGAGACAGAGGGTGAGAGAGAGACGGAGAGAGACAAAGAGAGAGAGAGACAGAGGGTGAGAGATAGACAGAGGGTGAGCAGAGGGTGAGCAGAGGGTGAGAGAAAGAGAGAGAGAGAGACAGAGGGTGAGAGAGAGAGACAGAGGGTGAGAGTGAGAGAGAGAGACAGAGAGTGAGAGAGAGAGAGACAGAGAGTGAGAGAGAGAGACAGAGGGTGAGAGAGAGAGACGGAGAGTGAGAGATAGACAGAGGGTGAGAGATAGACAGAAAGACAAAGTGAGAAAGAGACAGAGAGAGACAGAGGGTGAGAGAGAGAGACAGGGGGTGAGAGAGAGAGAGAGAGACAGAGGGTGAGAGAGAGACGGAGAGTGAGAGATAGACAGAGGGTGAGAGATAGACAGAAAGACAAAGTGAGAAAGACACAGAGAGAGACAGAGGGTGAGAGAGAGAGAGACAGAGGGGAGAGAGAGAGACAGAGGGAGAGAGAGAGGCACAAAAAGAGAGAGAGTGAGAGACAGAGGGTGAGAGAGAGAGAGACAGAGGGTGAGAGAGAGAGTGAGAGAGAGCGATCGAGGGCCCAGGCACTGAGACGGCTCGAGGGATCTATATGTTTGGAAACATATGATTTCTTGGCTATTAAATGTAATACGAACAGTAATAAACAGGACTGGTGTGTTAAACAGGAACTAAAATGGTTAATAATTAATGAGGGTGATGAATAATGAATTAGTGCCCTGTTACACTGCAGAACGTTCACATTGACTCTGCAGAGTCTCGCAGTATTTAATATTAACGAGGAGCAACACTGCCACGAGCGTCTCTCCATCTCTCACCCCGCTTCTGTCTTACTCTCGCTGTCACTGTCGGTCTCTCTTTCTCTCTCTCACTCCATCTAAATGTTATTCTCACGCCGAGCTGAACCGAGAAACCACTTGATGTGACGGCAAAATGTGTTTTAATATCATCAGCCACAACACCACTTCACAGCGTGTACAGCGTGTACATTGTGTCTGGTGATAAACACTCCATCATTTTTTCTCTCTCCCGACTTTTCCTTTCTTCTTACTTAAAGCACAGACGGTTTTGAAAATTGCCTCGCAAAATTCACAGCTTTAGGTCTGACCGGTTCAAAGCACCGGCACTGGAGACTCTGAGACTCTGAGACTGAGACTCCTTACAAAAATGTTAAATGAACGTCTCACAGAAAAGCTCTACATTAACAACACGTGCTTCTACAGTGTGACGTGTCCATGATACAAGCGCCAGTGGACTTTATTTTGCAGAGAAGTGCAAACGTTTTGGAGCTTGGATCACCTTCTGAACCGTAAACTGAACAAAAGCTTTAACGGAATAAACGATGGATTTGTAAAGAATAATATAACCGAGCTTTTTTTCCTGTTGTGATCAGAGAGAGAGAGAGAGACAGAGAGAGAGAGACAGAGGTGAGATCGTACAGATCCTGCATGATGAAACAGATATGAAAATCACTATGATACAGACGTATATGAGTGGCGTTCAAGTCAAACCGGGACTTTCGATTGTACAGAATAACATGATCTGAGAGTAAAAACTCCCTTTATTTCTCTATATAATCTCCTGCTACACTAATGCACTTATCCCAGTGTCTCACTCGTGCTTGGACACCATCAAGGTAGAAAGTTTTCTCAGTGCGCTGGAGCCGTGATCGGACTTCCTTTGGGATTCATGTCTGAAACACCGGCCTCCCTGGAACCCCTTTAATGACACAAACGTGTGGAAACGTACTGGAGGTGTGGCAGTAACTCCCAGCCGAGTCCCTGTAATGTGTTGAAAGCGTTTCCACTCGCTGAATGTTGACGGGAACGACTACACCGGGATCCGAGCCACCTCGGCCGGGATCGGACGTCCAGCCTTCTTTAAAACGTCTGGAAAAAATCCAGAAATCCCTGAAACTGCTGATATGAAACGTATGTATAACCCTGGTCATGTGACTAAATTCTGCCTTTTGAAACAATTTCCATATTAAATTTTTTTTTTCCCCCAGGAGGATGTGATGTCATACTGTACGAATGATTTTATCTAAGTCGTCATTTGAACATTCAGTCATTTAAATGATGAGGCGTTTATTGTATACGTCTCTAACACTGAAAGGGTTTCAGGCAGAATGCAGGCTGATTATATCTTCCAGCCAGACCCAGACAGCTGTGTACATCTGGCTCTCAATCTCTCATCCATTTCACAGAGTCGTTCTCTCTTTGCCTTTCTTCTCCATCTGTCTCTCTATCTCCTTCTCCATCTCCCTTCTCTATTTCTGTCCCTGTGGAATTTTCCCCTCTTTCTTACTTCCTTCTCTCTGCTCAGTTCTCTGGCTGTTTAAATAGTTTAAAAAAGTCCTCAATAATGACAGAAACGTCCCGTCACATCTTTCACACCGCGCTCTGTCTCGTGCATCGTTCCCCGATGACAATCTGTCGTTTTATTAGATTTTTTGTAACATTTGAGTATGAAAATAAGGATGTGCAGCTCTTCATCGATCTCGCTAGTCGTACGCTAAGCGCGCACTTTATCCCGTTGAAGCCGTGCCTGCTGGTCTGTCAGCCAGCTCACGCTGTCCGCTTAGGGTCTGACGCTAATTGACTCGGAGCTGCGGTTTGCCGAATGTCCTGGAAGGTTAGTTTGTCCTTGGTTGAAGAGCTGATTGGTGTTTATATCGAAGGGGACAGAGCATCAGATGCAACTCAAGCAGATGTAGAAGTTGGGTGTGCAGCCCGACGACTAGGACTTTCCCCCTTGTAAATATTGGCCTACACCATATTGCCAGAAGTATTCGCTCTCCTGCCTTGACACGCATATGAACTTGAGTAACATCCAATTCTTAATATGATGTTGGCCCCGCCCCCTTCGCAGCTTCAACTCTTCTGTGAAGGCTTTCAACAGGGTTTAGGAGTGTGTTTATGGAAATCTTCCGCCATTCTTCCAGAAGAACATTTGCGAGGTCAGACACGGATGTTGGACGTGAAGGCCTGGCTCACAATCTCCGCTCTAATTCGTCCCGAAGGTGTTCTATCAGGTTGACGTCAGGACTCAGACAGGTGCAGGTCAGACAAGTTCTTGTTCTTTATGGAAAGTGCTTTGTGCACTGGTGCGCGGTCATGTTGGAAGTGGTGCGTGGTTGTGTTTCAGGAGTTGGGCTCGGCCTCTTACTTCCAAGAAAAAAGGAACTTCTTCAGAATGCTTCATTTTGGACAATTTCATGCTCCCAAATTTGTGAGAACAGTTTGGGGATGTCCACTTCCTGGTCCAACATGAACGCGCACCAGTGCACAACGCAAAGTCCAAAGAACTTGATTGGCCTGCACCTTTGGGAGTCCTGACAACTGAATTAGAGTGGAGACTTCACAAATGCGCTTTTGGAAGAATGGCCAAAAATTCCCATTAAACCTTGTGGAAAGCCTTCACAGAAGAGTTGAAGCTGTTGTAGCAATGTGCAAAGGGACAATATCATACTAAACTAATGATTTAAGAGTTGGAATACTTGGCGATATAGTATAACTTTGAAGATCATTGTGCGTTTTCTTCTTTCCTCTTTCTCGTCCCATTCCAGGTTGTGACCCCATCCCGATCGAGTACCTGCACTGGGGCGACCCGGAGCCGATCGCAGCGGTGGTTTTCTCCTGCCTCGGTCTCCTGGTGACGTTCTTCGTGGCAGCCGTGTTCGTAGTATACCGCGACACGCCTGTAGTGAAGTCGTCGAGCCGCGAGCTCTGCTACGTCATCCTGTTCGGGATCGGCCTGGGATACATCTGCACCTTCTGCCTGATCTGTAAACCTCGCATCATTTCCTGCTTCCTGCAGCGCCTCGGCGTCGGCCTGGCACCCGCCCTGAGCTACTCGGCTCTCGTCACCAAGACCAACCGTATCGCACGCATCCTGGCAGGAAGCAAGAAGAAAATCTGCACTAAGAAGCCGCGCTTCGTTAGCTCGTGCGCCCAGCTAGCCATTTCCTCCTTCCTGGTCATGGTGCAGCTCGGCATCATCGTCACGCTGCTCGTCCTGGAGCCGCCAGACGTCATCTTCCACTATCCGTCTATACGAGAGGTCAGGCTCATCTGCAACACTAGCAACCTGGGCGTGGTCGCGCCGCTCGGCTATAACGGCGTACTAATTCTCAGCTGCACCTTCTACGCGTTCAAGACGCGCAACGTGCCGGCGAACTTTAACGAAGCCAAGCACGTGGCGTTCACCATGTACACCACGTGCGTCATCTGGCTGGCGTTCGTACCCATCTACTTCGGCTCGGACTACAAGATCGTGACCACGTGCTTCTCCGTCAGCCTGAGCGGCACCGTGGCGCTCAGCTGCATGTTCGCACCCAAAGTCTACGTCATCCTGGCCAAGCCTGAGCGTAACGTGCGGAGCGCCTTTACAACCTCGACAGCCGTGCGCATGCACGTGGGGCGGGGCAAGAAGACACCGCCACCCACCAGCAGCCTCGCCAACTTGTGGAAGAGACGCCCCTCGTCTGGGGACACGCTCAGGTCAGGCACTCTGTGTGTGTGTGTGTGTGTGTGTGTGTGTGTGTGTGTGTGTGTGTGTGTGTTCCATTACAGTAAGTGCTCTGCCACCTGAGTGAACCTGTAATGTAATTACACTAATAAATGTTTCCGTCTCTCAGACACACAAAGATAAAGAAATTAAATGCCCATTAAATTATACCTGAAAACAGATACAGATAGATGAATAGACACTAAGGGAAAGAGAGAGAGAGACACACACACACACACACACACATAGAGAACAGATGGTGAGACATATGTGATTGTGTGTGTTTTGTGACCTACATGTCGTGTAGTTTGGGACACAATGGACTGAACCAACCATAAGGCTTTTGAAACAGTGTTTATGTGATGAATAATCCAATGTGAACCAAATTCCCTAAACATCACTCAAGACTAAGGACCCAAATAAAGTTAGCGGATCTTTTGACTAACTCGTGACTCGCAAAGTATTAGAAATGCATCGCTACTGAAGCTGATATCAATACCGTGCTTGGGTAATCCACAAGGGGGCAGCAAACTAAAAACGGCAGCGGAATGAAGAATTAATACAGTGTATCTTCACTAAATCATGCACAAAAAAAAAAAAAAAAAACACCAAAAAATATGTAAACTTGCTTCGCTTGGCTTTCCAATGATGTAAACAAATTTTGAACAGCTCTCAGACGTACGCCCAAGTTAGCCTTGCTTCACGTGCCAAGGCAAATGTCTTGCAAAATTGTAAGTTCTTAGGGTGAAAATTTTTAATTCGTATGCCGAGGTACCCCTGTACTTAAATAATGGTATGTTTGTCTTGGAGATCAGCTGTGTGTCTGACAAAAGCCTACTCTAGCAAAGAGATATTTTTCTCCACAGGAATCCTCCTCCATAAGCTAATCTAATCTAATGTACAGAGACCAAAGCGCCCTCTAGGGGTAAGATACGGTGGCTGTGAAGTGCAAAACAAAGTACCAAAACAGAAAACAAAATAACATTCAAAAACAAAATAACAAATTCAAAAACAAAATAAAAAAAACCCCGAAAACAATAAACCAAACGAGAAAACACAACGACAATTCAGTCAAACCGGAAAAGGTAGGTACAGTTCTCGAATTAAATTCTTAGCGCCGATTGGAAGAGACATCCGTCACTCAAAACATACAAGGACAGATGTACATACAGGACATACAGATGTTTCGTCCAATCAGCGGTAAGAATCAACAAGCGGAAAAAATGTAGGTGTGGCTTGCGAATGACATTCTTACCGCTGATTGGACGAGACATCTGCCACTCAAGATTAGCGGTAGGATTTAATTCGCAACCCAACGGAAGCATGTTGATTCTTACCGCTGATTGGACGAAACATCTGTCACTCAAAATATACAGGAAGTACTGCAGTCTCACGGACATTTAGATGTATTTTCTTTTAAGGATTTTTTTTTAGTATTTTACGATTGTGTAGCACCTTGGCCAACTGAGTTGTGTTAAATGTGCTTTTAAAATAATTTTGACTTCACTTGACAGTACGTCTTTTATGTTTTGAGTGACAGATGTCTCTTCCAATCAGCGATAAGAATTTCATTAGCAACCCATACCTACCCTTTCCGGTTTGACTGAATTGTCGTTGTGTTTTCTCATTTGGTATTTTGTTTCGGCATATGTCGTTGTGTTTTCTGATTTGTTGTATTGTTTTTGGTTTTGTTATTTTTTTTTGATTTTGTTATATTGTTTTGGAATTTGTTATTTTGTTTTCAGTTTTGTTATTTAATTTTTTTTTATTTTGGTTTAGGTTTTGTTATTTTGTTTTTTAATTTGTTCTTTTGATTTTGGTTTTGTTATTTTGTTTTGCACTTCTCGGCCACCGTACTAAGCCCCATGTAGAACCATACAACAGCTTTATGAGCTTGAAAAACTCCTAATTATAGAGTTGATAGCCGGATGTAAATCAGGAAGTAGAACACAGGATTGGTGTTCAACCTAAAAATGAGGGGAAAGGCCAACATTGATGCAAAAGACAAAGAAAGAGATAAGAAGAACGAGAGAGAGAGAGAGTGCTGAGTGAATGAAAGGAAAGTCAATGGATTGACTGAACAAAAAGAAGCCTTGTCTGAGTCAGCATTAATGGAGTTGAATGGCGAGAGCTCGTTAACGGCAAAGTGTTCGGATTTATTTTCGATTTCCTCCACTTCCACACCTCTCGTCACGTCTCGACACTATCTCCCTTTGGTTTTTTCCTCCTTTTCTCATCATCTGTAACACTTTTTTTTCTCTTTACACTGTACAATTTCAAATGTTTTTTTGTATTCAGTCAACACTACATGATAAAATCCACATGTTCATAATGAGAGAAGTCGCAACTAACGAGGCTAATTAACCCCAAGGGAGAAAAAGAGAGAGAAATAGAAAGAGAGAAACATAGGCCTGTTATTGCATTCGCAGCCCCACTGCAATTCCTTCAAATAAATGATCGTGACCTTTAACTAAACCCGAAAGAATAAAATCAGGACATGCACTTTTAAAAATGTCCTCGAATCACGTCAACTATGAAATATCCTCGTGTCTCGGCCGATTCGGTTAACACATCTACTAGGAATGAGATAATCGACGGATGGACGAATACATGAATAATAATTCAAATTCGCTAACTATTTCTTCTCATCTCGTCAAGCAGGCGTCTCTAACCTCAGAGTTCAACTCTTCAGACTAAACTCGCAAACTAAGCATAACAATGATTTTACTTTACACAGTCTGTCTGCGTGGCTTTTTAAAAAAAACAAACAATGCACATGTTTAGTCTACAGAAGGTGTAAGGTAATTACAAAACATGGAGTAACGTAACATTCTCAGAGATGTAACCATAGCAACAGTCGTAATATGTGGGCGAGGGCACCCAGCCAGGAGCATCCCGATAGCAGAATAGTATAGAATACTTGATTCTGATTGGTCAGAGAGGGTTGATTTATTTCCTCAAAACAGCAGCTCTGACAGTGATTAGCTCGTTCTGTTAATGCGCCTGTTCTGACATGTTATCGTTTCTATAGTAACCACTTAGACTTAGGAATTGTATGGTTTACATTTTTATATGGAAGATTTTCCATAAGTAGATGTTTATTTTAGCTTTATGGAAGGAGAATAAATTTGATTTGTGAAGGTGTAACCTCAGGATAGAGGAATGAACACTTTGCAGGTTTGTTGTAACACAAAAAAAAAAGTTTTTTTTTTGTCTGATTAACTTTAAAATCGGAAAAAAACGTAGCGGCTGGTCAGGGAATGAAGTTTCACAACAATACATAAACACCGAAAAAGTATGATGCGTTGTTCTTAAACTGTGAGAAAAGAGGTATATTTCACACTTTTGAGATGATAGAGGAACTCTGCTTGACATTGAGCTGCATCACACAAATCTATCATTCATTATTTTTCTATAACTGCTCACATGGATGTTCCAGCTGGTGTTTAATTCTTTACTGCCTGATATTGTAACTCATTGTTGTTGCAAGAATGAATCATTTGCTTGTTTTTTGCTTTTTGCAGCTCTAATGGTAAATCAGTGACGTGGGCTCAGACGGAGCGCAACTCCAAAGGTGGCCACCTGTGGCAGCGTCTCTCCTTTCACATCAAAAAGCGCGAGAACAACCAGACGGCCGTGATCAAACCTTTCTCCAAGGCGTCGGAGGATGTCACGCCTGAAAGCGCTACGGATAAAATGCTGTACGAAGTCGCAGAGAGCGAGGAGCGATATCCGATAACGTATCGGCCGCAGACTCCGTCACCGATCAGCACCGTGAGTCAGAGGACGGGGGAAATTCTAGCGCGGAACCAAGGCACCGATGATGAACAGATCATTAGCGTTTCCTCGTACGTCAGCCAGTCATCCCGTCGAGAAAGCGGCTCATGTGCGGGAGCCGCGGTATCCGGCGGAGGTGTGGTTGCGAGCGGAGCCGTGGGAATAGCTGGAGTTTCTAGCTCATCCCAGGGCTCGCTCATGGAGCAAATCAGCTGTGTTGTGAACCGTTTCACTGCTAACATTAGTGAACTGAACAGCATGATGCTGTCAACTTCACCGCCACGCCCTTCTAAAGTCCCGCACCCTTACTTCCTGTCCCGAGACATGTCCATGCCTGCCACCATGACGACCTATGCTGAAATTCAACCCCTTCCACCTGTGGAGTCAAACGGGGGCCGTGCGCCAGCCTCCTGCCCTCTCGGCGGTCCTCCTACCGTTAAAGAGGAGACTTTGGAAACGACGACACCACCCGAGCCCCAAGCTTCGAAAAATGAAATGGAGGAAATTCTCACGCTAACGCCGCCGTCGCCATTTAGAGATTCTGTGGCATCAGGAAGCATCTCGAATTCTCCTGCCTCTGGCTCGTCACCCAAATACGAGTGCTTGGTACTGCGGCACTACAGCCAGAGCTCCTCGTCCTTGTGAAGACCTTGGAGGCATGAATGTGCAGAGAATATTAATACAAGATATAAGATAATGGTTTTCTGGTGTGCGTGTTTACATGTTGTCACTGTTAAATTTGGCAAACGGCCAGAGCAACTCGTCCTTAAGTGGACTAGCGAGACAAGACAAGGGAAATGAGGCAATGAGTGTGGAAATAATTATAAATTGATGAGAGATTGATGAATAACAGCATTTTAGGGAGGATATAAGGACCTTAGAGGTAAGAAAAGGAGGAAGAAGGATGTGAATATTCAGATAAGAACTGATGAAAGAGGAGGGTAACGCTGAAATCAATGAATAATGGCGTCCCAGAGGATGTAATACAAACACAAGTGCAGAACTAGAGCCAGTTCTCTAGAACCTTAGACTCAGGCAAGAGGGACGGTGTGATATCGAAATGATTAATAATATCCTGGAAGAAGAGATATGAGGTAATACATACTGTATGCAGTGTTTATTTTCCTTATTTGCATGCTTGTGCCAACAGACAGATATTACAGGAATTGACTGATCTTATAGGTGTAGAGTTGAAAAATGATGGAACAAGGGTGCTGATGTAGTGATAAAAATATAGCAAGGAAATGAAACACAAACAAATGCTATATTCTGAAGAATATTGACAGCGGTGCAACGAGACAGAAGTGATGGAGGGATGAAATTTATATTTTTAAAAAATAGAAAGGAACAGGGAGTACTCCTTTCCATAGTAGACATATCATCTTTGTAATGAAATATAATAATAATAACAATATTAATAATATGAACATTATGTATAACCATCAATGTATAAAAAAGAAAACAAGGTTGAAGTATTAATTTGAGAATCAAACTGGACCACAGAATTGCGACAGATGTAGGAAGTGTAGTAGGGATTTTTTTTAAACTATTCTAAGGAAACTGGAGTAAGGCTATTAATTAAAAGGAAGTATATAAAAAGGTGAAAAAATCTGTACTGAATAGATGAATAATGGTGTCCTTTTTATCCAAAGTACAATGTAAATGCATGCTTCAAAGGTATAATGGAATTCCTTAAGGTCCAATTATGTACCGTTGATGAGTTACCTTTCAGCGCATAGGTGATGGGTATTTCATTAAAATTTTCAGAAGTCGAGTTGGTCCGTGTTTAAAAAAATCGCTGATCTACAGCCATTTTTTCACATTTTTAATTGACTCTCGTGCAGCTAGTTATTGGCTCCGTTCCCAGAAATACGGTTTGGTCCTAAGACTACAGCTATAGACGCTTTTGAAAGTTCCCTCAATGCCAGTAAGATCCACATTAGAATGTTTTTTTTCCCTAAGAATTATTTCTGAGCGATTTATGAATAAATGGTTTACTGCAGCAAAGCTTTACCTGTTCTTGCTGTAAATTTCAATCAGTAGAGGGGGCTATTATACAGATAGCACAAAGGAGAGAGAGAGAAACTCATTTGAGAAATGAAAAAGGTGTGTAGTGCTAAAATGGATGAATAACGGTGTGTTAGACAAGACCATAATACATATACAAATACAAGCACCTGAATTCCTCATCCTTATGAGGACCTTAGACAGAAAGATGGAAAATGGATACTTTGACAAAATCAGGCTGTAATGCTGAAACAAAAGAACAATCGATTCTGGGATAATAGACTAGAGCATCATTTGTCTGTACGAGGACTGAAAATAGGACGAGCGTCACAGACATACAGTGTGTAGTGTGCGTGTTTACATGTTCTCACCGCAACATTTGGCTAAATGCAGAGATTACCGAATAATTTCTATGGACATGTGATGTAAAATTATGTTGTTTTTTCTTGTTTTGTTTTGTAGTGGCCTTAAACATACATGGCTCTCATCTAATTAGAAATATTTTATAAAGTGTTTACTCTGTCTGTGTGTGTTTGGAATAACGGGGACCAGAAAACTTACAGTGAAACGAGGACCATCTCTCCAAAGCTGGCATTGGAAAGGGTGAAGGATAAACACTCCAAACTGGAACATGTGTGGTGAAAACACACAAACAAACACACACATGCATACACAAATGGATAAGGTAAAACTAAGGACATGCTTTATCTGCACTTGGCCTCAAGGACCTGACCTAAAAGACTCTGCACAAAGTGCTTGTCCTGCTAAAGCCTGTAAATATTCATAAACAACAATTTGTCATCTTTTATTTTGTTCCCTTTTTCTACTTTCCAATACTTTCCTTTCTAAATATTATTTCCTTTTACTTTTTTCGGTCCACCAATGTTCCTGTGCTTTCCAAATACCCAGGATATTCCATTCAATTTATGAATGTACCTTTTTTTGGTGAACTTTGAATAGTGTGGGACCAAATTTATCGTACCTTTGTGTCTGCTCTTTGTTTAGAGGTGGGTTTTTTTTTTCTTTCAGAACTGAACACAATACTAGTGAATCTAACAGTGTAATCTCCTGGAATGTTAAGGTAATGATTGTCACAGTGAGTCAGATTGATGGACTGATTCCTTTGACATTGTCCCAATGAATCAGGTAAACAAATTGATTCATTTAAATTGTCACAGTGCATCAAATCAGGGAACTGATTCATTCAAGATTGTCTTAATGAATCAGGGGAATGAATTAATTCATTTGATGTTGTTACAATGAATCAGGTGAAGGAATCAATACATTTGAGGACATCATTCAGTGAATCAAATGAATAATTTGATTCATTTGCTATCTGTTTAGCTAATGATAATCAATAGCGTAATAGTTCACTGCATTTTATTCAAATTTGAGTACTCACTTACAGTACACTCAGTGTCAACATTTGTGATTGCAATTTCATTCGTAAAGGGCTTTTATCTTATTTAATCAAAATACAATCTACTGTACCACAAACAAAAATATCATTCTAGTGATCAAAATGATTAATTTCACCTCCCATTCATACAGTTTCTCTACATCCAAATTCATGGTTAAAAATGCATTTTTTTTTTTTACCTCATGAAAACCTTAAAAATAAAAATCTCCATAGAAAACTAAATGAATAATCAAACATGCAAAAACTTAAAAGATGTCATTTCTTATAGCTTACACCCACATGTACCGATAACAAATATGATGCTACTCAGATAGCTAGTTGTTATACTGTATATTGAATAGAAAATTATTAGTTTGTAGTGCCAAAGGAGCTTATTTAATAAAATGATGACGTCAGACGTTTCTATGTTAACAGCACTGTATTGCTTTTTGTAAAAAAAAGAAAAGAAAAAGAAAAATTGAATATTAAAATATTCCAGATGTAAAGCAATACTACAGTAAACTCACACAAAGTACTGAGAAATGCACTGAATTTGATTCCTATATTTATTTTAGATGAATGTGGGTCACACGTGGAGATCTTTGAGAATAAAACCTATGAAATATTATAACGTGCAGTAAACATAACGTACCTCATCTGAACACTTTTACTGCAAAAGTGTAATTCTGCGTCAAAAGAAACGATGAAAAGACATGAAAAAGAATATTTTAGGGGGAAATAAGGTAAAAATGAAATTTTAGAGAATTTTGTAAGTTCAAATTAATTTGGGAGCTTATTAAAGTTTAAAAATATTTTCAATTCAAGCGCTGTATAAAATATTAGTTGAATATAACTATTTATAACAATAGAGATTTAAGTAACATATTTATAATTAAATATTAAAATTTATAATAAATTATTACAGAATTAAGTCCCACATGGCGTGCAAATAAGTAAATAAATAAATAATATAAAATAAACTTAAAACACCTACAGTATATATTACACGTATAAAAAATTTTACTTGAAAGTGATATTATTCTTTTCTTTTGCATTATATTTGAAAAAAATAAATAACATTTTCATTTTAAAATAAAAAAATATTTAGTAATGAAATCAGTTGAATTCAGGGTTTTCACTTTTATTTCCAATCCATCAAATGTTGTGCTAATTAATATTATTAATATTAATCAAAAGTTTTTTTTGAGTTCGAGTTGTGGGTTATCTTTATTTAAGGGCTTTATAGGACAAAATTTAGTATAAAAATATTAAATGACCAATTTAGCCCTATGTGTTTGATATGAAGAAATTTTATTTGAATGAAAAAAAGATATTTATTTTTTATTTAAAAATGTCTCTCTTTTCCCATCTTAGATACCTTTTTTTTTTTCAATTAACTTATTCGAGTTGTTGTTTACATTTCCTTTTTAGAGAAAATATTTATCTGTTGATATCCTGTGGGATAAACTGAAAGTGATAGAATGCAATAGCTGATAATTTCTTCTAATCATACACAAGAAAAGAAAATGAGTCGAAAATCAGAGTGCACTCTTCAGAGACATGTTTTTATGAAACAACCTACAACTTATACAGGATACTAAACAAATGTTCTCTTTGTTTTTTCAAGCAAGGATGGAATATTGTTAAGGAATAAGTAAGGAGAAATATTATTTACATTTGAAAATCAGTTTAAAAAAATGTTCGAATCCTGCTTGTAACACAAACTTCTCAACTTGTGCCAGTTCAAACTGTATAAATGATGCTAGAAGTGCTTATTATTATTATTATTACATTTTTTAAGTACATTTGGTTGGTTTTTATTTTTTGTTGGATATATTGGATATAGAGACGTGTAGAACGTGAAATTATATCGTTAAGGTGAGTTTTGTTTTATGATTATAAAATAGTTTCATGTTGTGCAAAATGATGCTTATGGCTATTTAGAGTCATCTACCTTTTTTATTATTTATGGACATTTCGAGATCATGGTGTTACTGTGTGGAAAGATTCCATATCTTTTGAATCGTTATTAAAAATATGGACTAGATCCACGACTCTGTGATCGTAATGAAGTGTGTATGGAAAAACTAATGAAGAGTGGTTACACTTACCACGATTAAGTTGATTATTATCCAACCCTGATGTGTTTTATTGATTTATTTAGACCATATCATCTAACAATTCTCGTCCTGTTATCCACTGTCACATGATAAGGGTGAAGACTATCACATGATTCCTCTGGCCAAACACTGCTCATTAAAATTCTCCTGCATCACGGGGGGAGATGCTTATTCAGCATGCATGAGCCCAAAAACGGTGGCCAGGGTTAGCTAGGGTCGCTATGATTGACAGGAGAGGACATGGCCCCCCCACCCAGACATCATGGGCAATTTACGTATCTCCTGATGGTACTGCAAACTCTTTTCTGTTCTGCCACTCGGGAAGCCATAAACTTTAAATACACACTTAGCTACCATCAAAGTTAAGCATGTGTGTGTGTGTGTGTGTGCATTTTGTCAGATGGCACACTTATGTAATTGCAGTGTGGGGGCGAAAATGATGTACGGTAAGGGTCTCCAACACACACATATTCGCTTGCTCTCTCTCACACACACAGACACACACCACACATGCAAATTAGAGAGCTTTGCAAAAATTACACCAAATCACCCACCTCTCTCTCTCTCTCACACACACACACACACACACACACACGCACTGTTTAGCTCATTGTCTCTGGCCACCTAGATTTCACATCTGCGCTTTCTCAATTTAAATCCAATAAATATCATTACTACATATTGGCTACGCACGCGCAAACACACACACACACACACACACACACACACACAGGTTATAATGATATAAATTAAAAATACACTTTGTGACTAATTCCTCCACATTCCAACCTGCTGTGTGATTATTATGGGTTGTGAGTTATGGTTGTCGTGGAAATTGCTTGCTTTATGGTGATGGGTTGGGAGTGTACTTGGGACACTTGGGGTAATCATACAGGGTTCGAAGTGAGAGCAGCTAATAAGCTTTAACTGTCTAAATTACTTTTAAAGAACCACTTTTCCTAATTGTGTATCTTACAGTAATCGCAAACCGTCCTATGTTGATGGTATTCGGGGCAATCGACAGAAACTTCATGGTAACATCAGGGCTGTGTTTTCCACAGGTGATTAATCAAAAGCAATTCTGCTGATATCTCCTAAACACACTATGAACAGATTTTAATCTGCAGTATCACAGATTCCTAGCACATTACATGCAATGCATTAAAAAAAACAACAACACTGCAAACAATCCACATGAGCATTAAATTTTTTATAATATTAACCACAGTCTGACTGAACGCTTCAGTCCAATTGGTCAGAAGGTGCTTTATTTTCTAATATGTTATTATTTCCATAATAACAGATCGTACACTGCGACTTGTTCAGCAGACAGTTCACATACTCTAAGAATAAGAAAAATGCTTTAGTACACTTTTATTTATCAGATAGACAGCAAACAAAAGAGTTGGGTAGAACTTTAGATTGTTCTTTAGAATCGTGTCGATGGTTGAACAATTCATGCTAAAAGAACTAGCATCTTTTCTCCGCTTTCTCAATTATTTACTTTTTTCTCCATCATTATTGCTTGCCGTTTCTTAGCAGTACCAGCTTCATCGCCGCTGCTTTTTTCACATACTTCCGGACATCCTGGAATTCACACAGCACCAATGGTGGTTCTAGAGGGCGGGGCACGGGGTAGCACCCAGCCACCCCCCCCCCCCCCCAACCCACCCATAATATGGTTTGCCCCGATAATATCATTTGGCTAACGTCATTGATTCAGAGTGTCGTCAATGACTTATACGCTCATGTGACGTTCAGCAGCGAAAGCGTATACACACTACTCATATTTCAAGACCTCGCTTGTTTACCGAATTTTATTACAAATTCTTTCTCGTCTTGCAAAACATTCACAGACGGTTTTACTCGCAATCCAAGGTTTCACTGTAATTGTTTAAACCTGCACTTTCAAAAGTACTGCAGTACATATACAGTATTTACAGTAAACAATTAAACAAACAAACTTGAAAATTTTCACCTTTGTAATTAAATTACAAGAAAATGTTAATTTTCAGATATTCATATTTAAGAAATAATCAAATAATGCCATGTGACTTCATGTGTGTGTAATACTTCATACAAACATACAGTACCAGTCAAAAGTTTGGTCACATGTTTTAATTCAATGTTCTTTTTTAAATTATTTATTTTTTACATTCTAGAACAATACTGTAGATTTTGAAACTATGAAAAACACAAATGACGTTAGGTAATTACAGTAACAACAACTACAGTATAGTCATGAAGGTCAGCTGTTCTGGAACAGTATTGTTAAGTGCGTTTGTAAAACCCATCAAGCACCATGATGAAACTGTCTCTCATGAAGACCTTCCCAGGAAAACAAGACCAAAACTTACCTAAGTTGTTCACATTTTCAGATGTTAAACTGAGCTGCAGTATTGCAAATTTGCGAATGGCTGTTTTGATTAAATGATTCTAAGGGGCAGTGGTGCGTAAAGGACACACAGCCTGCACTTGAGTGAAAGTAGAGATACTCACTCACATACCACTTTATCCTGTATTCAGGGTCGCCACGTTCATTTACATACTACGGGGAATTTGGAAACACTCACTCTCACTCACTCATCGTACCCATCTCAAGTACCTTGAGTAGTACAAAATACCTTGAGTATCAAAAAGTGCTGAGCTTGTATTAGTTCGCAGTAGACCTTTTCATAGTACATTTCTCTCTCTCTCTCTCTCTCTCTCTCTCTCTCTCTCTGCTTCCCGACTGTGAATGTGCTATTTTTGTCTGTCTGCTCCCAGATCCCCATCTCGTTTCAAACACCTGTAACGTTATTAAGCGTGTTACAAAAGAAACAAATGTACACATTCTGTAACTGTCCGCAGAAATGTAGTGAAGTACAAGTACAGATATTTCCTGTATGATGTAGTGGAGGAAAAGTAATATATTACTTATATTACTGTACTTATATTTATTACATATAAATATATATTAAAAACTACTCAAGTAAAGATATGTTAAATATTTATAAGTACAGTGACTTTACTTAGTTACCTTTCACCTCTGCCTACAGGGGACACCAGGATAGCAGCAAACCTCTGTCAGTGTAATATTTTTAATCACTTGGAAAAACAGGTGGGTTTGAACAACAGCGTCATATTCTACGTTATTTAACACATCTAGGTATTAATATCAGAAAATATCAGAACAGGTAATATTTTGATCTAGGCTCTCTCATGTTCGTCTTTTGAGCCCAAACCCCAAAAACAAACCAGAAGAAAAACTACATAAAATGGCTTGGCTGTTTCAATACTTTCACATAAAACTGGGTGTATTAAAATTTGTTTTATTTACCTAAAGGGTCTTAGACATAAAATATTTTTTGCTACATCAGACAGTATATAAGACAGTATTATGACTTTCTTACATAGAATGATTAAACCCTGGAGAACTGGGTTGTGCACAAGAAACTGTCTGTGGCAGCAAATTAATTAGTCTGCAAATTAATCAAGCCTGAATTGAATCAGAGGCCAATTAAATTTAATCAGTCTCTTCACACAGACTCTGATTAGATCACTGATTAAGGCTGAATCCAAAATTACGCCCTGCTCCCTATCTAAACTGCACTAGATAGAACTGGAAATAAAGTCTTCCTGCATTCAGTGTCCCTCTGTAATGTCTTACACACCCAGCCGAGAGGCTTTTCTTTCATTCAGCTCAATAAATTCTCCAGTGAAAGTTCAATTAGAGTTTCAAATTCTTCACTCAAGTCAAGGAAGATTCACAAAACACCTAACTACTGTAACTGAAATCAACATACAGTAATTGGATGTTTTGTGAAGCTTTCTTGACTTGAGTGAAGAATTTGAAACTCTAATTGAACTTTCACTGGAGAATTTATTCAGACAAGCTAAGTCGAACAACGATTTTGTTGCTACGCTCTCAAATCCATCGATAAGAACTTTGACCATCTGAAAACTAATCAGTAGTTGCGACAAATCAAACTGCTATGATCAATACAATGTTACGTAGCAGGAGCAGATAAAACCATTAAAGGTTAAAGGTTAGATTTGTTAGGAATGTACGTCAATTTCACGTTCAGCTGGATAGCTGATCTTAAAAAAATATTTAAAGCCTTTACAAACCTATTATTTTATATTATTATTATTTAACTTAATGTAGTGATGTGAATAGAAAATAATGACTACTCAACTACTCATATTACGTGTTAGATGTAAAAAGCTAAAGGAAAGTTTAGACAACTAAAATCAGACTTATGTAAGAGTAACAGTAATCATTCTTTGTTCCTTCCTGCCTCTGCCTAGACATCCTGTTTTTCGTGATTCAGCATGATTCGGCTTAAACGTTAAACATCAAATCGATAAAAGCTTGTGTGCAGATTCGTTGTTTTTATTCCCCTCCAAATGTCCAGTTAAAGTTTTTGTTTTTCACTGAGATGCCTGACGTACGAGTAACATCATGTAATAATCTTATCCACAATGGTATAAATAAAATTACAGAATTAGAAAATTTAAATAGTACATGAACAACAATTTTGAAACATTAGCATGAAACAGAGAAAATTGATAGATAAAACTACAGATAAAACAATTAGATAGATCAGTATACATGTGGACAAGGACAGACAGACAAAGAAATGAAAGGACAAACAGATAGATAGACAGGTGGACAGACACAGACAGGCAGACAGACAGACAGACTGACAGACAGACATATACAGATTAGGGGGCATATGTAGCTCAGTGGTTAAGGTATTAAACTATGGTTTAGCAGGTCCCAGGTTCAAACCACACAACCACCAAGTTACCACTGTTGGGCCCTTGAGCAAGGCCCTCAACTGCTTAGATGTATAATGAGATAGACGAAACAAAACTGTAAGTTGCTCTGGATAAGGATGGCTGCTAAATGTACACAGAGATATCTTGACAAAAAGATTAATATGATCAGGGATAATCTGATAATTTTAACAAAAAACATATGCTCGCAGGTATTTCATATTAATTTCCCTAATTTTGTTTTGATTCTGTAAATCTGCTTTGCGATAACCAGCATTGTTAAAAATGATATACAAATAAAATCACTAGTCAGTCAGACAGACAGACAGATAGATAGATAGATAGATAGATAGATAGATAGATAGATAGATAGATAGATAGACTAATGGACAGACAAACTGACAGACAGTCAGATAGATAGATTAACAAAAGCTAAACGTGATCATCTAATAATTTTAAATTATGCTCTGTTCTCACATGCAAAAGCGCTATAAAAATAAACTGTATTAATACTGATTATTTATAAAATAATTATTAAATTAACAGACAGACAGATAGATAGATAGATAAACAGGTGGGTGGTCAGGCAGACAGAAAGATAGAAAGAGAGATAGATCGATGGGAGGACTGACCAACTAACCAAAAGACAAACAGACAGATCAACAGTGAGGTGAAATAACAGACAAACAGCCAGACAGACAGGCAGGCAGATAGACAGACACATTGTGGGCAGATAGATGGGACAACAGACAGACAGTCAGACAGACAGGTGTACTTAATTAAGGAGTCAACCTATGAAAGAATTTGTTTAATTCTTTATCAATTGGATTAAAAAAAAATTTATCAGTAAGGAACATGAACTAAACACTGCATCATGTCTGTGTAACACTAAGATCCTGGGATCCTTTTATCTAATTAAACACTCCTTTGATCTGTGTAACGCGCGCGCGCTCTCTCTCTCTCTCTCTCGCGCGCGCGCTCTCTCTCAGAAAGTACCGTTAACTCGTGCACGCGCGCCGAACACTTCCCGGCCCTGTGGCTGCGTCACTCTCACGTGACTGTCACGGTCACATGATAAGAGCGGGAAGTTGCTCGTAGTTGGTTGTTTGTGCAGAAGGAGCGGGGAAGACGCCAGGAGTTTCGGCAGCTCCGCGGGAAGTGAAGTGAAGTGAAGTGAAGTGTTTGCGCTTGTCTGTGATTTATTCCCTCCCTCCGTCCGGGACTCTCAGCGGCTAGATAGTTATTCAGTCCGGAGTGTGTGTGTGTGTGTGTGCGGGATGAAGGCGGCTCTGCTGTGTTTGGTGGCGCTGTGCTGCCTGGGCGGCTCGTTAGGGGACACACCAGCTAACTGCACTTATGAGGAGCTGCTGGGGACCTGGGTGTTCCAGCTGTCTAAAGTGGGACAGGACAAGAACATCGACTGCTCCACTGCTGGTGAGACAGAGACCGAGCGATGCCTGCCTGGGTCACACATTACTACCCTGCAGGAGTTGGATTTATTATGCATTGACCGTCTAGTGTAAATAGTGTGTGTGTGTGTGTGTGTGTGTGTGTGTGTGTGTTTGTGGACACTCTTGTGTTTATTAAAGTTTGTTTCATGTCCTTTTGTCCAGGTCCGACGGTGAAGTCTGTGACTGTGCATTTACAGAAATTATCTCAGGCTGTTGATGATCTCGGAAACACCGGCTTCTTCACCATCATCTACAACCAGGGCTTCGAGGTGGTGCTCAACAACTACAAATGGTTTGGTTTCTTCAAGGTCAGTGCTTGTGCTAAGTTGCACCCCCGTCCTCAACACTCACTCACTCACTCTCACACACATGTGCACAAAGGTTATTTTTCGTTTCAGATAACTCCATGTGACTCATGCCTAGACTTGCTCGGAAATATTAAACTTCCTGTTTCACGCCGAAGCACATGACTGGCTTGTAATGAGGTCTGGTTCGAAGTCCTGCTTTCTTCACATGATGCGTCTCATTTCAAGCTTAACACAGAAGTTTGTGTATAAAGTAATATGTTCTAACCGTTGTAGAGTTGAGACTCCACTTTGCGTTATTGTCACTTTGCCATAAAATTTGCACATATAGACTGCACTGCAATTAACTTAATTTCCTAGTTCATTTTTATTTATATTTATAACTCAATTTTTTGTAACTCAACTGACTTCTGGTCAGTTCTCTCATTACTCTGTTTGCTCTAACTATATGTAATATCTGGGTATCTGGAATTTCCTTCAGGGTCAATATGTTATCAATCTGTAGATGGCTATTAATTCCTCAACAGTTAACCGCTTGATCACATGACTCGTCTTGTAGAAAGTTGTTCTCGTGATTCAGCTGCAAAAACCTAACCTCCCTTCCTGTTAAAACGTCTTGTGATGGGTCAAGTCACATGCTGTAATTTGACCTAGTGATTAACATTTCAGTTGTGAAACATCACAGCTTTGCCCCCCCCCCCCCCCCCCCCCCCGTTTACCACCGACACATGACTCGACGCTTTCACTTCTCAAATCATAAAAAAAAAATCCATCACGCTAGATACAATGTAACACAAAAAATACTCAAAGGTTGATTTATGCTTTATGTAATTTTTGTATTTTTTTTCCCCTCCTTCAGTATTCTCAAGAGGGTTCGGTGGTCAAGAGTTACTGCGACCAGACGCTTCCTGGTTGGGTCCATGATGTTCTGGGAAACAACTGGGCCTGTTTCACTGGGAAGAAAGTTCAGCGCTTGGCTCCTAAAACCTCCTACAGCCCTCAACCTAACCCGTGAGTGTGTTAGTAGGGTGATGAGTTGATATTGTGAATGTGTTGTGTGCTTGTATATAATTTCTAACTTGTAATGGTGTTTTTCAGGTTCCTGCAGCTTTTTAAGCATGACATGAGCTTTGTGGAGCGCATCAACTCGGTCCAGAACTCATGGAGAGCTACGGCCTACAGAGAGCACGAGCTCCTCACCATCCAAGAGTTAACGCGCAGAGCCGGAGGCCACAAGTCCCATTTCCCGCGGTGTGTATGCGCACACACCTTAGGAGTCCAGTTGCTAGTCCTCCTCCCTTTAGAATAAAAATAATGATGATGATTTTTACCGTTTTTATTGTTGTAACAAAAATGGTAGTACAAAAGGTAGAAATGCAAGAATAAAAAGATACTAGGAGGAAGAGCCTTATTTTTAGGGGTTTTTTTATTTTTTTTACTTTAGTATTTGCCCCCAACATCCTTTTTGCAGCATTAAAAAAAATTGCTACTACTTAAAAAAAAATAATTTCTTAAAACACACAGGGTTGCATGTATTTATCTAGTTTCTGTGACGTATTTATTTATGATAATATATAGAACATATTACCATATGTTATATTAAGTTTAGTATCAGAATATTTTTACAAATTTCTCTTTTTTTTTTTTTTTAAACAAATTTCTACAGAAGTTTAAAAAAATTTTTTTTAATTGTGTAAATTGTATCATTTAATTTTGTTCTTGGTCATTGTTGTAGGCTTATGCAAATAAACCTGTCTTGAATTGTCCTGACTCCGCCCCCTTGTTCCTCAGACGTGTTAAGTCCACCCCCGCCTCCCCAGAGCTTCTCAAGAAGGCCGCCGCTTTACCAGAGCAGTGGGACTGGAGGAATGTGAAGGGAGTCAGTTACGTCAATCCAATACGCAATCAAGGTGCGGGATTCGCTTTGAATCACTTTAGATGTGGGCGTGGCCTGTAGAGAACCTTGCTACACAGCTATGTAGCGAGTATGGCATGTGTTTAGTCTTTCTGCAGTAACTAATTACTGTATGTTGAATAGATGAGAATATGTGAAATGTATAACTTTAGAAATGTAGCATTTAAATAAAGGTGGTGTATGTGTATCTAAAAATTATTATAACGGATCTGGATACAAGTTTGTATGAAATGCAGTGAAAAGTATGAAAACAAATGAGATGAAAAACAGTTGATTCTAACGACAAAAAAGGTGTTGAGTAGAGTTTTTTATTTATTTATTTTTTCCAAAATTATCATTATAATCTGAAGTTAAAAATGTTTTCTGAATATTCCTACTCGTTAGGGTCGTGTGGAAGCTGCTATTCGTTTGCCACGATGGGGATGCTGGAGGCGCGGATCCGAATCCAGACCAACAACACACAGCAGCCGATCTTCAGCCCTCAGCAAGTCGTCTCCTGCTCGCAGTACTCCCAAGGTACACACACGCACTCGCACACACTACCTTCTGTTCCTGAGACGAGTCACAAGCTGAATCAGTACTCAAGTGTCCTGGTGTGCTTGTTCTTTTGAGCATGCATCATTCAAGTGCACTACATGGAGTATGAAATGTCAAGTGCACTTAAAAATGTATTTTAAACTTTTCTTTTTCTTAATAGCGCATGACATTGTATGCACTGCTTGTGGTGGACGAGGCTGTATGTAAATTGAATGGTAGAGCAACAATACTGGGAGTTTTATATTTCTGTACGATGGCTACTAGGCTGTGGGTTATACATCTATATTTTCGATGGATGGATGCTTGGGACTTGGCCTTATATTTCATAATAAGAATATATTACAGTATGTTGAGTCCTACACCCTAAATAACTAGTCTGAAGTCTTGGTCCTGTGTAATATAATGGCCTCTGGACTCTTCCTAGTGCAATACAAATTCTAAAACTAAAAGATTATTTCTGATAGTTTTGTCATGGAAACCTAACTTGTGATGTGAATTTTTTTTCTTTTTTTTTCTCTTCTTTAATTCTGAGCTTTCTGGGTTGTTTCAGGTTGCGACGGTGGTTTCCCGTACCTGATCGGTAAATACGTGCAGGACTTCGGCATTGTCGAGGAAAAGTGCTTCCCTTACACCGGCAAAAACTCTCCCTGCACCGTGTCGGCCGACTGTCCTCGCCATTACGTCTCCGATTACCACTACATAGGCGGCTTTTACGGAGGATGCAGCGAGGCGGCCATGATGATCGAGCTGGTGAATAATGGCCCAATGGGCGTGGCCTTTGAGGTGTACCCTGACTTCATGAACTACAAAGATGGCATCTACCATCACACTGGCCTGCGTGACTCCATCAATCCCTTCGAGCTGACCAACCACGCTGTGCTGCTGATCGGTTATGGGCGGAGCCAGGTGAGCGGGGAGAAGTACTGGATCGTGAAGAACAGCTGGGGAACCGGCTGGGGCGAAGACGGCTACTTCCGCATCCGGCGCGGGGTGGACGAGTGCGCTATAGAGAGCATCGCCGTGGCAGTCTCACCCATCGCCCAGCTGTGAGGTCACTTCCTGTTTGGTTTGCGCTCCGATCTTGTGCGTCTCTGCCTTTTGCTATTATGATTATGCGAGAAGACCCAAGTGTTGAAGATTGTTTTTAAAAGGGAAATTTAAGCCACGCTGCTGCTGCTTTGAATTTGATGATCTGATATGGCTGCGTCCCAAATCCTTCCTTAGTGCACTTCATGCCATAACTAGTAAACAATGTAGCCCAGAATTTTGGTCATGAGGTACAAATACCATTATGATATCAAGAATGTCAACAGTTTATTTTAGAATTATGGTTTTAATTTTTTTTTTAATCTTCTAGTTGAGGATCCATTTCACTGCGGCGCCTTCAGTAATCATGACGGATTTGCTTCATTTCAAAAGGGATTTTTTATTACCTTTTTTTTTTTTTTTTTTTTTCCCTTGTGCGTTGCAAAAACTGAGTTTGTTATTCGTGGCTCTGTCCCAATCCACGTCTTTCACTTCTGTCTAATAACTTGCACTTTGGTCCTTTTAAGCAAATAAAAAAATCCCCACGGGGTTAAACAGGGAGGTTTTTTTTTTTTTTTTTCTTTTTTTTGGGCCACTTTTCTCAGGTGTCTCTTACAAATCACTTCTCGCACACATGCGTGCATACTATTTTTGGTTAAATAGTCACTGCCTTGTGGTTTCAAATTGTTCAGACATTTGAGATTTGATTTAGAAATCTGATCAATTTTATGCTATCTTTTTTTTTTTTTTTTTTTTTTTTAAATACATGTCCAATAAAGGCTGCCTTTTAAAGATTTTTGTATGAGTGAGTTTCTTTAAAATGTGAAACATTTGTAATTACATGTATTAAAAATCTATACTTCCTGTATATTAACTTAAGTTGTGTACATTCAAAGATATTTGTGAACAAATTTCACCTTCTGCGCCGTTCATGTTAACATGAAAGATTTTAGTTAATTCCAATATTTAACAGATGGCGCTTTTATTTTTTATAAATATCTATGTGCGATTGAATGTCGCAGGCACATCTAGTTGTATTGTTTTTAATTGGATATGCTTGTTTATAGCAGTTTGTAGATGACCTTAGTCCGTCATTTAAACAAGGCCCTCAGCCATATAAGATTTAAGGACCCATCAATAGCACTGGAGGGTCCTTGAGCTAAGATGCCCCTGGCCCTTTATTTGTATGAAGTTTTATAATTATTCTTAGATACAATATAAGTCTGGGCCCGTATTCACAAAGTTTCTTAAGCCTAAAAGTTGCAAAACTCTAAGAAAGTTGGAATTTCCCCTTAAATTTAGGACTAAATCTTAGTCAAGATAAAAAAAAAAAATCTTGGCTCTAAAAACAGCTCGTAAGGTAAGAATTAAGAGTAGAGAGGAGGACTTTTAAGAGGCTTAAGAGTTTCTATAGCAGAAGACAAAATGGTGAAAAGAAATATTCTCCAAACACTGAACATCATAATTTTTCAACATTCAACTGTTTTAATGAACTTTAAAATAACTAGCCTATAACAGAAACTGTGCATAAAGTAGTCTGCATTCAGGATTACAAACATAAATTCAATGTCTATTCTATTATCATGTATTTTGTTTTCACAAAGAGCGCATTTCAAGATCTTGAAAGATGTAAGAGGTTATTTTTATCAACAGTCCTTGGATTGCTCCATCATCCCTAGCAATGGGGTCAACCACACCTCCTCACTAAGATAAAGGTTTTTGCACTTTCCTAGCTCAGAGTTGCTCTAAGAAGTTTTCTAAATCACTTATTTTAAGACTCGCAGCTAGGACTTTTTAGGCTAAGATAGGAGCTCGCTGAGAGAATTGTAAGAAGCTTTGTGAATATGGGCCCTGGTGTTTAAAGGAAAGGTTCTTAGGGGTGCCAATATTTTGAAAAACTATTAAATGTCATGGAACTCATACAGGGTGCCAATATTTATGGAGCATTCCCATGTATACATGACCACATTGCTTTCGGCATTCTGCCTGCCACTACCCAAGATGTGCACTATGTAGGGTTCACTGTGATTCCGGATCTTGCCCGAGTGATCTAATCCCTAAATCCTCACTTTGGGACGGGGACCCAAAGCACCAGATCGGCTCCGTCTCACTCGTGGCTCAACATGCAGCAGAGGGAGCACCGCTTTAAGGTCCTGGTGATCGGAGATCTCGGCGTGGGGAAGACCAGCATCATCAAGCGCTACGTGCACCAGCACTTCTCCGCTAATTACAGGGCCACCATCGGAGTGGACTTCGCCCTCAAAGTGCTCGACCTGGACCAGGACACGATCCGGGTGCAGCTGTGGGACATCGCAGGTGAAGATCTCACGCACACACGTAGACGTTTATTATGAAGAAAAGTTTGATTCTGAAATCTGATGATTTAAGAATGACACTTTTTAGCCGATGCTGCTCGTGGTTCCTCTGTCGCAGCACGAGACTCTTAATTCCTCAAAATCTCATGCAGAACAAAGTTCCTGTGTGTGACGCTCATGTGAGAAAGATTTCTCAAAAGTTTGGGCTCCGTTCCAAACTTTAAGCCGTTGTCTTTGTGTTATTTGTTGCTGAACCCCCATGGCAGAGGCCACCAGGTTCTGAGCTGAGGGTAAAATGGTTTTACAAATTTTGGTTCTGTTCCAAATTCCACAATTCATGACTAGTTCAAGTTCTCTGTTAAACTCTAGTTAGCTAATCATAGCTACGTTCCTCATTTTATTAATTTTTTTTAGTTTTAGTTAGCTAGTGTCTCTTCCCCATGACTCCGTAGCACGCGTCTGTCCGCAGGTCAGGAACGTTTCGGGAACATGACCCGTGTGTACTACCGCGATGCCCTCGGCGTCTTCGTGGTTTTCGATGTGACGCGGTCGTGCACATTCGAGGCCGTGAGGAAGTGGAAGGAGGATTTAGACGACAAGGTGAGCGTCTCTGGAGGGGATTGGATCGGCGCCGTGCTGCTCGCCAACAAATGTGACCAGGAGAAAGACGACGCGTTCGCAAAAACTTACCCCAGGATGGAGCAGTTCTGCCGAGACCACGGCTTCATCAGCTGGTTCGAGACGTCAGCCAAGGTCCAGAATCTTTTATTTTTTACTTCTTTTATTTTATATACTGTATATTTATCTATTTTCTTTCCTCTTTCTTTGCCTATTTTTAATTTATAAGTTAATATAAGTAAATTAACTATAAGTTAATTTTTTAATTACAAAATTTATTTAAACTTTTTTACATTTATTTTATGTTTTTTTTAGTTTTTACAGTATTTTGACTTTTTATTCATCCTATTTTTGACTGTTTTTAATTTTGCGTGTTTTTTCTTACTTCCCTTTTTATTTAAAATTGTACTTTATTTTACTCTTTAATAATATTATCAAGAGTTTATGAAGTTTCATTTAGTCAGTTTATTTTGCATTGTTATTATGCCCTTTTCTGGCTCAGTTTTTCTATTTAGTTTTTATCTTTCAGTGTTTTTATTCGCACTGAATTGTTTTTTCGTTCTCTTGATTTTTAATTAATTACTTCTTTGAAAAATTAATTCTTACTTTTACATTTATTTATTTATTTACACTTAACAGTTTTTTCTTCTTCCTTTAATTTCTTTCTAATTTTTACTTTATTATTTCCTTTTTAATAATTAATCGCTGTATTTTTACGAGTTTTCATTTAGTCTTTTTTAATTTTTGAATTTAGTTCTTCGGGTCTGTTTCTTGTCTCTTTATTTGCCTGCAATTTTTCCCCTTTATTTTAGTCTTTGTATTTGCCTTGCATTCTTTCTTTCTTTCTTTCTTTCTTTCTTTCTTTCTTTCTTTCTTCCTACTTAAATGTTTTTTAAAAAAAAAATTGTTAATGCATTTTACTTTTATTTTCCATTTATTTCATTTTACTACCTTTTTGTTTAAAATCAGATCTCTCACCTTATAATAAAAAAGTTAAATTTTGTAAATTTGTAAAGTATTATTTATTCATTTATTTTGGTCTGTTCAGTACCAATTTTTTTACTTGCCTCTTAGTTTTCTTTCTTTTTTCTATATTTTGGTGTAGTTTTTTTCTGTTTGAAAGCTGTGCATTTTTACTTTTCTATCTTTATTTTACTTTTCTAAATGTTTTTTTATTTCATCATTTTCTTTCTTTCATTCTTTCTTTCTTTCTTTCTTCATGGCTTTAAACTTGCTTTCTTGCTTTTTAACATTCCTTTCTCTGGTAGAATTTCTTATTTTCTTTTTGCCTTTTGCATTTCTTTTTTCTTTATTCTTCTGTATTCTTTAGTACATTTTCATTCTTTTGCATTTACGTCTTGTACTCTGTTCTTTGCATCTTTTTTCCATATTCATTTTTTTCATGTATTTTTTTTTATTCGCCTTTCTTATTTATTTATTTATTTATTATTTTACATTGTATTAAAATGAGTTTATTTATAAATGCTTTTTTACTTTAAAAAATTAAATGTCTTCTCTCTTGCTCTCCACTTCCATCATACCCCCCCCCCCCCCCCCCCCGAGTCTCACTTTGTCTGTGTCTCGCTTCCTGCTGAGTCACAGAGTAATGAATATGCAGATGAGATGAAGCAAGTTATGAATATTCATTAGCGTATCAATCACACTTCCTGGTTGTGAAACTGTGTGTGAAGGCTCTCTCTCTCTCTCTCTCTCTCTCTCTCTCTCTCTCTCTCTCTCTCTCTGTAGGAGAACATTAACATAGATGAAGCAGTTACCTGTCTGGTGAGACACATCATGGCCAGTGAGACAGACCTGCTCCAGAGGGAGGACATGGACACGGTCTCCCTGAAACTGGATTCGGGACGCGGCCCACCCTGCTCCGCCTGCCTGAGGCCCTAAATCACACACACACACGCACTTAAAACACAATATGAAATAACATACCATCACCTATGTGTGTGTATGTACTGTACAATTGCTTGTGTGTGTGTGTGTTATAGACAAAACAACTGTTCAAACAGACTTCAAACATCAGCAACATTATAGAGCAACCTGGACCCCCCTGCCCCCCCCCCCCCCCCTCTAAATAATCCATTCCTAATGACATCATAACCCATAATATATGTGACTGCTATTTATTTTTCCTTGTGTGTGTGTGTGTGTGTGTGTGCGTGTGTCATGCTTTTATTAAATGTTAACTCATCATGATCAGATGTGTGGTTTACTGTGTTCAGTGAGTGAGAGAACACTACGGGTTGTGCTGTTACAGGAAATGAATCAGTAATGTGTCGGTGTGATGGAATACAGTTTCCTCTAACATTACATCATTTCCTTTATCACCTGTCATCTGTATAACACAGAGAGATGCTAAGTGTGTTGAAGTAACTGGATGAAGTGTGTGTGTGTGTGTGTGTGAGAGAGAGAGAGAGAGAGATCACAAACAGGCCCAATCGATAAGGCCAACAGATCAAGTAAAAGGTCAACAGTGATCGATAGTCACGTCATGTGACCCAAACAATAAAACACACACACATTGTCCTTAATACAAATAACAAATCTATCATTACACACACACACATTTTCTACATATCCATAGAATGTAGAAAACTACCACGTGTGTGTGTGTGTGTGTGTGTGTGTGTGTTTGATAGAAAGAGAAGTTTAAAGGAAAGACCTTCAGGGATGGGAATATGAATAATGAGATGTTGAGTTTAATTAACAGTGCAGCTCTTCAGGCGAATTTAAATGACATCACACACACAGGCGTCCTCCAGTCTGGAGAGGACACAATCGATGGCACAGCCTGCCTCAATAAACATGCAGACCGAGTGTGTCTTCTTGTACAGAACACGCTGTGATTCTTTTCAGTGAATCGATTCATTCGACTCCATTAAGCCTCGACTCAGTTTCTCTCCAAAAATGTATAAAGTTGTCATCAGTTGCTATTTTTGTTACAAAATATTTGAATTTCTTTATCGCAATTATAGTTTATGTCCTCATTAACAAAATAGCATTATCTTAGTTGGATCGCTAATTGATTGATTCATTCGTTTATTCTTTAAGTGTTCTCAAGTACAACAATAACACTCTTTTAAGTGTTCCTGGTGGTGATGCTGAGACAGTTCGCCTAGACGTCCGTATCCCCAGCCATAGATCCCATCTCCTCCTTAGGCATTACTAAACACTCCCAGGACAGCTAGAACTCACGTTCACGAGGGTCCTGGGTGAGTCCTGTGGTTGTTCGTCCAATGTGACATGCGCGATACGATCATTAGCTGGAGATAAAAACAGAAACGTATTCTCAGATGTAAGGAAGCGCACCGCTGTACTATAAATGTCCTCACTTTATTACTGAGAGTAATCTATCCAAAAGCAGTCCATATCTCACCATCTCACACACTCACTCAGACGCCTGCCTGCCAGTTACGAGACATCCAGCATCCTCAAAGCAAGCGCCCATCTAATACAAATCCAGATTCGATATCATGAAACAGGATTGCCATTTCAGGGTGAATGTGACTTAGGAGGTCTGGTGAATGGAGACGAGCTCCATGCGTTGGTTTTAGTATCCGTAGTCCAGACTAATCCACTTGACTTGTTTGTACCGATCATCTTTGAAATCACATTTTTTGTCTGATCTTTCTCCTCAATTGTTGCTCTACTGCGAGCATTAAGAAGTACACATGTACACCTTAGCATGGCTTCAGCCCACGAAAACACATTACTTCACTGTGTGCACAGTTTGGCAAATCCCCTCATTATTTCCCCTTTTCCTTCTTTCTTTTTTTTTTTTCTCTTAAAGTTCTTTATTTTCTTTTGAATTACTTTAAAATAAATTTTCCTTCTTAATTTATGTTATATTTGTTAATTTTTATTTCCTTCTTTTTAAAATTAAACTTTAAATTTTTTACTTCTTTTATTTTATACTATAAATATTTTTTATTTTTAATTAAAATGTACCTATTTTTCTATCTTTCTATCAAATTTTTACTTAAATCGTTTAATTATCTATTCTTTTTACACTTTCAGGATATTTCTTTTGGTCTGTGATTTATTTATTTATTTATTTTCACTTTTTGTCTTAGTTTTTTCTTTCCTACTTATTTTGGTCTTTTTATTATTTTCTTCTTCTTCTTTATATTTTTTTATGTTTATTTTTACCTTTATCTTTGACAGTATTTCTTTAATTTTTTCTTTCTCTTTAAGGTGTTACTTGTTAATCATTTAATTTTTCAGTCTTCTTTTTTTTTGGGGGGGGGGGGGGAAGGGGGGGAGATTTTCTCCCTAATTTAGTCGTGTCCAATTCCTTCCTGTCACTAGGGGGCGGTCACATTAAGCTACTTTCCTCCGAACTACGTGACGCCAGCCGACCGCATCTTTTTGAACTGCTCGCTCAATAACTGTCGTTATTTTAATTTCTTTCTTTTATATTTTTTTTTACTTTCCATTATAAAAAAAATATTTATTTATTGTTATTATTTATTTGTGTACAAATCCAAAAGGTCTTGATCCTTAGTTGTGATAAAGATGCCCTGACCTAAACCCTACCCGGCCTTTCCCCGTTCGTCCTCCTTCCAGAAAGTCCAGGCCGTGGATGGATGAACGAATCGATAAATGGTTAAATGGTTGGATTAATGGAATGATAGATGCTTGGACGGATGAATCAGCGAGCAGAGTGCTTGGTGAACGTATTACAAGACTCATATCTCCTCATTTCCTTTTCTCTCTCTCCTCATCCGAACCCTCTCCTATCTGTTGCTCTCCCTAACTCTCTCTCTCTCTCTCTCTCTCTCTCTCTCTAACTCCAGAAAGAAGAGCTCTTATCCATCTCTCCTGGTGCCCTTGCCAAGCATAATAGAATGCACAGCTGCTTCGCTTGGACACAGGTGCTTTCATTTTTTTCGTTATGAGATGAAGGTCAAAGCCAATGAGAAGGGCTGCGTCCCAAACCACACAGTGCCGTACTGCATAGTGCGTCAGGAGAAAAAAATCCCAACAATAGTACCTGCTATTTATGAGCTGTGTGCTAGTTGGGATGTAATTTCTAATTGGATTGTGGAGATTAGACTAATTATCTAAAATGAGAAATACTTATGGTTCTAATGGAACTTCACCTAATGTGGGTGGGACGTTCTAGGAAGTGATCACCAAGCATCTGTAGATCTTATTGATAATGCATAGAGATCACGCTCCAGCTGCCATCACGCACACACACACGGGCCATGATCCAACACTACAGCTGTGTATGTTTCAGTCATCAGGGCACACACAGACACAACTGCATCAGACACTTTGATTGCAGTCCAGACTTCATCACCGTATTAATATAAGGTCTTGCTAGTCAGGGTGAGTCGATTTAACAGGTATGCACGAGGCGGTATCAAAAAGTTCAGAGACTAGTTTTGTAACACGCCAGCAGATGGCAACACAAGGCTGCACGCACAGTCACAGGGAGCACCGACGTTCATTAGTCAGTGTGCCAAAAGACATCATCCTGTGTACATCGGCAGCCGTGCAACTGGTGCTGTTCTGACCGCGTGCGTTACCGTATTTGCTATTTCATCACAGACAACAAGTTAGAACAAGAGGGCCCTTCACACACTATGACGACATAGGGGTGATGTCATAGTGCTTGGGCCCTAATAAAGAGCAAATGTAATTTTGCAGGAAAGATGTGAAACTGGGCAAATCTTCGACAGAGACGCTTAACATGATTCGTCACATTTTACAGCGATGCTACAACGAGTCATTTGAGATGCTTTGAGCGGCACGTGCACTTCAAGAGCGGAAGAACATCACTGGAAGACGTTGAGAGATCAGAAGGACCATCAACAAGCTCAACCCGTGAAAATGCTGAAACCATTAGGCAATCTGTGCATGTTGATCTTCAGAGAACGATACACAACATAGCTGCTGTTGTTGGTGTCTCATACGGAACAGTCAAGGCGATCCTCATGTGTGATTTGAGCATGCGCCGTGTTGCTGCTAGGTTCGTCCCCCAGGCTGCTGACCCAGGAGCAGAAGGAACGTTTGAGGGAGGATGTACGGCGCCAGGATCTGTGGCACGCAAATTCCTAAACATTTTGATAGCCATTCATAAGATAAACAAGGATGCTAAGGTTTTTAGTGCTTGAATCCGGATTTTTAAGTAAGATCATTTTTTAATAAGATTAAATGAACAAGTCTCTATGAGGCTCTCTTCATCACTAGGCTTCGTTACCTGAAAATAATGTTAGTTGATAGGCAGCGTTTACCTTCACATGCTAAAAAATGAGCTAGTCATCTGACAACATGTATGGTTTGGTATGTAAGGTACAGCTAAAAACGTTAAAGGGGGCTAGGTGATAAGAAAATGTTATCTTAACGTGCTTAACAAGTTAAAAAGTAAGCTAATAATATGACAACGTAAGGTTAAGCGGAATATACAATATTACTAAGTGGGCTTTAGTTAAAAATGTTAAAGGAGGCTAGCTGATAAATAAAGTGTACCTAAACAAGTAAAAAAAATAAATAAGGCTAGTAATATGATGACATGTAAGGATTAGCAGATTACACAATATTACTAAGTAGGGTTTAGCTTGTCAAGGGTTAATGGCGACGCTAAAAAGCACAATATTAGGCTCAAACTTAAGATTTGGCAGAATGCACAATAATACTAAGTGCGATTTACAGTAGCTAAACCACTTTAAAAGATGCTAATTGATAAGGAAAGTTTATTTAACAAGCTAAAAAATTAGGCTAGTCATCTGAAAGGTTGATTAGCATTACAGAACATTACTGAGTGGGTTTAAATATGAGATCAGACAGATTGTAAATAAGGTTATCTGATAGTGTGGTTTAGCTAAATACCCGCTAATGCTGATTGATAAGCTAGGTTTATCTAAAAGGGGTTTAATATTTAATGATATTTAATGAGGTTACATATTTAACTAAAACATATTTAGCTGAAATATAAGACATGTTAATAAATAAGGTCTAGCTTAGTGCGGTTATACAACGCTATGGGGATAAGCTTAGAGTTTAGATCTGAGGCTTAGTCATTTATTAAAAAAAAAAAGAAAAAAAAGGAAAACAGAACATGCTGTTTGATGAGTGAGGTTTTGTGGTTAGATGATAATACAATTAAAATAATAATAATAATAATGTGTTTAGTTTTAAGAGGTTCTAGAGAGAGGTTGTGTTTGATCCTACAGAGACCTAGAGAACTAAGGTACATGTGTAGAAGTTAGTGTTTCATACTCAGGTGGTTTATTAAGCCGCTCCTCGGTGTGATTCACAGCCTCCATACATCACCTTTACGTTACGTTAGAAGGCCACTTCAGGTCCGATAAAATGTGATTATTGCACTCGCTTCTGCTCTGCCTTACCCTGACCTGGGAGTGAGAGATGTTGTAAATCTTGGTGTCTCAATTTAATAAAAAAAATAAAAAAAAAAGATCTAAACAAGAGCTTACTCTTTAAGAGCTTATGTGATTTTTTTTTTTTTAAAGTGAAAAGAAATGACAGTACAGTACATTCGAACATTCTGAGACTGCAACAAGCCGACTGATGCTATAAGGCGCTAATCTACAGTATGCTATTCCAGGCAAAATACACCGGCACCACCGGGCCAGTATCAGAATATCATTAAAAAGGATTTAGAGACCTTGCTTTTTTTCCCTTCTCATGACCTTCAAGAAATTCACTTCATGCTGTTTCAATCTCCTGTTTTCATGTTAAATGCTGTTTTCTAGGTGCTGTAGTGTTTCTAGGAGTTGATGCGAACAACACCTTAGCCATGTTCAATAAAGCAATAAATGACCTATGGAAAGGGGTGCGCTTTATTCAAAATCTTTTAGTCAGCTGAAGACATTTCAATGGGGCTCTAGTGGGCGTGTGAGAAAAATAAAATCCTTGTTTGTTTTCGTTTTTTTTCTTCTTTTTTTTAAAAACTTGTGCTTTAAACAAGCCAATTTCCCCCTAATGTGACCTCATATATACAGTATGTTCCCTTCTCAGATTTGGCGTAGGAGTAGTTCATTTATATAGATACTGAAATGGCATGTTAGGAAAAGTAGTGAAAGGAAGGTAGGTAGAGATATGAAAAAAATATATTATCTGAAAGGTATTTCAACTGGAGTGTTAACACACACACACACACACACACACACTTTGGGGGAGCTCTGAGACCTGTTTTACAGTAGTAGCCACTCCAAACCGCCGGGTTCGGCAACTGGCGCGTGTGGCTGCCGTGATCCCCCCTCCCTCTCCTGCCAGAAAGGCGTGTCAAGATTTTGCAGTAAACACGCCCATTGAAGCCCTATGTATGTACCATATTAAATAGTAAAATATGCGACCTTTAAAAGATTTTGCACCTTGTGACTGTGTGTTTCATTGTTCGGCTTCTTGTATAAAAAGTATGTAACAGTATTTCACCCTTCCGACTTAATTTCAGTCCCTCTCTAGCTCTGGATGGATGGTTACTGTAAATAAATGATTATCAATTTGATTATAAATGTTAATAATTATACTGTATACTGTATATCTAGGTAGAGTTTCTCAGTGTTTTACGCCATTTATCCAAAACAACAATATACTGTATGTTGTTTTGACTGAAACTTGTTCCAAGTATGTTCTCTTTTCATTTACACTAATATATAAAGGCAGCACAGTGGTGTAGCGGTTAGCACTGTGGTCACGCACCCCCTGGGTCGAGGGTTTGATTCCCACCTCTGGGTGTGTTTTCATGTTCTCCATGTGCTTGATGGGTTTCATGCACATCTGGCCATTTGGCATTCACAAAACTGCCTGTGTGTGTGTGTGTGTGTGCCCTGTGAATGATTGGCACCTGTCCAGGGTTGTGTACCCTGCCTCGTGCCCTAAGTCTCCTGGGATAGGCTCCAGTCCCCCTGCGACCCTGTATACAGGATAAAGTGGTATGGAACATGAATGAATAAAGGAATATATATATATATATATATATATATATATATATATATATATATATATGTGTATAAATGGCGCATTATTTGGAATTGAAGTTGAAGTTGAAGACCAACATGCCCTAAAGAGACTAACGGTGACTACAAGATATGAAAATGTACATGTGTGGAAAATCTTCGGCCTCAATACAGTATAAGCAGAGCTTGCTTTGAATTATTTATAAAGCCTTTTCTTTATAACTCGCCTCCATACAGTACATCACTTCCACTGTAACACTGCAAAGCCCACAAAATCCCAGCCATGCATTCAGCGCGGCTGTGATTTATGGCGAATCTGTGAGAGATACGACACTCCGAATACATACAAATAGAAAGCAAAATCTGTATTCAAGTCTCCTATATTTTGCAAAGTATTTTTCTTTCTTCCTGTGATTTAAACCAATTTCGTGACACCGCATGAGGTGAATTGAAGATACAACAGGATAAACGGGGTTACACAAAGATGAAACGAGGCTCCATTCGACCTCCTGGAGGGTCTTATATTTACATTTAACCTCCTATAGTGTCACTTAGCCTCAATTTGCTTTTACGCCAGTTTTAGTTGAAACACTAGACGACCGGAGGTGTTCGAATCCAGTCCTGGAGGACCCATCTCCAGCAGAGTTTGCAATTCACCAACAAGTATCTCCAGTACACACCCACTGAACCTGGCAATTAAATTGAATCAGCCGAGAAAAAAAAAAATCACCAAACTGAACTGGACACTGGCCCTCCAGGACTGGACCTGGACACCCCGCACTAGACTGCGGTTGAAGCAGTGTAGATTCACATACTGTAGCTTCATTAACCATCACGCCTCATTTAACCTCATGTAACTGCGTATGAGTTTCAGTCCATTTCATTTAGCCTCATTTAGGATCGAGTATTCATGGAAGTCCTCTGTATTTCAGCTTCTTGGCCAGGCTAGCATCCCGACACTAACACTTATAGATGAGTCTCTGTGTGCGTGCATGTGTGTGTGTCTACAGCCTCAGAATTATTACCTCCAGACGCCATCTGCCTGGCTGACCAATAAAATAAGAAATGGTTTAATAAAAATGGTCTCACTAATGTCTAGACAGTGTGTGTGTGTGTGTGTGTGTGTGTGTGTGTGTGTGTGTGTGTGTGTGTGTGTGTGTGTGTGAGAGAAAGAAAGAGGGAGAGGGAGAGTTATTTCAATTCGATTAGACTGTACCTTATTCTTATTTTAGCCTATAAAATTCCCAGATACACAGACTGTGCTATTAGTTTATTCAATGAGCTTTTAATCTTATTGATAATGTATTAATGAATTAAAGGGATGGAGGGAATAATGGCGAATTCACACGTGGTTTGATAAATTGAGCAGGTAGAAAGTAGAGCAGAAGATTGGTGGATTGATGGGATGGATGGATGGATGGATGGATGGATACATGGATTGATTGACTGATGGATGCACAGTTGGTTAAATGGATGGACATATGCTGGATGGGTTGATATACCGGTGAATGGATAGATGGATGGATGATTGCAGGATGTATGCACGAGTTGTGAGTTGTTTAATGTATGGGTCGATTATCTGGTGAATGGATAGTTGTTTCGTGAACAGATTGAGAATGTTCTATTAATGGCAGGATGCACAGTTGGCTAGATGAATGCAGGAACAGATGGACAGACTGGTGCATGGATGGTGGTAGAATGGTAGGTGGATGAATTTATAGGTACTGTAGGTTAACAGATGTATAATGAATTTGTGGATCATTAGATGTATACAGTAGGTAAGGAACTGATGATTGGGTGATGGATAGTGGTTTGATTTATGCATGCATGGTTTGATGGATGAAGGATGGGTGAATGAATTGGTAGATGAAGGCATGGATAGATAGTTTCATGAACTGACTAATAGATATATGGATGGATAAATGGACAGTGGATTGATAAACGGTTATATGGTTTGGTATCTAGATGATGGATAAGAAGAACTGGTAGGATCCAAGGATTAACCAGCATAGATGAACTGAGGACAGGATGGAAGGATGGATCATTATTGAGCACATGGGTTGGTATGATGGATTAATGTATGATTAGTTGAGGTAATGATGAACAGAGGTAATGGTGATTGGATGGAGGATGGATGGGTGAGTCCATATAAGATTTGGTGGGTAGATAATAGGTGGATGGATAGATGAATCCATGTGTATGTGGGATACTGAATGGATATTCTGACATACTAATGGATGGGTAGATGGACAATGGATAGATGTAAGGTGGATTAGTGTAAGCTTCCATGATTTGGTGAGTAGATGATAAATGAGTTGGACCATACAAACGATGGACTAGTGGATGGATGTCTAGTACAACAGAATATCAGACCTAGATGAGTGTAAGGCTGGATCAGATGATTGTCGGATCGGTGTAATACACGCAGATTCATAGATGATGAAAAGATGTACATGCAGAGATTGTAATTTACATATGGGTGCGTGATGACTTGGGTGATGGATGATTGCAATGATATTGGGCAGATTTCTAAAAAATAGATACATAGAAAATAGATAAATAGATGGTGGATTAATGAGTGCGTATATGGTCTGGTGAGTAGAAAAGTGGAGAGATGGCGTTATTGGTGAATTAATTTTGAAACCTGCTTCAACACACCTTCAACCCACATGGTGAAGGATGAAGAATTTGAAAATGGGCTTGCGCTGCTCTCCAGTGTGCATGATGGGAATTGCACAATTGCGTGTATTTATGATGTGTTGGTGTTTTCAACTTTGTTTTGCTTTGTTTTTTTCATTTACATATATATATATATATATATTTAAAATTAAGCTAATGAAACTACTTCACACCACACCTTTAACACTAGTCAGTCACTTCTTTTTAATTGTTTCTGAACAATATTATATTGTTACTTTCACTTTCACTCTTATTTTTTCTTTCTCATTTTTAATCCTCTCTTCCTATGAGCTATCACCTTACCATGCTTGGGGAACGAGAAGGAAACCGAAAAGGGTTGTCAGTGTGGTTAAGTTAAAATAGAAACAAAACTGTTTGCATTGTAAGATATATTGCAAAGATTGAGAGAGGGAAAGCAGGATAAAACGTAGGTGATTACTGTATATTACACAATACAATTAATGATCGCTAGTACTCTGGATGACTGTGTGCAGGATGACCACATGCTAGATGTTTAGACTTTAGATAACTGTATCATCATTAATGATTCAAGTACAATATATTTATGTGAAATATGGGTTTCCCATGCCAAATTATAAGACAAAAAGCTAAATATGCCTCTCTTTTCCAGTGACAAGGTGAATAATTCCAGGTATTTTGTGTGTTTTATGAGACGTAGTTAAGCTGGAAACCAGACAACCCTGGTTAATGATATTGCCTTAAACACAGTTGAACAAAGGCATGTCAAATCCTCCACTTTATGACTGTATGCTGGATATCCTGAATGAAAGGATGGATGCTGGATGACTACTGTACATGCTGTATGATGGTATGCTGGGTATGATGGATAAGTTCACATTAAATGGATGTACTCTGGATGAATGTATGCTGCATGACTGTCTGTTGGGTGACTGTGGTCTTTGATGATTGTACTGTATGCTTGATGGTCAAACACTAGGTGTCTGTATGTTGGATGACCATACATTAGATGACTAATGGCGTTATGGCACACGCTTCTGTTCCTCATTTAACGTAGATGACTTTACAGTAGATGATTGCATGCTAGATGACTGGACTGTAGATGGCTGTATGTTGGCGACACTCAACTGTTTCAGTTATAGGGTTGATTTCATTATTCATGACCTCATCATCAACGAGAAATTAGTGTGATATTCACTAGAATGCAGGAACCCGACGCAATTAGAACTGCAATTGTCAAAAAAACAATCGGTTTTGATACCAACCCTCCGTCAGTAAAAGTTCACTTTATATCGACTTAAACACCTTCTCTGTTAAAATTTCAATCCTATAGCACAGAAATATAGCAGTGATTGGTTTATGGTTCCATGCTATCCGTTATCACCCAAATGAGGATGGGTTCCCTGTTGAGTCTGGTTTCTCCCAGATAAACGCCTTTCACACATGAGATGTTTGTAATTATCCCTCAGTATCCCATAGTAACATCTGACAAAAAGTTCTAAAAACACTGAAGCGGCAGACTTTGTCATTCTCAAAACTTTTGGCCCCCTGCTGTACATTGCGTTGGAGGGGTGCCAATACTTCATCAGCAGAGTGTGCCTGTGTGAGTGTGTGTCATTTCTTATGACTTTGGAAGGTAGAGCCCGAATAGTCTTTAATGATACATGTGCATTATGTATCTGAGTGGGAGGTGGCGGTTACGGGGCGGGGCTTGATTTTTTTATGCACGCGTCACAACCTCCCCGGTTCCGACGAATTTCTCTCTCTCTCTCTCTCTCTCTCTCTCTCGCGCGCGCGCGCGCGCACCGGATATAAAAAAATCCTAGCAACTGCCAAGCCAGCAAGCGCGCGCGCGCTGCGGATTGGTGCGCGCGCCGTCGCCGAGCCGCGCGCGCGCGCTCCTCCCCCTGTTTCACAGCGGTGTATAGAAACGGCACAACACACGCACACGCGCACACACACTCTCTCAGCGGGCGTAGGGAAACGCGCCAGATGTTCCTCGTACGCCGCACGTGCAGGGAAAACCCGGACCGTTATGGCGCGCGCTTCTGTTCCTCATTCAGCGTAGATTATTATAATAATGACCATCATTACTGTTATTGTATCTAATTCTAGGTGCGTGTGTTGAAGGAGAGGCCATGTCATGTGGTACACCGGGATCTGCGTGAAGCGACGATGATGATGATGATGATGATGACACCGACGTCACGAGACCGTAAGTCGCACGTGAAATTGATTTGCACGCCTGATTTAACAGATTTACAGATTTGCAAAAGATCATGCCGAGGGATCAGGCTATGCTGCTAGGCTACAGATGACACGTTTGGACTGAATGCATGATATTTATTTATTTATTTATTTATTTCTTTATATACCTATCTATCTATTTATTATACATTTCCAGGAAACTGCAAGCATACATTATTGTTCTTAGCATCTTTGATGTCATTCACCTGTAAGCCAATACTGAGGGACATCCTTTATCATGCCACAAAAAAAAAAAAAAAAACCCTATGCATTTCCATGTTATAATCAATTTGACAAATTTTTATTCTGGATGCTTTTCCTGATTAAAGAAATAAAATAAATAAATAAATAAATAAAAAGGTGTGCACAATATATCGTTTATTCATCGCCTTTGCGATACTGATCCACTGCAGAAAGGCTGCAGTATGCAAATGAACCTCCAACAATATTTGATTGCACGCATCCTCATCCTGACCAACATGTAGACATTATTACGAAGGACTATTGGTTTCCTCCATTGAGGGAGGGGTTCAAGCTATTGCTGCAGATACATACTTGATTTATGGCTTACGTTTCTTTCTACCTCATTATACTGCCCTGGTGATACATCATACTGAAATACTAAAACACTGTTGTCAAAATAGGGCTGTGTTCAGAGTTTGCACATCCATACGTTACATCAGTAGTTATGCAGATTCAGAGTCGAGTTACGCGACTTCATTAGATGGCTTTCTTGGAAGTTGGAAGTTGTCAGATTATCAATAGCGTCCAGACAACCACGTTTAAATATCTAACAACATTTGATTGCATGTGTCCTCATCCTGACCAACATGTAGCCAGGGGTTCGACCACAGGCATTATTAATACGGAGTAATGGTTTCAACCTATTGCTGCAGATACATACTTGATTTATGGCTTACAACATTTTACATTTAGGCATTTGGCAGACACCCTTATCCAGAGCACCTTACATTTTTATCTCATTACACATCTGAGCAGGGGAGGGTTGAGGGGGTTTGAACCTGGGACCTTCCAATGCCTTAACCACTGAGCTACACCTGATCCCTGATGTTTCTTTCTACCTCATTTTATTGCTCTGGTGATACATCATACTGAAATGCTAAACTATTGTTTTCAAAACAGGATTGTTTTCAGAGTTTGCACATCCAAAAGTTACATCAGTAGTTATGCAGATTCAGAGTTATGCACCTTCTTTAGTTGGTTTTCTTGACTTTACGCCTTGGAAAACGACAGACATCCATGGTTGCCAATTTCCGCAAGCCAAATTTTTATTTATTATTCTATTATTCACTGTTGCCTTGCACACAGTAGTGTCCCGGGGTCGATTCCCGCCTCGGGGTCCATGTGCATGAATGGTGCATGTTCTTCCCGTGTTTGGTGGGTTTCCTCCGGGTGCTCTGGTTTCCTCCCAGTGTCCAACGACATGCAGGTTAGGCTAATTGCTGTTCCCAAATCGTCTGTAGTGTGTGAATGAGTGTGTGAGTGCTCTGCTATGGATTGGCACCCTGTATAGGGTGTACCCTCCCTCATGCCTTAAATCTCCTCGGACAGGCTCCAGGTCCCCCGCGATCCTGTATACAGGATAGGCAGGGTAGAGGATGAACAGCTGCAGAGCCATAACAGCTCTGGGGAGCAGAATCTTTAGAATCGCGATGCTGGTCCACATGGGGGTTTGTGGGAGGACGTTACAGTGCTGATTGGTGCGAGTCTTTATAGACAGTATCAAGAAATTAATTTGGAAAAAGAGAACATGAATGTAAAAAAAAAGAAAAAGCAACCATATTTTTAAAAACAAGCCCAAAAAAATGCAACCTGCAACCCGAAATATTTTTAAGTGACTTCAAAGGAAAAGAAGCCCAAAGTTGAGTGTTTATAAATGGAACTGGCAACTATGTAGACAACCACATTTAAACGCAAGCACTTTACTTTAAAAACAGCTATAGAAATACAGACTGTGGGGCCTCCGAGTGGCGCAGTGGTTAAAGCGCTCGCCCTATCATCTGGAGATCGCTAGTTCGAATCCCGGGTGGTGCTGTAACCTCTCGCAGCCGGAGGTCTAGAGAGAGCTGATTGGCCGAGCTCTCTCAGAGGGGAGGGATGAGAGGTACTTAGTGCTCCCATATTAATCACGGCTCTACAGCCAATCAGGGGCGTCTGTGAGCTCGCGCAACAGAGGGAGCGGATAGCGCTGTCCTCCGAGTGTGTTACGTTGCCCCCAACGGTGCGCGAGCGAGCAGTTCGAAAAGATGCGGTCGGCTGGCGTCACGTGGTTCGGAGGAAACACGTGATAGTCTTCGGCCCTCCCGGCTGAGTGGTAGTAGTAGCCTTAATGTGGGAGCCCCCTAGTGACGGGGAGGAATTGGACACGACTAAATTAGGGAGAAAATCGGGGAAAAAAAAAAAAGAAATACATGAAATCATGCTTTTTAAATTGCTCTCAATTCTAATAAGATGTCACAGTGTATACTACCTGGTCAAAATAAACGTCACCACCTGGGTTTCACTAAACAAATAGGTAAAAACTTTCCATGGGAGAATTACTGCAGTGATTAATGTGGTTTAGCTGGAATAAGTTATTTAACCCTAACAGATGCAATGAGTAGCTTCCCATTTCTAATGTCAGAGAGGTTCCTCTGTTTCAGAAGGGTCAAATTATTGGCCTTCATCAAGATTAAGGAGATTGCTGTAATTACTAAAATTGGGTAAAGAACTGTAAAACGCATTATTGAAACCTGGAAGGATCGTGCTGAACCATCAACGTCAAGGAAGAAATGTGATCAGAAAAACATTGTGATCGGATTGAGCGTGATGGGAGATCACTTAAATATAAAAAATTGATAAAAAAGCAATGTTGGTTTGCTACTGTACGTTCAATAGTGAAAGGAAGTGCATTTACACACACACACACACACACACACACACACACACACACACACACACTGTGAAGAAAACTCAAGGGATTGGGACTAAACAGCTGTGTAGCTTTAAGTAAACCACTTATCAGCGGTGTTGGGGGACGTTACTTTTTAAAGTAACTAATTACAGTACATTACAAAATGACTGTCTTCAAAAAGTAATCAGTTACATTACTGTGTTACTTTCTGATAAAAGTAACTAGTTCGAGTACTTTTCCATTGCAGAAAATGAAAACTCCTTTGTGCTTCCTCATGCATGTTGTTTTAGTCAAGACCTTTATAATCTGTTAACTACTAATACCCCTATCTCACCTACACGGTTTCGCGCGGTGGCCGTAAGTACGGTTCATCATGATTGACCGCGGGTTTCGGCGCTGTGATTAGGTTTCCATCTTTCTGCGCGGTGGTCCTCACATAGTCAAAACGCATAGGTGAGATAGGGGTATAACAGCAGGAATAACAGAGGGGGCGGGGTATCGGGGGCGGGGCTTGTAGGACGACTTCCTCACACTTTCTGACCTTTTTCACACACGCACACACACACACTAATGGATTGGGAATGACGCACGCACGCACGCACACACACACACACACACACACACACACACACACACTAATGGATTGGGAATGACTGCTGTCTGGCTCACGGGTTACATAAATTGTCTGAATAACGGATTACATTTTTGAAAAAGTAACTGAGTACTTGAATGGTGGACCGAACGTGTTAGATTACTCGCTACATCAAAAAAGTAATTACTATGTAACTCGTTACACCCAGTACTGCTTATCAGTGAGGATAATCTGAAAAAGGCTTCAATTTGCTAGGGAGCGTACGTAAAGAAGATTCACCCTGCTCAGTCTGGAACAAGGTATGTCTGGGTTCATCAGGCCATATTACCTTTTTCTATTGCTCCAAAGCTTTTTTGTGTGATAGGCAAGGTCAGGGCAAGAAGAAAGGCGGATAAAGCGATGCACGCACTCGTGGTTCGGTGAGCCAATAGGTCATTGGCCAGCACAGAGTAATATTTTATGAATGTTCCACAACATTTTAATGTAAACTGGTTAAAAGCATGATGCATCGTTATTTAATAAATAAAGAATTGTATTAAGCTTGTGCTAGGGTTAGCTATATTTAGGGCCCAAGCCCTAAATATAGTCGTCATAGTGTGTGAAGGGACCTCTTGTTTTCCTTAGGATTATTATTAGGGCCCAAGCACTATGACATCAGCCCTATGTCGTCATAGTGTGTGATGATGTCATAGTGTGTGAAGGGACCCTTTGTTAGGGCCCAAGCACTGAGTGCGCAGGGCCCTATTGTTTTCGTTAGGATTATTAGGGCCCAAGCACTGAGTGCGCAGGGCCCTATTGTTCTTCTAAGGATTATTAGGGCCCAAGCACTGTAGTGCGCAGGGCCCTATTGTTCTTCTAAGGATTATTATTTTTAGGGCCCAAGCACTGAGTGCGCAGGGCCCTATTGTTCTTCTAAGGATTATTATTTTTCTTTTTTTTTTTTTTTTTTTTATTATTATTTTTCTTTCAATCATCCGGGCACTTTCGGGCCTCTTAACATACTCAAAAACTCACCAAAATTTGCACACAGATTGGAATCTGCGGCCAACAGGTCCTCAGTGGGGCTCGGCCCGGGGCGTCGCACACGCCCCGCACAGCGCCCCCTACAGAGTCTTGCCTTATAGCTCAGACACACTTGCACGTATACTTATAAAACTCGGTGTACATTTAGATCTCATCAAACTGAACAAGTTTCGCGCTGCATGTCATCAGGTCTAATCAACAGGAAGTGAGTTATTTTGAGTTGTTTGCAAAACGCACCCAATGGAATGTGATAAACTCCTCCTAGGAAATTTTTACAATTCGCACCAAACCAGCTAAATATGATCTAAACAAGTTGCCGATGCAAAATTGCAGAGATCTTTTTGATACCTCGAACGGTTCGGCCGTGGCGACGCTTTAAAATTATGGCGAATAAAATGAAACAGGAAGTGGCTAATAACTTCTGTGTACATTAAGTTAGGCACATGAAACTTTACAGGTATGTTAAGAGTAGGAAGCTGATCACATCATATGACAATCATGAGTCTATGCCATAGCGCCACCAAGTGGCAGCAGGAAGTGTGTCACTTTTAGAAATCAGTAATATTTTGTCCTTTACTTTCACCTGATTTGGTTCAAAATCAGTCAGAATAATGAAAAGACATGGGTCATTTGAAATCATGACGGATTTTTTTCTAATTTGAATCGCGTTGCTATGGTGACGATTTAACTCAAGAAAAAATCGAAGAAAATTATTCTTCTCATATCTTACAAGTGGAAAGACCTACGGGTCCCAAATTGTATGGGTGTAGACTCTGACGGATTGTGAGGAAGCCCTGAGAGCCTGGAGCCCGGGCGTGCCACAGGGCCTGTACAGCGCCCCCTGGAACTTTGTAAAGTTTAAGCTGCATAACTCATATCCACTTTCACATATATGAATGAGACCCAGTATAAATTTAGATCTCATTGAGGTGAACAACTTGCATACCCCATGTCATGGAATCCGCTGAACAGGAAGTCGGTTATTTAGCGTTGTTTGAAAAACGCACCCATTGGAATGTGATCTACTACTCTTACAGGATTCATATATTTTTGACCAAACAGGGTCTAATACAATCTCAAGACATTGAGGATCTAATATTGTGAAGGGCTGGTTGATATCTTAAACGGGTCGGCCGTGGCGAGCCCTTAAACCTACGGCGAATAACAGGAAACAGGAAGTGGCTAATAACTTCTGTATAATTTGTGTGACGTTCATCAAACCTCAGCGGTAGGTTAAGAGAAGAATCCTGCTCACACTGACATGGGTCCCGTGAGTCTCAGTCATAGCGCCACCAACTGGCAGCAGAAAGTGTCTACTTTTAGAAATTAAATTCTTTTGTGGCTAATTTTCAGCTAATTGGCTTCAAAATCAGGCACAATAATTGGAAGACACGGCTGATGTCACACTGTAAAGGACTTTTTGATACGTTGAATAGTATTGCTATGGCAACATATAATTTTGAGCAAATATAAGATACTCATATCCACCAAGTGGAAAGTCCTAATGTGCCCAAAAATTTTAGGTAGAAAGAACAACTGGTTCTGATTAGATTTCTTCAGTTTCATGTTTTTGTGATGCTCAAACAGCTCCCAACAATTTTTACAGTATATTTATCAGCCTTGGTCTGAACTGTGTCCACTGACTCCTGCAGTAATAAAATATGTCCAGTAGATGGCAGTAGTAGGCAGGTATTCTGCAGTCAGGTCTTTCCCCTTCTCATTTACTATGGCTTCATGTTTACTATTTAAACATATGCAGAAATTATAAAAAATAAACAATACAAACATTTAAATTGCCCACTGTGCAATATTCAGTCTGGTGGACAAGCGCGGCGATATACACACCAGACCACACATTCTAAACACACACACACACACACACACACACACACTACACATCGGTCATGTACACATCCCAACAAATACACAATATGAACACACTAACTATCCTACATGCACACACACACACACACACACACATCACAAGCACACGTCACTAATGTTACCAGACTAAATAAAAATCAATATATCATGAAAAAGGAAAAAGATCCTTAGGAAAACAAGAGGCTCCTGCGCACCTATAGTGTGTGGGTGAGTTTTTCATTGCAAATCAGTTTTGATATCTCAAATGTCTCAGCCGTGCTAATGTCTTAAACTTACACAACGAAAAATGATTAATAACACACACATCACTAATGTCAACACACTAGATTAAAAAAAAAGGAATAATCCTTAGGAAAACATGAGGGTCCTGCGCATCTATAGCACACATCTCTCACGACACACACACACACACACACACACACACACACACACACACACCATATACACAAACTCGCACATACACAAGCACATTTACTTGTCACACACAGACTGACACATCTACATGTCACACACCCCTCTCCCTCACTCTCACACACACACTAAACCTCACACATCACATCACATCACTCCCTCACTCTCACACACACATCACACATAAACACACACACACACAACACATCACATCACTGTCACACACCTCTCTCCCTAACTCTCACACACATCACACATTTTGATATCTCAAACGAGTCAGCCGTGATAATGTCTTAAACTTACACCCAACAATTAGTATTAACACACACATCACTAATATTAACACACAGATGCAGACACCATAGACACAAACATGCACAAACACAAGCACACATCACTAATGTTAACACACTAAATAAACACACACACAAACACAAAGATATCTCACACACATGCATGCACACACAAACAAATAAACTCATACATCACACACATGCACACCTACATACACACACATTATAACATCACAAATTATAACACTCACACACTCGCATCTCTGTCTCACACACCCTCACGCAGAAACACACACACCCACTAACAAGTCACATGTCTTAGACATACTAACACACACATCACTAATGTTAACACACAGACTCACACACCACACACACACACAAACACGCACAAACGCATTTACTCATCAGACACAGAGTGACACATTCACTTGTCTCTCACACACACTCACACACACACACACACACACACACACACACACACACACACACACACACACACACATATTTAGGGCCCAAACTGATATTAGCCCAGTATGATGTGTGACGTTCGGTGTGCAAGTTCCGCGGTGCAACCGGGTGCCAATGACTTTTTCGAGGTTTTGACACACTCGAATAACACGCAGGTTGTGCGGTGCGCCCGGGGTGGGGACCGCGCCCGTTGCTTGGGCCCGTCATCGTTGCTTGCAACTTTAATTATTTTTATTATTTTTCTTTCAATCATCCGGGCACTTTCGGCCCTCTTACCATATTCAAAAACTCACCAAAATTTGCACACAGATTGGAATCTGCGGCCAACAGGTCCTCAGTGGGGCTCGGCCCGGGGCGTCGCACACGCCCCGCACAGCGCCCCCTAGAGAGTCTTGCGTTATAGCTCTGACACACTTGCACGTATACTTATAAAACTCGGTGTACATTTAGATCTCATCAAACTGAACAAGTTTCGCGCTGCATGTCATCAGGTCTAATCAACAGGAAGTGAGTTATTTTGAGTTGTTTGCAAAACGCACCCAATGGAATGTAATAAACTCCCCCTAGGAAATTTTTCCAATTCGCACCAAACCAGCTAAATATGATCTAAACAAGTTGCCGATGCAAAATTGCAGAGATCTTTTTGATACCTCGAACGGTTCGGCAGTGGCGACGCTTTAAAATTATGGCGAATAAAATGAAACAGGAAGTGGCTAATAACTTCTGTGTACATTAAGTTATGCACATGAAACTTTACAGGTATGTTAAGAGTAGGAAGCTGATCACATCATATGACAATCATGAGTCTATGTCATAGCGCCACCAAGTGGCAGCAGGAAGTGTGTCACTTTTGGAAATCAGTAATATTTTGTCCTTTACTTTCACCTGATTTGGTTCAAAATCAGTCAGAATAATGAAAAGACATGGATGATTTGAAATCATGAAGGATTTTTTTCTAATTTGAATCGTGTTGCTATGGTGACGATTTAACTCAAGAAAAAATCGAAGAAAATTATTCTTCTCATATCTTACGAGTGGAAAGACCTACGGCTCCAAAATTTTATGGGTGTAGACTCTCACTGATTTTGAGGAAGCCCTGAGAGCCTGGAGCCCGGGCGTGCCACAGGGCCTGTACAGCGCCCCCTGGAACTTTGTAAAGTTTAAGCTGCATAACTCATATCCACTTTCACATATATGAATGAGACCCAGTATAAATTTAGATCTCATTGAGGTGAACAACTTGCATACCCCATGTCATGGAATCCGCTGAACAGGAAGTCGGTTATTTTGCGTTGTTTGAAAAACGCACCCATTGGAATGTGATATACTACTCTTACAGGATTCATATGTTTTTGACCAAACAGGGTCTAATATAATCTCAAGACATTGAGGATCTAATATTGTGAACGGCTGGTTGATATCTTAAACGGGTCGGCCGTGGCGAGCCCTTAAAAATACGGCGAATAACAGGAAACAGGAAGTGGCTAATAACTTCTGTATAAATTGAGTGACATTCATCAAACCTCAGCAGTAGGTTAAGAGAAGAGTCCTGCTCACAGTGACATGGGTCCCGTTAGTCTCAGTCATAGCGCCACCAACTGGCAGCAGAAAGTGTCTACTTTTAGAAATTAAATTCTTTTGTGGCTAATTTTCAGCAAATTGGCTTCAAAATCAGGCACAATAATTGGAAGACACGGCTGATGTCACACTGTAAAGGACTTTTTGATACGTTGAATAGTGTTGCTATGGCAAGGTAAAATTTTAAGGAAAACTAGGATACTCATATCCAACAAGTGGAAAGTCCTAATGTCTCCAAACATTTTACATAGAAGGTACAACTGGTTCTGAGTAAATCTCTTGAGTTTCACGATTTTGTTATGCTCATACGCCTCCCAACAATATTTTGTTTATTAACTAATTGCTTTAAATTGCATAAACTAACTCCTGCAGTACTAAACTATGGCCACTAGATGGAGGTATCACACCACACATCCCACACTCACGAAGAGACACAGACACACGTGACCTCCCCCTCCCTCACAGATTTGAGTTTTGGTGAAGCGGACTGACACAAACGCTGCCGCTGAATAGTTGTTTATGGACTGTTTAATTGTTTACAAATCGCCCTTTGGATCAAGTTTTGTGCGTGAATTCAACAGTAAGTGTGAAGTCTTTAACTATATTAACAATGGACATTTTATCTGTTCCGGTAACAAGTTATTATGCCCGCGAGGTCACGATATATATATATATATATATATATATATATATATATATATATATTTACATGTGTGTGTGTGTGTGTGTGTGTATTCTTAGTAAGTATCCCTAGAATCAATATGTTATTGTGACTGTCACTATTATCTTTGGCTGTTGTTATTTCGTGTTATAAACACACACACATTTGAAACACGGCCCGTAGCTTTAAGGGCCACGGCGAATAACAGGAAACAGGAAGTGGCTAATAACTTCTGTCTTAATTGAGTGACGTTCATCAAACCTCAGCAGTAGGTTAAGAGAAGAGTCCTGCTCACAGTGACATGGGTCCCGTGAGTCTCAGTCATAGCGCCACCAACTGGCAGCAGAAAGTGTCTACTTTCAGAAATTAAATTCTTTTGTGGCTAATTTTCAGCAAATTGGCTTCAAAATCAGGCACAATAATTGGAAGACACGGCTGATGTCACACTGTAAAGGACTTTTTGATACGTTGAATAGTGTTGCTATGGCAACATATCATTTGGAGCAAACATAAGATACTTATATCCACCAAGTGGAAAGTCCTAATGTGCCCAAACATTTTATGTAGAAAGAACAACTGCTTCTGAGTAGATTTCTTGAGTTTCATGTTTTTGTGATGCTCATACAGCTCCCAACATTTTTTTTTACAGTATATTTATCATCCTTGTCCTGAACTTTCTGTACTGACTCCTGCAGTAATAAAATATGTCCAGTAGATGGCAGTAGTAGGCAGGTATTCTGCAGTCAGGTCTTTCCCCTTCTCCTTTACTATGGCTTCATGTTTACAATTTAAATATATGCAGAAATCATAAAAAATAAACAATACAAACATTTAAATTGCCAACTGTACAACATTGAGTCTGGTGGACAAGCGCGGCGATATACACACCAGACCACACATTCTAAACACACACACACACACACACACACACACACTCTACACATCGGTCATGTACACATCCCGACAAATACACAATATGAACACACTAACTATCCTACATGCACACACACACACACACACACACACATCACAAGCACACGTCACTAATGTGACCTGACTAAATAAAAATCAATATATCATGAAAAAGGAAAAAGATCCTTAGGAAAACAAGAGGCTCCTGCGCATCTATAGCACACATCTCTCACGACAGACACACACTCACACTCATCATATTCAGTGACACGGACAGTGACATCACATTCAGGAACATCCTTAAACTTACACCGAAACATTATTAATAACACACATCACTAATGTTAACACAGACTCACACACCATACACACAAACAATCACACACACACACACACACACACTCCATATACACAAACACAAGCACATTTACTCGTCACACACAGACTGACACATCTACATCTCACACACCTCTGTCCCTCACTCTCACACACACTAAACCTCCCACACACTAAACCTCCCACACACACATGCACACGCACACACGCACACACACACACACACACACAAATCACATCACATCACATCACTGTCACACACCTCTCTCCCTCACTCTCACACACACATCACACATGTTGATATCTCAAACGGTTCAGCCGTGATAATGTCTTAAACTTACACCGAACAATTATTAATCACACACAAATCACTAATATTTGAACACACCATACACACAAACATACACAAGCACACATCACTAATGTTAACACACTAAATAAACACACACACACACACACACACACAAACATCTCACACACACGCACACACATGCATGCACACACAAACAAATACACTCGTACATCACACAAATGAGCACCTACATACTCACACATTATAACATCACAAATTATAACACTCACACACTCACATCTCTGTCTCACGCAGAAACACACACATCCACTAACAAGTCACATGTCTTGGACATACTAACACACGCATCACTAATGTTAACACACAGATTCACACACCACACACACACAAACACACAAAAACACATTTACTCATCAGAGACAGACTGACACATTAACTAGTCACACACACACACACACACACACACACACAGACAAATATTTAGGGCCCAAACTGATATTAGCCCAGTATGATGTGTGACGTTCTGTGTGCAAGTTCTGCGGTGCAACCGGGTGCCAATGACTTTTTTGAGGTTTTGACACACTCGAATAACACGCAGGTTGTGCGGTGCGCCCGGGGTGGGGACCGCGCCCGTTGCTTGGGCCCGTCATCGTTGCTTGCAACTTTAATTATTTTTCTTTTTTTTTTTTTTTTTTTAGGGCCCAAGCACTGAGTGCGCAGGGCCCTATTGTTCTTCTAAGGATTATTATTTTTCTTTTTTTTTTTTTTTTTTTTATTATTATTTTTCTTTCAATCATCCGGGCACTTTCGGGCCTCTTAACATACTCAAAAACTCACCAAAATTTGCACACAGACTGGAATCTGCGGCCAACAGGTCCTCAGTGGGGCTCGGCCCCGGGCGTCGCACACGCCCCGCACAGCGCCCCCTAGAGAGTCTTGCCTTATAGCTCAGACACACTTGCACGTATACTTATAAAACTCGGTGTACATTTAGATCTCATCAAACTGAACAAGTTTCGCGCTGCATGTCATCAGGTCTAATCAACAGGAAGTGAGTTATTTTGAGTTGTTTGCAAAACGCACCCAATGGAATGTGATAAACTCCTCCTAGGAAATTTTTCCAATTCGCACCAAACCAGCTAAATATGATCTAAACAAGTTGCCGATGCAAAATTGCAGAGATCTTTTTGATACCTCGAACGGTTCGGCCGTGGCGACGCTTTAAAATTATGGCGAATAAAATGAAACAGGAAGTGGCTAATAACTTCTGTGTACATTAAGTTAGGCACATGAAACTTCACAGGTATGTTAAGAGTAGGAAGCTGATCACATCATATGACAATCATGAGTCTATGTCATAGCGCCACCAAGTGGCAGCAGGAAGTGTGTCCCTTTTGGAAATCATTAATATTTTGTCCTTTACTTTCACCTGATTTGGTTCAAAATCAGTCAGAATAATGAAAAGACATGGGTCATTTGAAATCATGAAGGATTTTTTTCTAATTTGAATCGCGTTGCTATGGTGACGATTTAACTCAAGAAAAAATCGAAGAAAATTATTCTTCTCATATCTTACGAGTGGAAAGACCTACGGCTCCAAAATTGTATGGGTGTAGACTCTCACTGATTGTGAGGAAGCCCTGAGAGCCTGGAGCCCGGGCGTGCCACAGGGCCTGTACAGCGCCCCCTGGAACTTTGTAAAGTTTAAGCTGCATAACTCATATCCACTTTCACATATATGAATGAGACCCAGTATAAATTTAGATCTCATTGAGGTGAACAACTTGCATACCCCATGTCATGGAATCCGCTGAACAGGAAGTCGGTTATTTTGCGTTGTTTGAAAAACGCACCCATTGGAATGTGATATACTACTCTTACAGGATTCATATGTTTTTGACCAAACAGGGTCTAATATAATCTCAAGACATTGAGGATCTAATATTGTGAACGGCTGGTTGATATCTTAAACGGGTCGGCCGTGGCGAGCCCTTAAAAATACGGCGAATAACAGGAAACAGGAAGTGGCTAATAACTTCTGTATAAATTGAGTGACGTTCATCAAACCTCAGCAGTAGGTTAAGAGAAGAGTCCTGCTCACAGTGACATGGGTCCCGTGAGTCTCAGTCATAGCGCCACCAACTGGCAGCAGAAAGTGTCTACTTTCAGAAATTAAATTCTTTTGTGGCTAATTTTCAGCAAATTGGCTTCAAAATCAGGCACAATAATTGGAAGACACGGCTGATGTCACACTGTAAAGGACTTTTTGATACGTTGAATAGTGTTGCTATGGCAAGGTAAAATTTTAAGGAAAACTAGGATACTCATATCCAACAAGTGGAAAGTCCTAATGTCTCCAAACATTTTACATAGAAGGTACAACTGGTTCTGAGTAAATTTCTTGAGTTTCACGATTTTGTTATGCTCATACGCCTCCCAACAATATTTTGTTTATTAACTAATTGCTTTAAATTGCATAAACTAACTCCTGCAGTACTAAACTATGGCCACTAGATGGAGGTATCACACCACACATCCCACACTCACGAAGCGACACAGACACACGTGACCTCCCCCTCCCTCACAGATTTGAGTTTTGGTGAAGCGGACTGACACAAACGCTGCCGCTGAATAGTTGTTTATGGACTGTTTAATTGTTTACAAATCGCCCTTTGGATCAAGTTTTGTGCGTGAATTCAACAGTAAGTGTGAAGTCTTTAACTATATTAACAATGGACATTTTATCTGTTCCGGTAACAAGTTATTATGCCCGCGAGGTCGCGATATATATATATATATATATATATATATATATATATATATATATATTTACATGTGTGTGTGTGTGTGTGTGTATTCTTAGTAAGTATGCCTAGAATCAATATGTTATTGTGACTGTCACTATTATCTTTTGCTGTTGTTATTTCGTGTTATAAACACACACACATTTGAAACACGGCCCGTAGCTTTAAGGGCCACGGCGAATAACAGGAAACAGGAAGTGGCTAATAACTTCTGTCTTAATTGAGTGACGTTCATCAAACCTCAGCAGTAGGTTAAGAGAAGAGTCCTGCTCACAGTGACATGGGTCCCGTGAGTCTCAGTCATAGCGCCACCAACTGGCAGCAGAAAGTGTCTACTTTCAGAAATTAAATTCTTTTGTGGCTAATTTTCAGCAAATTGGCTTCAAAATCAGGCACAATAATTGGAAGACACGGCTGATGACACACTGTAAAGGACTTTTTGATACGTTGAATAGTGTTGCTATGGCAACATATCATTTGGAGCAAACATAAGATACTTATATCCACCAAGTGGAAAGTCCTAATGTGCCCAAACATTTTATGTAGAAAGAACAACTGCTTCTGAGTAGATTCCTTGAGTTTCATGTTTTTGTGACGTTCATACAGCTCCCAACATTTTTTTTACAGTATATTTATCATCCTTGTCCTGAACTTTCTGTACTGACTCCTGCAGTAATAAAATATGTCCAGTAGATGGCAGTAGTAGGCAGGTATTCTGCAGTCAGGTCTTTCCCCTTCTCCTTTACTATGGCTTCATGTTTACAATTTAAATATATGCAGAAATCATAAAAAATAAACAATACAAACATTTAAATTGCCAACTGTACAACATTGAGTCTGGTGGACAAGCGCGGCGATATACACACCAGACCACACATTCTAAACACACACACACACACACACACACTCTACACATCGGTCATGTACACATCCCGACAAATACACAATATGAACACACTTACTATCCTACATGCACACACACACACACACACACACACACACATCACAAGCACACGTCACTAATGTGACCTGACTAAATAAAAATCAATATATCATGAAAAAGGAAAAAGATCCTTAGGAAAACAAGAGGCTCCTGCGCATCTATAGCACACATCTCTCACGACAGACACACACTCACACTCATCATATTCAGTGACACGGACAGTGACATCACATTCAGGAACATCCTTAAACTTACACCGAAACATTATTAATAACACACATCACTAATGTTAACACAGACTCACACACCATATACACAAACAACCACACACACACACACACACACACACACACACACACACTCCATATACACAAACACAAGCACATTTACTCGTCACACACAGACTGACACATCTACATCTCACACACCTCTGTCCCTCACTCTCACACACACTAAACCTCCCACACACTAAACCTCCCACACACACATGCGCACACACACACATGCGCACACACACACACGCGCACACACACAAATCACATCACATCACATCACTGTCACACACCTCTCTCCCTCACTCTCACACACACATCACACATGTTGATATCTCAAACGGGTCAGCCGTGATAATGTCTTAAACTTACACCGAACAATTATTAATCACACACAAATCACTAATATTTGAACACACCATACACACAAACATACACAAGCACACATCACTAATGTTAACACACTAAATAAACACACACACACACACACACACACACACACACACAAACAAACACATCTCACACACACGCACACACATGCATGCATGCACACACAAACAAATACACTCGTACATCACACAAATGAGCACCTACATACTCACACATTATAACATCACAAATTATAACACTCACACACTCACATCTCTGTCTCACGCAGAAACACACACATCCACTAACAAGTCACATGTCTTGGACATACTAACACACACATCACTAATGTTAACACACAGATTCACACACCACACACACACAAACACACAAAAACACATTTACTCATCAGAGACAGACTGACACATTAACTAGTCACACACACACACACACAAATATTTAGGGCCCAAACTGATATTAGCCCAGTATGATGTGTGACGTTCTGTGTGCAAGTTCTGCGGTGCAACCGGGTGCCAATGACTTTTTTGAGGTTTTGACACACTCGAATAACACGCAGGTTGTGCGGTGCGCCCGGGGTGGGGACCGCGCCCGTTGCTTGGGCCCGTCATCGTTGCTTGCAACTTTAATTTATTATTATTTTTCTTTCAATCATCCGGGCACTTTCGGGCCTCTTAACATACTCAAAAACTCACCAAAATTTGCACACAGACTGGAATCTGCGGCCAACAGGTCCTCAGTGGGGCTCGGCCCGGGGCGTCGCACACGCCCCGCACAGCGCCCCCTACAGAGTCTTGCCTTATAGCTCAGACACACTTGCACGTATACTTATAAAACTCGGTGAACATTTAGATCTCATCAAACTGAACAAGTTTCGCGCTGCATGTCATCAGGTCTAATCAACAGGAAGTGAGTTATTTTGAGTTGTTTGCAAAACGCACCCAATGGAATGTGATAAACTCCTCCTAGGAAATTTTTACAATTCGCACCAAACCAGCTACATATCATCTAAACAAGTTGTCGATGCAAAATTGCAGAGATCTTTTTGATACCTCGAACGGTTCGGCCGTGGCGACGCTTTAAAATTATGGCGAATAAAATGAAACAGGAAGTGGCTAATAACTTCTGTGTACATTAAGTTATGCACATGAAACTTTACAGGTATGTTAAGAGTAGGAAGCTGATCACATCATATGACAATCATGAGTCTATGTCATAGCGCCACCAAGTGGCAGCAGGAAGTGTGTCACTTTTGGAAATCAGTAATATTTTGTCCTTTACTTTCACCTGATTTGGTTCAAAATCAGTCAGAATAATGAAAAGACATGGGTCATTTGAAATCATGAAGGATTTTTTTCTAATTTGAATCGTGTTGCTATGGTGACGATTTAACTCAAGAAAAAATCGAAGAAAATTATTCTTCTCATATCTTACGAGTGGAAAGACCTACGGTTCCAAAATTGTATGGGTGTAGACTCTCACTGATTGTGAGGAAGCCCTGAGAGCCTGGAGCCTGGGCGTGGCACAGGGCCTGTACAGCGCCCCCTGGAACTTTGTAAAGTTTAAGCTGCATAACTCATATCCACTTTCACATATATGAATGAGACCCAGTATAAATTTAGATCTCATTGAGGTGAACAACTTGCATACCCCATGTCATGGAATCCGCTGAACAGGAAGTCGGTTATTTTGCGTTGTTTGAAAAACGCACCCATTGGAATGTGATATACTACTCTTACAGGATTCATAGGTTTTTGACCAAACAGGGTCTAATATAATCTCAAGACATTGAGGATCTAATATTGTGAAGGGCTGGTTGATATCTTAAACGGGTCGGCCGTGGCGAGCCCTTAAACATACGGCGAATAACAGGAAACAGGAAGTGGCTAATAACTTCTGTATAAATTGTGTGTCGTTCATCAAACCTCAGCAGTAGGTTAAGAGAAGAAACCTGCTCACACTGACATTGGTCCCGTGAGTCTCAGTCATAGCGCCACCAACTGGCAGCAGAAAGTGTCTACTTTCAGAAATTAAATTCTTTTGTGGCTAATTTTCAGCAAATTGCCTTCAAAATCAGGCACAATAATTGGAAGACACGGCTGATGTCACACTGTAAAGGACGTTTTGATACGTTGAATAGTATTGCTATGGCAACATATAATTTTGAGCAAATATAAGATACTTATATCCACCAAGTGGAAAGTCTTAATTTTCCCAAACATTTTATGTAAAAAGAACAACTGGTTCTGAGTAGATTTCTTCAGTTTCATGTTTTTGTGATGCTCATACAGCTCCCAACAATTTTTACAGTATATTTATCAGCCTTGGTCTAAATTTTCTGCACTGACTCCTGCAGTAATAAAATATGTCCAGTAGATGGCAGTAGTAGGCAGGTATTCTGCAGTCAGGTCTTTCCCCTTCTCCTTTACTATGGCTTCATCTTTACAATTTAAACATATGCAGAAATCATAAAAAATAAACAAACACCGCATCACATCACTGTCACACACCTCTCTCCCTCACTCTCACACACACATCACACATTTTGATATCTCAAACAGATCAGCTGTGATAATGTCTTAAACTTACACCCAACAATTATTAATAACACACACATCACTAATATTAACACACAGATGCAGACACCATACACACAAACATGCACAAACACAAGCACACATCACTAATGTTAACACACTAAATAAACACACACACAAACAGAAAGATATCTCACACACATGCATGCACACACACAAACAAGTACACTCATACATCACACACATGCACACCTACACCCACACATACACAATATGAACACACTAACCATCTAACATGCACACACACACACACATCACAAGCACACGTCACTAATGTTACCTGACTAAATAAAAATCAATATATCATGAAAAAGGAAAAAGATCCTTAGGAAAACAAGAGGCTCCTGCGCATCTATAGCACACATCTCTCACGACAGACACACACTCACACTCATCATATTCAGTGACATGGACAGTGACATCACATTCAGGAACATCCTTAAACTTACACCGAAACATTATTAATAACACACATCACTAATGTTAACACAGACTCACACACCATACACACAAACAACCACACACACACACACACACACACACACACACACACTCCATATACACAAACACAAGCACATTTACTCGTCACACACAGACTGACACATCTACATCTCACACACCTCTGTCCCTCACTCTCACACACACTAAACCTCCCACACACACATGCACACACACACACACACACACACACACACACACACACACACACACACACACACACACAAATCACATCACATCACATCACTGTCACACACCTCTCTCCCTCACTCTCACACACACATCACACATGTTGATATCTCAAACGGGTCAGCCGTGATAATGTCTTAAACTTACACCGAACAATTATTAATCACACACAAATCACTAATATTTGAACACACCATACACACAAACATACACAAGCACACATCACTAATGTTAGCACACTAAATAAACACACACACACACACACACACACACACACACACACACACACAAACACATCTCACACACACGCACACACATGCATGCACACACAAACAAATACACTCGTACATCACACAAATGAGCACCTACATACTCACACATTATAACATCACAAATTATAACACTCACACACTCACATCTGTCTCACGCAGAAACACACACATCCACTAACAAGTCACATGTCTTAGACATACTAACACACACATCACTAATGTTAACACACAGACTCACACACCACACACACACAAACACGCAAAAACACATTTACTCATCAGAGACAGGCTGACACATTAACTAGTCACACACACACACACACACACACACACACACACACACACACAAATATTTAGGGCCCAAACTGATATTAGCCCAGTATGATGTGTGACGTTCTGTGTGCAAGTTCTGCGGTGCAACCGGGTGCCAATGACTTTTTTGAGGTTTTGACACACTCGAATAACACGCAGGTTGTGCGGTGCGCCCGGGGTGGGGACCGCGCCCCTTGCTTGGGCCCGTCATTGTTGCTTGCAACTTTAATTAGGGCCCAAGCACTGAGTGCGCAGGGCCCTATTGTTTTCGTTAGGATTATTATTATTTTTTTTTTTTTTCTTTTTATTATTTTTCTTTCAATCATCCGGGCACTTTCGGGCCTCTTAACATACTCAAAAACTCACCAAAATTTGCACACAGACTGGAATCTGCGGCCAACAGGTCCTCAGTGGGGCTCGGCCCCGGGCGTCGCACACGCCCCGCACAGCGCCCCCTAGAGAGTCTTGCCTTATAGCTCAGACACACTTGCACGTATCCTTATAAAACTCGGTGTACATTTAGAACTCATCAAACTGAACAAGTTTCGCGCTGCATGTCATCAGGTCTAATCAACAGGAAGTGAGTTATTTTGAGTTGTTTGCAAAACGCACCCAATGGAATGTGATAAACTCCTCCTAGGAAATTTTTCCAATTCGCACCAAACCAGCTAAATATGATCTAAACAAGTTGCCGATGCAAAATTGCAGAGATCTTTTTGATACCTCGAACGGTTCGGCCGTGGCGACGCTTTAAAATTATGGCGAATAAAATGAAACAGGAAGTGGCTAATAACTTCTGTGTACATTAAGTTATGCACATGAAACTTCACAGGTATGTTAAGAGTAGGAAGCTGATCACATCATATGACGATCATGAGTCTATGTCATAGCGCCACCAAGTGGCAGCAGGAAGTGTGTCACTTTTGGAAATCAGTAATATTTTGTCCTTTACTTTCACCTGATTTGGTTCAAAATCAGTCAGAATAATGAAAAGACATGGGTCATTTGAAATCATGGAGGATTTTTTTTCTAATTTGAATCGTGTTGCTATGGTGACGATTTAACTCAAGAAAAAATCGAAGACAACTATTTTTCTCATATCTTACGAGTGGAAAGACCTACGGGTCCCAAATTGTATGGGTGTAGACTCTCACTGATTGTGAGGAAGCCCTGAGAGCCTGGAGCCCGGGCGTGGCACAGGGCCTGTACAGCGCCCCCTGGAACTTTGTAAAGTTTCAGCTGCATAACTCATATCCACTTTCACATATATGAATGAGACCCAGTATAAATTTAGATCTCATTGAGATGAACAACTTGCATACCCCATGTCATGGAATCCGCTGAACAGGAAGTCAGTTATTTGGCGTTGTTTGAAAAACGCACCCATTGGAATGTGATATACTACTCTTACAGGATTAATAGGTTTTTGACCAAACAGGGTCTAATACCATCTCAAGACATTGAGGATGTAATATTGTGAAGGGCTGGTTGATATCTTAAACGGGTCGGCCGTGGCGAGCCCTTAAACCTACGGCGAATAACAGGAAACAGGAAGTGGCTAATAACTTCTGTATAAATTGAGTGACGTTCATCAAACCTCAGCAGTAGGTTAAGAGAAGAAACCTGCTCACAGTGACATGGGTCCCGTGAGTCTCAGTCATAGCGCCACCAACTGGCAGCAGAAAGTGTCTACTTTTAGAAATTAAATTCTTTTGTGACTAATTTTCAGCAAATTGGCTTCAAAATCAGGCACAATAATTGGAAGACACGGCTGATGTCACACTGTAAAGGACTTTTTGATACGTTGAATAGTGTTGATATGGCAACATATAATTTTGAGCAAATATAAGATACTTATATCCACCAAGTGGAAAGTCCTAATGTGCCCAAACATTTTAGGTAGAAGGAACAACTGCTTCTGAGTAGATTTCTTGAGTTTCATGTTTTTGTGATGCTCATACAGCTCCCAACATTTTTTACAGTATATTTATCAGCCTTGGTCTGAACTGTGTCCACTGACTCCTGCAGTAATAAAATATGTCCAGTAGATGGCAGTAGTAGGCAGTTATTCTGCAGTCAGGTCTTTCCCCTTTTCCTTTACTATGCCTTCATGTTTACTATTTCAACATATGCAGAAATAATAAAAAATAAACAATACAAACATTTAAATTGCCCACTGTACAACATACACACACACATTATATGTGACATCACATTCAGGAACATCCTTAAACTTACACCGATAAATTATTTATCACACACATCACTAATGTTCACACACAGACTCACACACCATACACACAAACATCTACAAACAAACACACACACACACACACACACCATATACACAAACTCACACAAGCACATTTACTCGTCACACACAGACTGACACATCTACATGTCACACACCTCTCTCCCTCACTCTCTCTCTCTCTCTCACACACACACACACACACACACACACACACACACACACACACAGGACAAGCCAAAGACTGATCCAGCATCAGCATCAAATAAAACCCATTGCGTGTCATACTCAAACTTGACCTCACATCACATCACTGTCACACACCTCTCTCCCTCACTCTCACACACACATCACACATTTTGATATCTCAAACGTATCAGCCGTGATAATGTCTTAAACTTACACCCAACAATTATTAATAACACACACATCACTAATATTAACACACAGATGCAGACACCATACACACAAACATGCACAAACACAAGCACACATCACTAATGTTAACACACTAAATAAACACACACACAAACACAAAGATATCTCACACACATGCATGCACACACACAAACAAGTACACTCGTACATCACACACATGCACTCACATTATAACATCACAAATTGTAACACTCACACACTCACATCTCTGTCTCACACACCCTCACGCAGAAACACACACACCCATTAACAAGTCACATATCTTAAACATACTAACACACACTACTGTTAACACAGACTTACACACCACACACACACACTCATTATATTCAGTGACACAGACAGTGACATCACATTCAGGAACATCCTTAAACTTACACCGATAAATTATTCATAACACACATCACCAATATTAACACACAGACTCACACACCATACACACACACACACACACACACACACACACACACACACACACACACACACCATATACACAAACTCACACAAGCACATTTACTCGTCACACACAGACTGACACATCTACATGTCACACACCTCTCTCCCTCACTCTCTCTCACACACACACATCACATCACATCACATCACATCACTGTCACACACCTCTCTCCCTCACTCTCACACACACATCACACATTTTGATATCTCAAACGGGTCAGCCGTGATAATGTCTTAAACTTACACCCAACAATTATTAATCACACACAAATCACTAATATTTGAACACACCATACACACAAACATGCACAAACACAAGCACACATCACTAATGTTAACACACTAAATAAACACACACACAGAAACACACACACACACACACACACACACACACACACACACACAAAAACACCTCTCACACACACGCACACACATGCATGCACACACAAACAAATACACTCGTACAATACACAAATGAGCACCTACATAAACACACATTATAACATCACAAATTATAACACTCACACACTCACATCTCTGTCTCACACACCCTCACGCAGAAACACACACATCCACTAACAAGTCACATGTCTTAGACATACTAGCACACACATCACTAATGTTAACACACAGACTCACACACCACACACACACAAACACGCAAAAACACATTTACTCATCAGAGACAGACTGACACATTAACTAGTCACACACACACACACACACACACACACACACACACATATTTAGGGCCCAAACTGATATTAGCCCAGTATGATGTGTGACGTTCGGTGTGCAAGTTCCGCGGTGCAACTGGGTGCCAATGACTTTTTCGAGGTTTTGACACACTCGAATAACACGCAGGTTGTGCGGTGCGCCCGGGGTGGGGACCGCGCCCGTTGCTTGGGCCCGTCATCGTTGCTTGCAACTTTAATTATTTTTTTTTTTATTTATTTTTTTTTTAATTATTTTTCTTTCAATCATCCGGGCACTTTCGGGCCTCTTAACATACTCAAAAACTCACCAAAATTTGCACACAGATTGGAATCTGCGGCCAACAGATCCTCAGTGGGGCTCGGCTCCGGGCGTCGCACACGCCCCGCACAGCGCCCCCTAGAGAGTCTTGCCTTATAGCTCAGACACACTTGCACATATACTTATAAAACTCGGTGTACATTTAGATCTCATCAAACTAAACAAGTTTCGCGCTGCATGTCATCAGGTCTAATCAACAGGAAGTGAGTTATTTTGAGTTGTTTGCAAAACGCACCCAATGGAATGTGATAAACTCCTCCTAGGAAATTTTTCCAATTCGCACCAAACCAGCTAAATATGATCTAAACAAGTTGCCGATGCAAAATTGCAGAGATCTTTTTGATACCTCGAACGGTTCGGCCGTGGCGACGCTTTAAAATTATGGCGAATAAAATGAAACAGGAAGTGGCTAATAACTTCTGTGTACATTAAGTTATGCGCATGAAACTTTACAGGTATATTAAGAGTAGGAAGCTGATCACATGATATGACAATCATGAGTCTATGTCATAGCGCCACCAAGTGGCAGCAGGAAGTGTGTCACTTTTGGAAATCAGTAATATTTTGTCCTTTACTTTCACCTGATTTGGTTCAAAATCAGTCAGAATAATGAAAAGACATGGGTCATTTGAAATCATGAAGGATTTTTTTCTAATTTGAATCGCGTTGCTATGGTGACGATTTAACTCAAGAAAAAATCGAAGAAAATGATTCTTCTCATATCTTACGAGTGGAAAGACCTACGGTTCCAAAATTGTATGGGTGTAGACTCTCACTGATTGTGAGGAAGCCCTGAGAGCCTGGAGCCCGGGCGTGCCACAGGGCCTGTACAGCGCCCCCTGGAACTTTGTAAAGTTTAAGCTGCATAACTCATATCCACTTTCACATATATGAATGAGACCCAGTATAAATTTAGATCTCATTGAGGTGAACAACTTGCATACCCCATGTCATGGAATCCGCTGAACAGGAAGTCGGTTATTTGGCGTTGTTTGAAAAACGCACCCATTGGAATGTGATATACTACTCTTACAGGATTCATATGTTTTTGACCAAACAGGGTCTAATATAATCTCAAGACATTGAGGATCTAATATTGTGAACGGCTGGTTGATATCTTAAACGGGTCGGCCGTGGCGAGCCCTTAAACCTACGGCGAATAACAGGAAACAGGAAGTGGCTAATAACTTCTGTATAAATTGAGTGACGTTCATCAAACCTCAGCGGTAGGTTAAGAGAAGAATCCTGCTCACAGTGACATGGGTTCCGTGAGTCTCAGTCATAGCGCCACCAACTGGCAGCAGAAAGTGTCTACTTTCAGAAATTAAATTATTTTGTGGCTAGGGTTCAGCAAATTGGCTTCAAAATCAGGCACAATAATTGGAAGACACGGCTGATGTCACACTGTAAAGGACTTTTTGATACGTTGAATAGTGTTGCTATGGCAACATATAATTTTGAGCAAATATAAGATACTTATATCCACCAAGTGAAAAGTCCTAATGTGCCCAAACATTTTAGGTAGAAAGAACAACTGGTTCTGAGTAGATTTCTTGAGTTTCATGTTTTTGTGATGCTCACACAGCTCCCAACAATTTTTACAGTATATTTATCAGCCTTGGTCTGAACTGTGTCCACTGACTCCTGCAGTAATAAAATATGTCCAGTAGATGGCAGTAGTAGGCAGTTATTCTGCAGTCAGGTCTTTCCCCTTTTCCTTTACTATGCCTTCATGTTTACTATTTAAACATATGCAGAAATTATAAAAAATAAACAATACAAACATTTAAATTGCCCACTGTACAACATACACACACACATTATATGTGACATCACATTCAGGAACATCCTTAAACTTACACCGATAAATTATTCATAAGACACATCACCAATATTAACACCAGACTCACACACCATACACACACACACACACACACACACACACACACACACACACACACACACACACACCATATACATGAACACGCACAAACACAAGCACATTTACTCGTCACACACAGACTGGCCCATCTACATGTCACACACCTCTCTCCCTCACTCTCTCACACACACACACACACACACACACACACACACACACACACACACACACACACACACACACACACACACACTCATTATATTCAGTGACACAGACAGTGACATCACATTCAGGAACATCCTTAAACTTACACCGATAAATTATTCATAACACACATCACCAATATTAACACACAGACTCACACACCATACACACACACACACACACACACCATATACACAAACTCACACAAGCACATTTACTCGTCACACACAGACTGACACATCTACATGTCACACACCTCTCTCCCTGACTCTCTCTCACACACACACACACACACACACATCACATCACATCACTGTCACACACCTCTCTCCCTCACTCTCACACACACATCACACATTTTGATATCTCAAACGGGTCAGCCGTGATAATGTCTTAAACTTACACCCAACAATTATTAATAACACACACATCACTAATATTAACACACAGATGCAGACACCATACTCACAAACATGCACAAACACAAGCACACATCACTAATGTTAACACACTAAATAAACACACACACAGAAACACACACACACACACACACACACACACACAAAAACACCTCTCACACACACGCACACACATGCATGCACACACAAACAAATACACTCGTACAATACACAAATGAGCACCTACATAAACACACATTATAACATCACAAATTATAACACTCACACACTCACATCTCTGTCTCACACACCCTCACGCAGAAACACACACATCCACTAACAAGTCACATGTCTTAGACATACTAACACACACATCACTAATGTTAACACACAGACTCACACACCACACACACACAAACACGCAAAAACACATTTACTCATCAGAGACAGACTGACACATTAACTAGTCACACACACACACACACACACACACACACACACACACACACACACACACACACACATATTTAGGGCCCAAACTGATATTAGCCCAGTATGATGTGTGACGTTCGGTGTGCAAGTTCCGCGGTGCAACCGGGTGCCAATGACTTTTTCGAGGTTTTGACACACTCGAATAACACGCAGGTTGTGCGGTGCGCCCGGGGTGGGGACCGCGCCCGTTGCTTGGGCCCGTCATCGTTGCTTGCAACTTTAATTTTCCTTAGGATTATTATTATTTAAAAAAAAAATTTTCCACCCTTTTGGACTTTTCGGGGGTCTTAACATGCTCAAAAACTCATGAAACTTGGCGGACAGGTTGGAATCCGCTGCCATCAGGATGGCTGAGAGTCTCGTGGCCCGGGGCCCAAAGGGGCCTGCACACGAGATTTTGCTGCCTAGCTCATACACACCTTCACCTAGGCACACGAAACCCGGCACACATTTAGAGCTCATCGAGCCGAACAACTTTCGCGCTGCATGTCCTGGGCGAAACTCAACAGGAGGCCGGTTATTTTGGGTCGTTTGCAAAAACGCACCCAATGGATTTTGATATACTCCTCCTAGGGAAATTATACAATCGCTACCAAACTGGGCCAAAGAGATCTAAAGACATTGAGGATGCAAAATTGCGGAGGGATTTTTGATATCTCAAACGGGTCAGCCGTGATAATGTCTTAAAAGTACACCAAAAAATGATTAATAACTTTCTGTGTGGCATTATATTGAGTGACATTATATTCAGTGACACCTTCTGTGACATCACACACACACACACACACACACACACACTAACCCTTACACACTAATGCGTGCACACACACACACGCAGGCATGCTGCACACTCATACATCACACACATGCACACATACATACATACACCCATATTACAAATGTTTACACACACACACACACACACACACACACACACACACACACACACCTCTCACGATGCACACACACCACACACATACACACACCCCTCTCTCACGACACACACACACACACACACTAATGCCCTCAACAAATATTTAGGGCCCAAACTGACATTAGCCCTATTTTAACACAAAACACATCTCACACACTAACACACATATCACTAATGTTAATATTCACAGACTCAAACCATACACACAAACAAGCACAAACACAAGCACATTTACTCGTCACACACAGACTGACACATCTACACGTCACACACCTCTCTTCCTCACTCTCACACACACTATCCCTTACACACTAATGCGTGCACACACACACACACACACACACACACACACACACACACATACACACACACACTAATGCACTCAACAAATATTTAGGGCCCAAACTGACATTAGCCCTGTATAGTGTGTGATGTGTGCAGGTTGTGAGGTGCAACCGAGTGGCGATGGCTTTTTCGAGGTCTTAGCACACTCGAATGACACAGGTTGTGCGGTGCGCCCGGGGTGGGAATGGCGCAGGGTGCTTGGGCCCGTCATCGTTGCTTGGAACTATATTTATAATTATTTATTTAATTAAAATGTATTTATCACATTTTTAACTTTTTTTAATACAATATTCCTGTGATATCAGATTTTCACATCTAACTCGCTGTCTAGTTTGTGTGTTTTTTCGATGTGTACAAGAACACTGCAACATTTCTTTTACTGTAAGAGCCCGACGTGAATTATTCATGCGTCACACAATCGCTCGTATTGTTCATTCATTCTCCAAATACAAACAGCACACTCGTGTTTCTGTCTGCCCACATCTACGGTTTGTTTCACTGAGCTTTGTTGGTCTTTAATGAAGTCGAGCGCAGGCCTACACAACGCTTTGATTCTTGAAATTTCTGTTGGCTGCACATCTGAGACAAGGCGGGACACTTCATGTTACAAATACTTACCCATTCAAAGAGCAGCTTTCAAGCACTACGCACTCCTGAATTAGCCGCAGTCTCTCAGCCAAGACATTCATGTTAGGTTCATTTGTGTACATTAATGTGTTTTGAGAAAACAGCACCAGCGAGCCTTAAATATAAGGTAAGGTAAAGCGGAGGTGACCGTCTATAGCTACTATAACATCAGCGATAAGAGAAACTAACTCGACTGATAACATTAATTCACCAATATAATCATATTATATATTTATTATTTATATTAAGCATGATGTAACCTTTCTTTTATATTGTATGTCTTTTTCATTTTTACTTACCTTTAAAGATTGATTGAAAACAAGTTGATTCCTGTCATCACTTAAGTGCCAAAGAGGATTAACTGATTTTTGTCCTCGGAATTCTGACTTCAATCCTGGAAATCTGTCTTTTTTTCCTCAGAATTCTAACTTTAATCTGAGAGTACAGCATTTTTTTTCTTAGAATTCTGGCTTTGATGGCAGAAATCTGACTCTTTTCTTTTAATCATGACTTTAATCTCCGAATTATATTACTTTTCCCGCTCAGTATTTTAACTTTAATCCCAGAATTCTGACTTCAGTTCTGGAAATCTGTCTTTTTTTTCAGTATTCTGACTTTGATCTCAGAAAGTTTTTATCTGAGATTAAAGTCACAATTCTGAGAAAAAGGTCTGAACACAAATCATTTGTTCATGGTACCCCAAACCTTCTTCTATACTTAATTTATATCATCTTTTTTTTCAGATTTTTTTTTCAGATTTTTTTTATTGTTTTTTTTTTTTTTAACACAAATTGTTAAATAACACTGACACTGGAGACTCCTTCCTTAAAATGATGATCACCAGTTACACATTATCTTTAATTAATTAACATATTTAAAATGTCTTTCTTCATGTGATTTATGTGAAGCATGTACAGTATTGCAGCAAGAGCATTAATCAGTAGTTCAACAGGTTGTAAATTACCCGCTAGATAACTAATGTAATGAGAAACGAATCAACACCTTCTGACCATTCAGATTCAAGAATCCCATTAACTGCTGAATTATTAACTGGGATTATGTTGCAGAGAGCTTTCGTTTAATTGAACATCTTGAAGGACTTTTGGCCTTAGAATGTGCGGCACTTAATATTGAGTATAGTTACGTAATGATCATGAGAGCTACAGTATAGGACGTCCTGACTGAAAGTCCAGTCCAGCCATGTGCAGAGTCAGGGGAGATAAAGAAATGGGTTGCATAACAACATCTGTTTTTGTTGCTGTAAATGCTGTTTTTGTTTGGATGTCCTCAGTAATCCAGCTGAGCGTCTTATGAAAAATATCCCAGAAGAGAACAAGGAACCGTTTCATCTGCCCATGTGTGTGTCTTTTGTCTTTCACACAGACTCATGCCACAAGTTATCTCATTGAGCGCCGGCGTTGCAAAACCTGTCTGTCGGGGTCACAAAAAAATGCACACTCAGCAGCTACACTGCCAAAACATATTTTTTCCAGTGCCTTTAGCTTTGATTACGGTGCACAGTTATCAAAGGTGATGATTCCTCACGCTCCCAGGACCGCTCTTTCACAATTTGAATCCTGGAATATGGCCGTACCATCAGGGAAGAAAACCTCCATAGATGTGATGTGCTGGTGATTCAGTACATTCAGGTGCTCAGCTGACTTCATTTTAATGCCACATAACGTTGCTGAGTCTCGACCTGAGCATCTGAAGCAACCCCAGATCATAACACTGTCTCCAGAGGCGTGTACAGTGGACACTATACACGAAGGGTGCATCGCTTCATGCGCTTCCCTTCTTACCCTGACACGCCCATCACTCTGGAATAAGCTCAATCTGGACTCATCAGGTCACATGACCTTTTTCCATCACTCCAAACTCCAATCTGTATGATAGTAAACTGAAGCCTCTGTCTGATTAATCTCACTAACAAGTGGTCCCCTTACGAACACAGCTATTTAGTCCCAATCCTGTGAATCCTCATCATATTGTGTGTGTATGGAAATGCTCTTACTGACCCTATTAACCTTAACTCTGATTCTACTGGCTGTTTTTCACAATGCAAGTTAAAAGTTTAAAAGTGTTTAAGTGGTCTCTGTTTAAGTGATCTGATTTTGTATTTTGTACCACATATTTCCACAAAATTCACGGCTCAGCACCATCCTTCCAGTTTAATAATGTGTTGGACAGTTCTTGACCATTTCAGTTCCATCTCCTTAGTTATTTACTTCCTAAAATGGAGAGATTGAACAGATATTTAACTGGAATTTGTAGAACCAGGATTGTTATATATATATATATATTTTTTTGCAACCAAGCTTACATTACAAAATATATAAATGCACATTCCTCTGCACGCCCAATCATTTGTAATTAAAACGTTTTTAAATGCTTTTCTGCTCGCCACCGTTACAAACAATGGCTTGTTAGTGCGTTATGTTAGCTTGAACGTGCCTTTCATTCTCCTTTGAGCTCCTTCATCCTTAAGGTGTTTACACCAACACAACTGCTGCTCACTCGATGTTTCCGCACTATTCTGTTTGAAATTTTTCTAATGCATGATCAGGACATTCATCTGAAGCTCTTGACCTGTATATGCTTGACTTGCGCTACTTCTATCTGATCTGTGTTTCGAGAAATTCATTAATCAGCATTAGTCCACGTTCCTGTTAAAGTGGCTGATAAAATTGCAATGACGATGTGTGCTTCTTAGTAAATCCACCCAATTAGCATCATCCTCCAAATCCCAGTTAGCATCATCTCATTTGCTAATCGTCTTTTCCTGGCATGGTATTGTTATTATCATCATGAGCAGTGCTAACGTATTTTGGCAGGATGAATTAGTTTCTTGAACATGTCATTGGTTGACTTATCCCAGATTTTCCAGATCTAAAAAAGGCCCACTTCATTCATTGCTGAGTATGCAATGAGTCAGCACTTTTACGCTGTACAGTCTGCTTCACTTCACACTGGCACAAAGCATACACACTAGATAGATACAGGGGTTGGACAATGAAACTGAAACACTGACAAATTTAGTGTTTCATGACTAAATTTGACCCGCCTGGTGGCCGATCTTCATTGATTGCACATTCCACCAGTGAGAGCAGAGTGTGAAGGTTTAACTAGCAGATTAATAGCACAGTTTTGCTTAAAATATTGCAATGCACACAACATTATGAGTGACATGTCATCCATACAGTGTGTGTCATAGAGTTCAAAAGAGGTCAAAAGACAGCTTTGTGTCTTTGTGATGTATCCAGAGCCACGGTATCCAGAGTAATGTCAGCATACCACCAAGAAGGACGAACCACATCCAACAGGAGTAACTGTGGATGCAAGAGGAAGCCGTCTGAAAGGGATGTCCAGGTGCTAACCCAGATTGTATCCAAAAAAAACCTAAAACCACAGCTGCAAAACTGAAAACTGTTGGTCGGGAGCTCCACAGGGTCAATGTACATAGCCGGGCTGCTATAGCCAAACTTTTGGTCACTCGTGCCAATGCCAAACGTCGGTTTCAATGGTGCCAGCAGCGAAGATCTTGGACTGTGGACAATTTGAAACATGTTTTGTTCTCTGATGAGTTCACCTTCACTGTCTTTCCCACATCCAGGAGAGTTACGGTGTGGAGAAGCCCCAAAGAAGCGTACAGTACCACCCAGACTGTTGCATCCAGAGTGAAGCATGGGGGTGGATCAGTGATGGTTTGGGCTGCAATATCATGGCGTTCCCTCGGCCCAATACTTGTACTAGAGGGGCGCGTCACTGCCAAGGACTACTGAACCATTCTTGAGGACCGTGTGCACCCAATGGTTCAAACATTGTATCCTGAAGGCGGTGCCATGTATCAGGATGATAATGCACCAATACACACAGCAAGACTGGTGACAGAGTGGTTTGATGAACATGAAAGTGAAATTGAACAGCTCTCATGGCCTGCACAGTCACCAGATCTAAATATTATTGAGCCACTTTGAGGTGTTTTGGAGGAGTGAGTTCTCCACCAGCATCACGTAGTGACCCGACCACTATTCTGCAAGAAGAACGGCTCAAATCTCACTGGACACTGTGCAGGACTTGTATCTGTCATTCCCAAGATGAATCGATGCTGTATTGGCCGCAAAAGGAGGCCGTACACCATACTAATGAATTATTGTGGTCTAAAACCAGGCGTGTCAGTTTCATTGTACCAACCCCTGTACGATTGATTGATAGATAGATAGATAAATGGATGTATGGATGAATAGATAGATAGATAGATAGATAGATAGATAGGTAGAAGTGAGCACCCTATTAAAAAAAAATTTCTGGTGAAATCTGTGCTCCACAGATTCATTCGTTTGAAGTCGATCCTGGTCCACCATTTTGGGTCCATATTGGAGGTCTCGTGGCCTTTTCTAAAATACACTATGCAAAACATTTTACGTCATGAACATGTATGTTTTACTGTGGTGCCTCTGCATATGAATTTTTACCTTTAGAACTCAAATTTTCCAAGAAATTTGCCCCAGCATACAAAACGTTTTCACCATTCGCGTGAACGAGCCAGTCGCGTGCACTTTCAGTTGCATGCGTATCGTGTAGTGAGTTTATACATTTTTTCATACATTTTTTGCATTTTCTGCAAGATTAAGTGATTTAGTGATGACATAGCTTTTAAAGCAGCCGTGGCCAAGAGGAATCATAAATGGAGGTTAAGTGAGATTTAATGTCTATTTATTTCATATTTTACTTCATTTACTTCATTTTCTAAATGTTTTGATTGTTTCTATGTGCAAAAATATGATTGTAATGTTGGAAATCAGTAATATTGGTAATATTTCTGTGTGGCTGGAACGAATGATCTGCATTTACATTATTTTCTAAGGGAAAACACGTTTCACAATACGAAATTTCACCTTAAGAGCTCGCCTCCGGAACGGATTAAAATCTGGATGCCGTGGTGCCACTGTATATATTTTTATACCACCATACTGTTGAATTCTGGATTCTGATTGGTCAGTAGCTCTGGATGTAGTGCAGCCTTAAATCAGCTTTGAAACAGCGAGCGCTCTTCAAAGAAACTAAAAACTATGCTAAGAAACCTCTAGTGCAACTTGACTATAGAGTCTCTGGTCATTAGTAAAGGATATGCAACATCTTTAAAATACATATAAATACATATCAATAATCATGTGTTCAGAGGACACCCAAAACACGACATATTAAACCAGCAAACAATTCAAAAGGCTACTTACTGAACCCAAAACAGTAACACATGAATTTTTTATCAAAGAATAAATAAAACGGCAATAACAACCAAATTAAATATAATGAGCTCAGGTGCTCTTTGTTTTTATGAATGAAAAGCGCAATGACACGATTATACACATCAACCTTGGCTTTAATAAATCCAGTAGGATGTTCTTTTATTTCAGAAACTGTTGGTCGTTTTTCAGGAATTTTCCTGCCAAATATCTTTGAAGTTTAACAAGTACACAAAAAGATTTACACATTTCCCTACATCAGTCGTCCACAACTAGCAAGCTAGCAAATAAAAATCTCACATCAAACACAGCACATTAACTACAAAAACTCCCATGTTGCGACCGAAATATCTCATTCGGAGACATTAAATAAGATATTTCAATTGTCTCTAATAAAAATAAAAAGACGATATCTCAAAACCCGATTGGTTATTTAATTAATGAAGCTTAATTTAGGCCTTCATTCAGTCACATGGCCGGAGCCATCTGTTGAAGTTCAGCAGGGCCTAGCGAGACCCAGAAAAAATCTGACATTAGGAATTTGATTGGATTAACATTATGCGTTCCTAGACGTTAGGCGTTATTCCTGTGGAAGGAGCCTCCAGTGTCAGTGCTGTGTAGTCAGCTTTTAGACACGGGTGACTCTTCAGGACAGATGGTAAAGTTTTACAGTTTAGTAACATGAAATGTCTTCGATGGCTAATTGTTGTAGTATATGAAGCTGAATACACTTTTTGGTGTGCTTTTCGTGACCGCGTCACATTTTTATCGTACGGGTGCAATATGTTATTCCTAGCACAGCTACGTAGTCTTTTAATAAGAGAATGGTTGTAACATATGAAGTCATAACCGTAATGATAACAAGAGCTTCCTTTTCGAGTCCCGCGTTCCTTAGATTTGTGATTTTCAATGTGTTAATAAGATAGTCAGACTAGAAGCAGCGGAGATGTTTGTGCAAACATTGCACTTAAAAATCCAGAATGCACTGCAGCATGAGTAAAGGCAGAGGCTAACTAGCAGAGATTGTGGTATTAGCTTGAGCATTTTACAAACCGACCTGTTTAAACCTGAGGAGGTTAGTGAACGTGCCGGACTGAAGGACTAAAGCGCTGCTGCATCACTCGTTTTATGCAGAGATGGAGAGAACGTTGACACCATTATCAGGTGGTAGAACAGCATTATGGGTAATCTACTGTAGGAAAAAGTCAAAATGAGTAGTAGTTTGAAATAAACAAGGCAAAAAAGTCGTGAAGGCAAAATAATTATGAAGGTAAACATGAAACGGTGGATTTCTCCCATTTTTCTCCCTCTCCCTTGTGTCTCACTCACACAGCGTGTGTACAGAGCTGTTATTCGTTAGTGCGGCATCAGGGTTGTGACCTTGGCTGAGGATGGTGCCAGTTTGTGATGGAGTGTGTTTGTGTTTGTGTGTGTTGGGTTGGGGGGAAATTCCGCTGATGTCATTACATATTGGTGAGTGTGCACGTGTGTGTCTTCTCCCAGCAGGTCGGCTGCTATGACAACAGCACTGCAGCGACCCACAATTTACACCCCAGAGCCTCTCGGGAGCCACACACACCTTCTTTATTGTGTTTTGTAATTACACTGTGTACATGGTGAGTGCAGTGTGGTTATTCTTCACACATTTCATTCTTTCTCACTTTTTTCTGTCACAGACACACAAAGCGTTTAACGTACAGTTTGTAACTCTGCTAGTAAACTCTGTCTTACTGTCAGTTTTGTAACATTGCGTTGTAAATCCACATGGGTTCCCTAGTTTTCTTCCACCTCTGCTGATTGGCTTCACTACATACCCTTGGGTGTAGGTATATGGGGGCCAGGGGGCGGGGGTACGAGGGTGTATTCTTGCCTCAGTGTTCCGTGGACAGACTCCGGATCCATCGAGGCTTGGGATAAAACTTCTACTCAAGCTGAATAAATAAACTCTATAGTTTTCCAGCTGACCTTAAAAAGACTGTCTGGCCAAACATTTAGAAATTTGAGTTCCAGCTGCAGTTTGTGATGTCATAAAAGGTGTTAGTCACACCTAACCAATCACAGCTTTGTGTAAACTCATGCCCAGTGGATGTGCACACTCTTACAGTACATGTTTGTTTTTCATTCTTTCTTTCTTTAGTTACAAACATGTTTTATCTTTTTTTATGCTTACATTTGAATGTCTTTCTCTCTTTTTTTTTTCACGTTGTATCTTTTTTCTGCCAGCATTTAAATTTCTTTCTTTCTTATTTGTCTGTTGCTTTTATGTTTCATCATAACTTCAGTCCTCTGCCAATATTGCCCCCCCCCCCCCTTTAAATTCTCCTATAACACGTCCACTAGCACAGATTATTGTTCTGCACGTTCCCATTTGCATCTCATTATTTGGAGCATTAGGACGTCAGCAGTATTAAGTGTTGCGGTTGTACCCTGAAGGTGATTTGCCGTCGCCGGAGGACGCAGGAACGTGTGTTTGGATTTGAGCTGAGATACTGTGCATGTTTCTTCTCAGTGTTGGGAGTAAAGTGTTCATTTAGAACAAATACAGTGAGCGTTCCTTCTCTGTAACATGCCGTGAGAAGGGTTCTTCAACTGAGAACCGACTGTACCAGGAATTCCCAGAGCGCAGGAGCAGTGCATGATGGGATATTTATACTGTAGCATTAGTGACAATGATGATAATCTTCTTTTGTTCAAGCGTTCCTGCAAGAGTGTATTGTTCTCTTTCTCACTCTCTGTATATATGTGTGTGTGTGTATGTGTGTATGTGTGTGTGTGTGTGATATTTGCATGTTCACACAGTGTGTGCTCTGTCTGGATAAGAGGGTACATTACAGGGGTAACAGAGGGCTCTGTTAACACACACACACACACACACACACACACACACACACACACACACACACACACACACACACACACACACACACCATGGCGAAGTGGAGATGATGAATTGCATATAAACAAACATAGTTTTTCCGGGAACAAGAGAGAAGGATGGGCAGATTGAGCACCGAGCGAAGTGAAGTGAAACGACTCAGAGAAAGGTACCGATTTATTTGATGTTTTTTAACTTCATTAAGACAGACAGATATATAGAGAGAACAGAAAGAGGAATATAAATAATAAAATGATATAAATCTTATGGTGCTGTAACTGATGCTTCCCAGAGCAGGATACTTCACTTCAGACAGAGGGCGAGAAAAACACCTGAGGAGCTTCAGAGAGAGAGAGACTTGTGATTTTTCACTGAACTTCAAAGAGAATTTTCTCTCATCCATAATTGATTAGCCTGGAGTGTAACACACGCCTGATCTTCAGAGGTGTGTGAAGCTGAAGCTAGCTGATAGCAGTGGGACTGTGTGTGTGTGTAAGAGAGAAAGAGAGAGAAAACAGACATACACAGATGATGGGAATTTTTCCAAACAGACAGGCGATTCACACCAGCAAGCACTGACAGAAAAAGGGGATTAAAAAAAAAAAAAAAAAACTAAGTTGTTTACTTGCAACACGAAGCCGAGTTAAAATTAACTGCCAGTCATTTACATTAAAAGCTAGCTCGCTAACAAACAGCAGCCACTTAAAAAATCACCTCAGAAACGCGCTTGTTGCTTTCTGAGGTGGCCCTAGTGGCCCATTGCAGTACTGCAGGCTTCCTGCAAGCCATCATCTATATACTGTGAATAAAAGAAAGGTTTAGACTGTACAGTACATTGGTCAGAACTCTCTCTTTCAATGATATCTTTACGTTTCATACACCGGAGGACCAGAAACCTGTCCCTGAAAATGTTGTATCTATGTCTGTCTGTATATCTGTTCAGCCAGATGACATCACAGCATCCAGGGTTTTTTATTTTATTATTATTTTTTTTTACTCATTCAGCACTTTTCCTTCAGGAATGCGGAGGTGCACGGAGCTGATCTCATTCACATCCTGAATTAAATTTGACCAATCCTGTCTGCTCCTGCTAAAAGTTTGACAAATCTTGCTTGACTGAACGCAGATGTGTGTCCGGTTCCTCAAGGCAATGTGGCACACGTGATCCTCGTGACATTAAGGTGTATGTGGGTATCACTGTTGTGGTTTTATGACACATGAGCAACGACCAGGGTTCCAGAGTTTCTCCAGGTTATGCAGCCTGGGAAAACTGCACCATTTATCACCTGGGCAGGCATGTGATTCTCAGCATCTGGGGTTTATAGAGGTGTTGATGCAATATCACATAAGAGGGAGTGCTGTTTTGCTAAATATCGCTGATCTGGCGAACAACAGTTCAGCTAAATTTTCAGAATATCAGCTACTTTCCTGGTTCCGGGGAGAATCACAAATAACATTTAATGGAAAGCTAGTGCACTATTTAGGGTGTATAATCCCTTTTTCCACACATTAAGTAGTGCCCTTGATTAGGGGTTAGAGCGTGATTTGGGATTCAGCCTTGTGCTAGAAGACATAAGATGCATGAGATGATATAACGTTATGAGATGAGTTTTCTTGCTGAAAGTTCTTCTGTGACTGGTTGTGAATGTGGGTTTTGGCAGGCAGCTGCTCTCCTGTCAGTACTGCGGACCGTACAGACCTACTCTCACCCACGCTGCGACTGACAGTTAGTGTAAATACCCACTGTATAACACCGGTGATATGGAGTGATGCATGTAGTTAAATGTGCTGGTGCTGTTATACTTTATATCACCACTTGTGGAATGACTCAACTAATCAGATTACTCGGTCGGAATGAAGTGTTATATAAATATACTTATATAGAGAGAAACTTCACACAAGATGAATGTTTGAGATGCAGCCTGTTTTTCTTCTATTTTTCTATTGTTTCTGACAGGACCCATTCCTTTGTTTCTTCTCTTTTTTAGCTTACGGTGACTCCATACCAGCCAGACAATCACAGTTACAAACTCCGGATCAAGTCGTCTGAGGTTAATATGCTGGTGACATCCTTACCACACAACAGGTAGACATCTGTTTAGGATTCAGGAATTTATATTGTGTGGGTCTTTATTCAATAATGGAGAATACTCGTGTGGGTCTGTATTTGAGATCAAGGGATTTACAGTATCTGGAGATTGTGGAAAATTTATAATTAGGTAATTATTTGGTAATAATTTGTATTTTTCAAAAATTTTTTATTTTTCAAATAATTTTTGTTAATTGGAGTTTTCATTTGTTGCGATGTCCAGGGTGTAGCCTGACTCGTACCCTAAGTCTCAATATCAGTCTCCAAGCCCCCCAAACCGACCTTTTAACAGAATTAAAGCGGTACAGACGATGAGTGAGTGAGTTTTTATTTGTAATAAAAATGGTTACATTCATTAAAAAATTGTTATGCTAGCGTTTTATTAGGTTTTGGGGACTCTGACCTGGGTCTGAAGATTTTTTTTTTATGAGATCACAATATGCCTGCTATGAGGATTTGGGCGTTTTTGTGGAAATTGGATAACCCAAATTAGCAAATTCTCATGGAACTCATGGATTTTTTTTGTCAGACATTATTTTAATGTCTAATTTTGGATTTACACTGACTCCAAAATCTTTTGTTTGTTTTTTTAAAATAAAATTTTAATTCATGTGTTTGGATTTGCGGTCGTAAAACGTTGCTGTTCCTCTGTAATCAGATGGGGAACGCTCTGAACCAGGGGTTCTCAAACTTAATATTTAAAGGTCCAAATCTGATTTCTAATGAAGGACAAAAGTCCGGAAATGGTTAGTGTTAAGCAAATGACTTTTATTAAATATCCAGAGGAAAAAATGCCATTGTATGACTGTAATAAAATACTTAAACCAAAGCAACTCTAACTTTAAAGTAACTTACATTTAAATGTCAGAAAGATTAAAAGATTTTCAAATGAAGTTAGTGAAAAAGAAATGGCAAATTGTTGCTTATGAACCTTAACAGCTTAAATTTTTTAACGTTACAAAGTTCACACACATTTTAAAATAAATTGTAACTACGAGAGAAATGTTAAAAGGTCGATTTGAGCTGTCTTTTGACTCTCTGTGATCTTAAGTTTGTTTAAAATTGTAAAAAAAATTAATAAAAAAAAATTATGTTTTTCACAATTGATAAATTTTTTGTGAGTATCGCAATACAAATTGAATCTGTACATAGGTATTGTGATAATATCGTATCCGGTGGTTTCTCGCGATTCTCACTGTGACTCTATTTCAAATCATTAATCTTTTCCTGCTGGTCTTTTTTCGATATATTAAGCTTTGGTATGTGAGTAATAATACAGGTCTAGAAGATTCTTTTTTTTTTTCTTCAATTTTTCAGAAATGTACATACATCATTATGTTGATTGACACCAAGTCCTCATCAACATTGAAATATAATCAAATTATGTGTGTATTTGTGCATAAAAAATAAGTTTAAAAATGTGGTGTTGTATGCATTTCAGAATTTGAATTATGGGTAACGTGGAAAGCCAGTATGGCAGCCACAGTTTCTATGGCGACCGTGAACGTCAGCTCTCACGGAAGCGAGTGTCCCGATCGCTGCGTCTATCGGGGAAGCAGTCATATCGGAGAAAACCTGAGCACCGTAACTCGGAGACAAGCACGCGCTCCAGCAGCACACCCAGCATCCCTCAGTCACTTGCTGAACACGGGCTGGAGCCGTTTGATGACGCTGATGCGCTGCCACACTTCAGCTCCCCCATCTGGGTGGATCGGGTGGCTATGAATCTGCGGCCCATGAGCTTCCACAAGGATTCAAGCCCTGAGCCAGGTAACAAAGCTTCAGCTAATGCTCCTGCTGTTGATGCTGACAATGACCAAAGTACGGAGGACACCTCCAAACCATCAGAGGGTGCTGGTTCTTTCAAGAAGAAGCGTTCCAAATCTGCAGATGTATGGAGGGATGACTCTTTGGAGATATCTCTGTCTGATGCGAGTTTGGAGCGCTTAACAAGCACTGAGGATCTCACAGACAATGCTAATATCACCGACGTCACCCACGCTAATTCACTGGGTGAGCTCTACACACCGCAGACCTTCACTAAGAAACGGCATAAGGGTGGAGCTCTATGCAGAGACAGCGAGGAGGACAAGATGTTATCACCATGCGAGGATGATGGTGCCACCTATGGAGCATTCACTCTGCCCTGCCGCCGATCTCATTGCCTGTCGGAAGGGTTGACCAATCACCTGACAGCAATGCCAGGAAGGCGGGCACAAACCATACAAGTAAGCATCAGTATTTTAGTATATTGAGTTATAATTTGGTTAAAATAGGCGTCCTTATTTCAACTTTGAGCTAAATTACACTCTGTGGTAATTTCACGGGGGAATGTTGTGCCTGAATGTCGTAGCTGACTTGGATTTGAATATTGTAGCAGAATATTTTCGTTGAAATTTGCATTTCAGTGTGGTAGTTAAATTTTGTATTTATTATTACAAATAGCAATGGTATTATAGCTAAATACTGGTGTTGAATTTTGTACCTGTTGTAGCTGACTGTTGTAGTTAAATTTTGTAGTTAAAAGTTGTGTAAGAAAGTTGGAGGCAAATTCAGTAGAATTTTCAATTAATTTTGCACCTAAATGTTATAGTTGAATCTTGTAGGTACATATTACATTTGAATGAGGTAGTTGAAGCTGATTGTCATTTTTACTGTAAACACATTTTGTAGTTGAATGTTGTTAGGAAATTCAGTGCTACAATAGATGCCTCTTGTTGTAGGTGAATGTTGTAGTTGAATATCGTAGCAGAACATTGTACATTAATTTTAAACTTGAATATTGTAGAATATTGTACAGTAGATGTTATACATAATTTTTGCTGTTATAGATCAATGTTGTGAGACGTTGTGGCTGAATGGTGTAGTTGAAGTTGAAGTTTGAATTTTATAGACGAATGTTTTCATTTGTAACTGAGTCCTATACCTGGATTTTATTAAATTTTGTAGCTTGAGTTAAATATTGCCGAAAAATGTTTAATAATTAATATTGCACATAAATGTTGCACTTTAAACTTGTGGTGGAATGTTGTTGTAGGAAAATCCAGTACTTGAATTTTGTAGCTAAATTTTGAAGTTGAATCTTGTACTGTAGGTGCATTTTACATTTCAATTCTATACAGTAATTGTTATAGCTGAATATTCTAGCTAAATTTCAAAGTTGAATGCTTCAAGGGAATTTGCAGGTTGCAGGTAAATGTTGTAGCTAAATGTTGTAGCGAGCTGTTGTGCATTATTTTTATAGTTGAATATTGTATTTTGTAACTGAGTGCTGTAGTTGAATCCTGAAGTTCTAGCATTTGAATGGTGTAGTCGAATATTGTAGGTGAATTCTATAGCTTCGTTTTATAGCTACATTTTATAGATATATGTTGAATGTTGTAGTTAAATTTTAGTGTAGGGGAATTCTGTAGCTGAATGTTATAGCTGAATGTTTTTAGATGAATTGTATAGTTAAGTGTTGTAGTTGAATTTGACGTTGGATATTCTTGTTTAAATTTGTAGCTGAATTGTATAAATTGATTTTATATAATTTAGTAGTTAAATATTGTATTTTAATGTTGTTGCTAAAAGTTGGAGTTTAATTTTGTAGTTGTAGATAAGTGTTTATTCTGCACAACCAGGCTAATTCCTTCCTTAGCCAGTTTGGTGTAATTACATCACCTATGTCTCCCCAGTTTCAAGGTTTAAAGCTGTGATTGGAATTGTGATAACTGAAATACTACCCCCACACGCACACACACATTTGCTGGAAGGGAAACTTTTGTTCTGTGTGATTTAGTTAAGTGTTTAAAATGCTGATCTTCATTTATGCATTTTAAATAATAACACCTCTTGATATATTAGCAAGTGTAAAAAGTGGCAGCTGATGCGGTATTTTCTATGATCGTGGAGGGATGATTTCGCAGATGATTTCGCAGACAGCGGCGGGTGACAATTGAATTGAATTCCTTAGTGCTATTCAAATTTGATATGATGTAAATCAGTGCCAGTGGCTTAAAACGATTCCTCAGTGCAGTCCTGTGGTGTGCGTGTGTTCCAAATGTTTCTTCACTTCCCCACGCACAACTTCAGTTCCTATGTATAGTTAGTTCCTGTTTGAGTGTTCGGCACATGCCTTCAGGAGACCAACTACAAGCGGCATGAGGGACTTGTTGCTTTTGCTAGTCTGAACATAGTGTAAAGCGAGCAGAGTGAAAGGGACTACGTTTAACACACTTTGCTGGGATTTGAACCAGTACCTTTGTGGATTACTCCTGCAGCATGCCTGGTGGGAATGATGCGACACTGAGGCCGTGCTTGGTACCTTTTTGACAAGCTGTCTTCTTTTCTCTTGTTCAGGAAACCCATGTCTGTGTGAGCTGCTCGCTTCCTTTCTCATGCTAATAAGCATAGTGACATGGGAACACAACAGAAAATGTGTGTGTGTGTGTGTGTGTGTGTGAGTGTGTGTGAGAGAGAGAGAGCGAGGGAAAAAAAAAAGAGTTGAGATTATTTATGTCTGGGAGAAAGTTTTTTGGGTGTTGCAGTGGTTGGGTTTGTATGTTTCTCAGTCAGTTGAAATGAATAGTGTCGCCTGGGTGAGTCATGTGACCTCTGGGTAGATGCAGGGTTTGGAGGGTAATCTCCCATCAGTCCTTGCCAATAGTGTCAGGAGCCATTGGAGTGCTCAGACAAGCTGTGTGCCAAATATGATAACCGTCCAGAGCTTAAGATGTTCCTCACTGAGAAGTCAAGCCGCAAAGCAGCATGTCTCTGTCTGCCTTTATACAGGACGTGACAGTAGGGGACGTCGCGGAGCTGGAGGACACCGGGATTGAAGGCCTGATTGGAGACAGCGATGTGTGCGAGTTCCCATCTCGCCATTTCAAGGCCCTGTCTGTGTACTCCACACCAGCAGGGGGCAGCAGAGACACACCTGACACCGCAGTGCAGGTATAACTTTAAAGAGTTTGTAGAAATAGTTAAAAGATTGAAGCTAAAAATAATCTTTAATGTAATGAGTGATATTATTATTATTTCAGGTTGAAGCCCACGTACATGTCTGTGTGTCTGTCTGTAAATGACTCAATTCAAGCCAATTCCTGAGTTTATCAATGAACCATTTATTCTTTGCTGTTGAAAAAACAGACAATCCTACATTACTTTCACTCCACTAAACGATGAAAAAAGAATATATGACATGAATTTATGCAGAAATAAATAATTTATAGGCTACAGTGGATGAAAGAGATAGAAAAACCCCATGACATGCTTTTTCTTCCCCCCCCCCCCCCCCCTTCTTGTATTTTCTAGCCTTCTCTGAGCAACAACAACAAAACTTTACATATTGCTAACAAAGTCCTTATTGTTCTCTCTAAAGTGAAGCGGTGGTGAAAAACTCCTGACCAGAACAAATTCATATGCGTGAGGTTTTATGGAGTTATTTAAAAGCAACGATTTGCATACGTCATGTACATTTTCCGTAATAAAAAAGACAAACCTTTGCATAAATGCTGTTTAAACACTTGTGATTTTCAAAGCATTGCGGTGTTCTTCGCATTTGTCTCGTCCTTTGTTTGTAAATAACGTGATGCCCAGTTGAAAGTTGTTGCTTTTTGATTTGAATAAACTCCAGCATGAAGTAAAACAGGGGATTGATCCGATCTAATTCAACACAGGGCGTGTACGAGAACTTCCGCCAGGAGCTGGAGAAGAGCGGCTGCAGAGCGGAAACTCCGGAGGAAGGGGCGTCGGCTCTAAGCGACGAACTGAGCTCAGCCAATCAGACGGAAGCGCTCGCGGGCGTGGCCGAAGGCTGCGTGCGCAAAGCCGGTCGTCTAAACGTGAAAAACCTCCTCGTGCACAAGAAGAACAAGAAAGTGGAGCTCGCGGCTCGTCGCAAGTGGAAGAGCTACTGGGTCTCGCTGAAAGGTGCTTGATTTAGGACGCGTCTATTTTTAGATTGTCGTAGTCCTGCAGCAGCATGGAAGCACATGACATGTGTTCCCAAGGTGATAAAGACCAAGGAGCTCAACCTCCATATCCAAATCTAATCTCACTAGCGTCCCACTGGCACAGTGCAAGAAAAGTTACATTTTAGTTCATTTTAAAATAATAAAAAAAAATTAAATTACAGTAGCAGTTAGTTCTCCAAGGACAGTCTGCTACATCACATTCATACTTTACCAAAGTAAAAAGACATCTTCCTTTTGCTGTCACAAATGCACAGACAAAAAAAAAAACAAAAAAAACTTTATCTGATGTCTGTTAGTGAGGGTTTTTAAGACAATGAATAATTCATGCTGCACACCAGTCTGCACTTTTCACTATTGGCCACTAGAGAGCAGAAAAGCTCATAAAAACAACAGACATGGGAATTGGACATGCATTTACAGTATATTCACACATTTGTCTTGAAATCTTTGTGTGACTACAATCAAAACTTTTTCCACAAGCAACTTCTGTGAAGTGTAAAAACTAGTGCTGGATATATAACATTGCTGACCGTTTTTTCCCAGGATGCACTCTGTTTTTCTACGAGACGGACGGGCGATCAGGAATCGATCACACCAGCATCCCAAAGCACGCCGTCTGGGCGGAAAACAGTATCGCTCAAGCTGTTCCCGAGCATCCAAAAAAAGATTTTGTCTTCTGCCTGAGCAACTCAATGGGAGACTCGTATCTATTCCAGGTACAGTGGTACTGTAGTTCGCTGACATATCTTTATCACATTAATAGCTAATATAATTATAATAAAGTGAATTCCTCTTGATTGAAAGCAGTACACAATGAGATCTTGAGATGTGGGCAAAAGTATTCGGCCAAACCTGCGATGACATTGTATCCAATAACATTGACTTCAATATGGAGTCGGTCCCCCAGCTGGTTTGGCAGCTGTAACAGCTTCCACTCTTCTTGGAAGGCTGTCCAGGAGGTTTTGGTGTGTTTCTATGGGAATTTATGCCCACTCACTGGTGTCCTCATCTGTACTGCTTTATCCTGTATACAAGGTCGCAGGAGACAAGGCGGGGTACACCCTGGACAGGGAGCCAAACCATCGCAGGGCACACACACACACACATACACACACTATAAGCAATTAGGGAGTACCAGTTAGCCTAATCTGCATGTCTTTGGGCTGTGGGAGGAAACCGGAGTACCCGGAGGAAACCCACCAAACACCCGGAGATCAATCTCCATTCCAGGTGCTCGATGGGGTTTAAGGTCAGGGCTCTGTGCGGGCCAGTCAAGTTCTTCTACACTGAAATCATCAAAACATGTCCTTACAGTCCTTGCGTTGTGAACTGGGGCTCAGTCATGTTGGAATTGAAAAGGGCCTTCCCCAAACTGTTGCCACAAAGTTACATAGGAGCACAATATTGTCCAAGATGTCTTGGAATGTCAAAGCATTCAGATGGCCCTTCACTGGGGATAAGAGGCCTGATTGAAACACTTAAATTCAATAATGAACAGGTTTGGTTAAATACTTTTGTCCATATAGTGTCCATCTATACCTCTACTTTTAACACCTTGTACCCTTTCAAATGCCACTTCTGGATAACCTGTCCTTCAGCATAACGTCATCCATTTTTGTATCCCACTACATTCCTCTTTCTTAACCTTCAGCTTTTCAACTAAACATTCCATGGGCCACCTCAAACGCCTGAGTGACCATCCCTCCATCTTCATCTGTCTCTGTGTCGTCCATGCATCCCTGCACATCGTTCTTATTTCCTTGCCTATTTCTCATTCACAAAGCATTTCTACTTAAACACTCTTCGAATACACCAGTATATATCTGTACATCTCTCTGTCTCTGAACAGACATGCAGTCAAACAGAAGTAGAGAACTGGGTGACAGCAATCCACTCTGCATGCGCGGCCGCCGTAGCCCGTCAACACCACCGCGATGACACTGTGCGCTTTTTGCGTTCCGAGATCCGGAAACTGGAGCAGAAGATCGACATGGATGAGAAGATGAAGAAGATGGGAGACATGCAGCTGGCCTCGGTCACTGATACCAAGAAAAGGAAAACAATCCTGGAACAGGTAATGTTATAGATGGGAGGGTTAAAGTCAAGGGAGCAACCAAGGCTACATGGAAGATACAGGGAGGTTAGGTAAAACCTAGTTTGCCCAGACTAGTTTGTCCAGTGCATTCAATGGGTGCTTGATCCGATTGAGATCTGGGGAGTTTGGAGGTCATGGAGGCCTTGGAGGCTGGCGTTGGGCCCTGTGCCTGGTGGGCTGTGGTGCACTGGGTGTTCTGGTGCCATTCTATCATGACTAGATTGACATTTTTCAGCGAGTTGGGCTGAATTGCCTTAATTGACCAGTTGCCTTAAACTGGTATAAATGAGCCTCGGTTGCCCATAATCCTGTCACCAAATTTACTGGTATATACGGGATAATCAATGTAGAGTTAATATTATATCTGATCAGTATATATGAAGGGGATCTACGAGAAACCAGAAAAATAAGATATATTCTAGCGTTGATCTGTCTTTCTGTCCCTGTTTTTCTCTCCTTGTCAGATCTCCGTGTGGGAGCAGAATCTGGAGTGCTATAACGTGGACTTGTTCCGACTGAGGTGTTATTTATGCAGCCTGCAGGGAGAAGAGCTGCCCAATCCCAAGCCTCTCCTCTCAGTGGCCTCACGCTCCACCAAACTCTCCATGGGACGTCTCGGCTTCTCTGTGTCCTCCTTTCACGCTCTGGTGATCAACACTCCACCCTTAAACGATCTCTCCGTTTCCGCATCTTTACCTTCCCTTCATCCACTAAACTCTCCATGGGCTTCTCCGTCTCCACTTTCCATATTCTGGTGACCATCTCTTGATCTTCACCTTAATCTTTCTTCTGTCCATGTTTATCTTATCCTCATTCCCCTGTAGTTACCACTTTTTTTTAATCTTTACTTTATAACGTAGAGTATTACCCCAGATCCACTGAACTTCTAATAGGTTCTCCTAATAGGTGTCTTCTGTCTGAACACCCAGCTGGGGCAATACTGGGGAACATTGTGGCTGATTTGGACTTATGGAGCATTTTCTTCAATTGTATGAACATTTATCTGGGATATCTCATAGTGCAAAGCTGGCTTAATTTACGGTTTTGGGTTACTTTGGGGAATGTTTGGGGGTTCAAGCACCAGCACTGCCAGGCTGCCACAGTGGAGGCCGTTAGCAATGTCTTTAAACCTGTCCGGTACATTGGGGCCATATCATGGTTTAGACAAAAAATCTGAAACTTGTATATTGCTCCATTCCTATTTATCCTCATCCCTCCTTCTTTTCCTTCGCCTTATTTCTTCATCACTTTAATTCACCAACCATCTTGAGCTCCTCCTTATTTCACTCAACTTGGCATCATCGTTTATCTTTACTTCATCCTTCTGTCTTTACCTCCTCCATGGGCTGCCTTGCCTGCACTGTGCCCTCATTCTATGCCACATTGACTATACTTCTGTCTTTCCCTGCACTTGTCCTTTTTGTTTTCATCCATCCATTTGTCCATCATTATTTCCAAACATTTACCTCTTCTTCTTTCAATTACGGTAACTTTTCAGGTGGAACTGTCAGGACTCATCCCCATTTGTCCATCCAACTAATAAACTCCATAAAATGCTGGTTTCTCTAACTCCTCTTTTTTAACCACATCAATCCATCTTCATTTAATCCCTTGTTTATGCCATTGAGCTCGTTATCACTCCTATATTTTTTTTTACCTCATCCCTCATAAATCATTTATCTTTACCTCTTTGTGTTCTCTTCTCTACCTCTGTATTTCCTTCATCCTTAACTCCTCCATTTTTCTTTCTCTGTGCAGTCATCCTTTATTGTTTACCCCCTTATCATTCTTTCATCTTTACCTCATCTTTACATCCTACTACATCCTCATCCTTTACATCAAATCCATGGAATTCCTCAATACAGTTAAAAAAAATCTGTTCTTTACACATGCCTCCATGTCTACCTCATCCTGCTATCTTTCTCGACTGCATCATACATCAATGTTTACCTCTGCCACTTCCTACATCTTAACTTCATCCTCATCCTTACAACTTGCCTCAATAATCAATAAAAAAGGAATACCTGGTCATAGGGATGAGTGGATGGAGTGATTAATGGATGGATGGAAGGATGGATAGATGTTGATGGATGAATGGATGGATGAACTTTTATATCCCTTCACCCTTACCTCATCCCACTGGTTTTATCTTGTACATCTACAGTGGTACCTCGGCATACATACTGACGAGTTCTTTCGTATTGCGATACGCATTTTCCCATAGGAAATAATGTAAAAGCAGATAATCTGTTCCAGCCTCCCAAAAATATTACCAATATTACCGATTTCCAACACTATAATCCATATAAATACAGTCAAAACATTTAGAAAAGACAATACAAATGAAAATTAAGTAAAATATGACATAAATAGACATTAAATCTCACTTAAGCTTAATTTATGATTCTTCTTGGCACCGGCTTCCTTAAAAACCAAACTGAAAGCGGCTCCCTTTTCTTCTTGCCACCGTCCTTGATAACATTCTTGGGACCCCATAGTGCCACGTCTTCACTAAAGGCTCGCACAAAATTTAAAACACCCACAAACACACATGTAAACTCACCTCGCTTGGCTTTCCACTGACTCAAACAAGCTTTTGATCGGCTCCCAGACGTACGCTGTTTCTGTGTTTTGTAAGCCGAGGTACCTCTGTAGTTTCATTTCTGTGCCTCCATCATTTTCTAACATGTACCTTCTCCTCCTCCTTGTTCTCTGCTCTTCCTCTCTCACTCTTTTTTTTAATTTTTTTTTTTTACCCCATTCCCATGCAAACTGTTCTCTGCTTCGCTTTCCATCTCTTCATTATACCTTCAATACCTTTTCTTGCTATTACCTCATTCTCATTTTCGCCTTTCTTGGTTATGCAAGACTAGATTTCACCTCTTCATCTCTTTATTCTCATTTCTTGTTCTTTTCATATTTTCCACTGCAGGTCAGGAAGATCCAGATCTAATTTATTTTGTACTGTCGTGCCCTCTGTTGGAACTTTGTGTGAAATGTCTGTGTGTGTGTGTGTGTGTGTGTGTGTGTGTGTGCGGGGAACATGTTCTTCAAGCTATGCACGGTTGATACATTATTTGTGTGTGTGTGTGTGTGTGTGTGTGTGTGTGTGTGTGTGTTTAGCCACCCACGGCCAGAGTACAGAGAATTCTGGTAAAAGCAGGGGATTAAAAGCTTTTCTGAAATGTTCAGACTCTCACCTCACGCACAGGATGATATTTGACGCTTTTTATAGTCTCTATTGAACTTTTTATATTGAACCTCCAAAGAGAAACAGCACAAGTGGCAGAGAAACAGAAACACACACAGCGGGGGGAGAGGGAGGGGGGGGGGGGGCTGTAATATGCAGATGAAAACGCTAAGAAAATGAGCGACAATGCGAGAGACTTCAAGTGGGAGAAACAATGAGAGTGTGTGTGTGTGTGTGTGTGTGTGTGTGTGTGCGTATTGATTATGTGCTTTGTGGAAAATAAAATGTGAAAATGTAAATGTGACCTTCTCACACACACACAGTGAGAGAGAGAGAGAGAGAGAGAGAGAGAGAGAGAGAGATGTTGTGTGAGGAAGCTAGAGAAATTGATATTGAAAAAGGAGGGAAAGAAGAATCTCATCTCGGCACATAAAGGAGGATAGTGAGAGAAAGCTTTATAACTATTGTATAAATAATAAAATAATGTTTCGTAAAGATCTGTTTGGTTGTGCTGGTGTGTGTGTGTGTGTGTGTGTGTGTGTGTGTGCGTAGGTGGCGGCGCGCACAGAGAGCGGCGTTCGGAGGCGAGCACACGCCATGTCACACTCCACTGCCAAGCGAAAAAGTCGCTTCTCCTCACTGTGGGGACTGGAGACGAACTCAAAGAGGAAAATACACACGCACACACACCCCAGCATTGAACAGGTACACACACACACACACACACACACACACACACACACACACACACACACACACACACACACACACACAGGACCTCGCAGGACCTCACTTTTTGAAAAGTCTAAAATCATCACGGCTTTTTGCATCACTACTCCTGAGCCTTTCCGTGAAATATAAAGCACAGCGCCCTCTGGTGGTTCCACAACTCCGACTATAGTAAAGGCTACGAGCGTGTAGTATAGTATATAGAGCTTGTACAACAACAAAGTTCCCAACTCTATTTCTGTGGTGTTAATGCATCATCTGGTTATTAATAGTGCACAACATCTTCCCAGTGTAAATACATTACTTTTACACACACACACACACACACACACACACACACTGCTTGAGAGAAAGCTATGAATTTGCTTTGCTTTGTTGTCAGGTGTTTGCAGAAGGGGAGGAGCCAGTGAAGAGGGACATGGAGGGAATGATGCAGGAATCTTTACGGGGAAATGTGAGTGCATGCATGCATCCGCCCTTCCTCTCATTCATTCTGTAGACTCTCCATTCACTCACACATCTATTCATCATTCATTCATTCTGTCTATCCATCCATCCATTTTTCTCCCTATTCATCTGCAGTATCCATCAATTAATTAATCAATCAATCAATTAATTAATTAAAGTATTTTCAAGTAAAATTTAAATCTGTCCACCCACTCATCCATCAATTAATCTGTCCACCCAATTGTGTATCAATTAATCTGTCCACCCACTCATCCAACTGTCCACTTATCTCTCCATCCATCCATCCATCCATCCATCCAGCAGATTCTCCATCCATCCATTCTCTTATCCATTCATCCATCCATTTATCTCAGTTCATCTCTCCATCCACTCATCCATCTATCCATCCAGCAGACTCTCCACCCATTCTCTTATCCGATCATCAATTTATCTCTCAATTTATTGATTTATAGCCACTCATCCACCTATCCATCTTGCCATCCATCCATTTATACCTATTGATTCATCCATCCACTCATATATGTATCTATCCATCCACTCATCCATCCATCCCTCTATTCATCCTTCATCCATCTATTCATTCATCCATACCCTTGATCCATCCATCCATGCATTCATCTATTTAAAAAAATAACAGCATCCTTGCTGTATCCTTGATCTTCCCATTTCTCATTTTAAAACTGTTCTCATGTCTGTTTAACTCTTATCTGTATCTGCTGTGCATAATGTTTTTAACAATCCTTTGATCAACTTTTGTATTAATTTTGATCCAACTGTATATACATTCTTCCTCCAATAAAATCCTTCCACCCATTTATCCATCCATCCACCGTATCTATTTCTCACTAATAATCCATCAATCATCTGTCTTGTCTTGTATACTGTAAATTTACCATTCTTTCAATAACTTAATTAAGATAATTTGTCTGTCCGTTCACGTATAATCTAATCCATCCATTCATCTATATAATTCATATATTGCTATTTGTCTGTGAGGAATATTTTTCTGCCTCTTCATGTTTTTCTGCCACAGAAAGACGAGCAGGTGTGTGTGATGGGCTTGATGAAGGACCGCCTCACGCCCTCCTGGGTGTGTTTGCCCAACGGTCGTCCCATTCTCGCCGTAATACGGCCGGGAGAGTCAGCGCTTGACACACTCGAGACCATCTGCAAGGTGTGTGACTTGGGTTCCTCATGGTGACGTCACTGAGGGGGTGCGAGGGGTGTGAGGTGAACCTGATGAGTTGTGCGATCAGAGGGGGTGACGCCAAAATGATTAGCTTTAAGTTTATCCATCCATCTATACATATATTCCAGCCATACATTCAAAGTCAGGTGTTTTTTTTAATTTATTTTTTATTAACTGTATGAACATGAACATTCAGGATTCTCCTTGTCTTTTATTTTCCAGACTCATGATTTGGACTCAACTAAACATTACCTGCGTTTAAAGTTCCTGATTGAGACTCAGGTGCAGTTCTACATCCCCAAGCCGGAGGAGGACGTATACGACCTGGTATTTACATACAGTAACTCGTACATTATTAGAGGCATTACCAGTTTTACCTGTATGCGTATGTCAGTAATTTTGAAGGGTGTTCGAGTCAAACAGGGACTTTTTGTCCATTGTGAAGAAAATCAGAATACAGTTATGACTCCCTTTTTTCACTGTTTAATCCCCTGCTACATTAATGCATTTATCCCAGGGTTTCACTAGTTGGATGAAATGCTGGCCTCCCAGGAACTCCTTAAAGGGCCCAAACACGGAGTTCCTGTAATGCGCAAGTGATGTAAGAATGATTGTGTGTCCAGTTCCTAAGGACAGATGCATCTCATCCGCAAGTTGACGACTAGTTCAGGATCCTGCAGCGGGCTCCGTGGCCCTCTCGTCCGGGATCGTCTTTCACAGACGTACACGCTTCTTTGAAACATTTTCAACGTTCACGCTATATTGCGGAGTTTCATCACTGTCTCATCATTCATCACCGTGCCGTGCTTCAAGTCTTCTGTGAACAGCAATCGCTTTTACGCCTTCATTCACCAGAAAGTCCCGGTTTGACACCCATCGGACTTAAGCAGAGTGCCATGTCGGGCACCTTCAGCTTCCAGCAGCTTATAATAAAGCATGTGATCCAGCACATCAAACAAAGTACTAAATCAAGATTCAATCGTAATGTCTGCACAAATATCCGTATGTTAATTGATTAATGAGGGAAGCGTGCGGAGGGGTTTAAAGGATAAACTATCCGACAATTCATCTGCCATGCATAGAGCTCCTGTTAAGCTATGAATTTGTAAATAAATATAAACCTTCTCTGTTTTTGATAGACAGATCCCTTGTACGCATTAGCTTGATTAATAGGATGAATTTTTTAATGGGTCTCAGAGGCAATGGAGTCATTGGAGCGTTGCGTTAATTCAGAATCAGTATGCACGTCAGGCTTTACAAATTAATTTATCTTCCAAAATAGGCGCATCTCATCATTTATGGATGTCTCTCTCTTATCCGCGTGCAGTACAACGTTATTGTTTTCCGCTGACGGCTTCTAAAAGCCCAGTTGCAGAGCTTTGCGACCTGCTGTGCTTGTTCCTGTCACGTACTCACAAACTCCGCAGTGCACCGCGAATACGATGAGAATGAGAGAACCTTTCATTTGTATTTTTTCCCCTCCTCTCTCATTTTCAGCTCTATAAGGAGATCGAGCTGTGCTCCAAGATTAGGAAAGTCATTCAGTTTGACAGGGACGAGTCCTGCATGATCGGCTACGGTAATAATCGCTCTGTAAAAATGTACAAATGTACAAAAAAAGTATGATGTGGAATTTCAGTTGACTTCCCACCGTTTCCCGACAGGTTTCTCTATCTCTATGGTGGAGGACGAGAGCGTGCAGCAGCTCTACATTACCGACGTAAAAGCAGGAGGATTAGCGTTCGCCAAAGGTTTATTACATCTCTTCTCCTCTTAATTATCCTGTCTGTCTGTCTTCTTCTTCTTCTCCTCCTCCTCCTCCTCCTCCTCTCCCCAGCTCTCTCTCTCGTCCTGGCTCGTTCTCTCGCTCGCGTTAATGGGTGTTATCGCTGTGCCACGCAGCGTTACGTAACACACGCATTGAAGGCTTTGTGGCTTTCTGCAAGCTCGGATCAGACATGCCAGCTGACTCACGCTCCACTTGAAAGAAAAATAAGAAACATTATATCACTCAAGTGCAATCTTTACATTTTTCTTTTCTTTTTTTGTCACATGTGCTCTGGTACATATGGTTTCCAGTGAGTGTCAAGATTAGTCAAGACATGCGTTGGAAGGCATTTTTATAGCGTCAGCAGGCTGGCAAATATAGACCTTATATCCATCCGAGTGTGTTTGATATCATTTCATACTTTTTTGGGAACTGGGTCGAAAATACTCAGCGAGTGAGTCTTCAAATTCAAAAATTCAGCCTATTCAAAATAACCTTGATGAGTAAAAAAACTTCACTTAGACCATTTTAAAACATGTACCAAAGACTTAAATTCCTGATACACAATGCAGGTTTGAATGCGGGTGATGAGATCCTGCAGCTGAACGGGAAGAATTCCAGCACGTTGACGTTCTCCGATATGAAGACTGCGTTCTCTCAGGCATCTCTCTCGCTCACTGTGAACACACTGCCGCTGGTGGACCGAAGGCAGCACTGCTTCCTGCCCCCAAGACGATCTGATGCTGTCCAGCAACTCTACACCGACATCTTCTCCCAGAACCAGGGTAAGCCAGAATCAGAATCAGAAATCCTGTGGACGGGTGTGTTTTGGCTCTAAAGTGCAGGTGGTTGAGTTGGGATACAGAAAGAACCCAAAGGCGATTGGTGGCCAACAGAATTATGGTGAGTCGTTTAGAAATAGTAGGACCATGATGAGTTGAGTGGATCTAGCAGATCCAGCATGGGGTACTAGAAGGACTTGGACGTTAGAACCAGAATCGCCATGGTAAGATATGACGGACCTCTGGACCAGTAGGTCAGACCCAGCAGAACTATGATGAGATTTCAACTAGTACCTGAGGGGTAGAATTAAAATTCCTAGGATGAGTTGGATAAGTGGCAGAACCACAGTGATTTGAGCTAGAAACTGAAACCTACTGTACGTTTATTGGTTTGTATTACCAGGTTAACCTTAATGAGTGAAAAAGTGGGTAAAACTGGGCTACCATCAAAACCAGCAGAACTAGTGACGGATTGGACCAAGCAGAAACCAAACGAGTATGGTTGCCCTGCTCTGATAATCCCAGTCCTTTTATATGTACAACCAGTATCATGTTACCAAGAACAATGCTCTGTTGCCATCAGAACAACCAGAACTGTTGGAATTGGGTCGTCATCTAGATTAAGTGCAGGTATGATTTTAACTAACAATGAAATCACGTTGAGTCAGATCAGAACTGGCAAGATCAGATGAATTCTAGCAAATTCTGGGTTTAATGCTACTACTTTAATCAATGATCAAAAGACAACTGAAGACAGTTGAACTAGCAGGGGTACCAGGGGAACATGGAAGAGCCTGGTTCCCATCAAAACCACAAGTACAAAGATAAGGACAAGGACATGTGGGAAATGGTTTTCTTGTAGAACCCATTCAACATGGGAATGTGGGGTAAGAATAAAAAGAACCATGATGAGTTGGGTCAGAACCAGCACAAGTGCTATAAGGTTATGTGTTCTTAAAAAAAAAAACCCAGAAGAATGTAGTTGAGGTTGAATTCAGTAGAACTTATTACAGTATAACATTTGCAAAGAAGTTCTGGGCTACCAGCAGAACCAGAAGTAGAACCAGTGGCAGGAGGGTGGTGAATAGGGTTGCCGACAAATCACCTGAACGAGGTGAGGTAGATTGGAATCAGTAGTTCCAATCTGTGGGTTTGAACCAACAGAAGCATTTTTCAGCAGATAAACCTTAAACAAATTGGGCTATTTGTAGGACTACTAGAATCATGGGGAGCTTGGTGGCTTATAAAACCAAAGTACTTGAGGTGACTTGAACATTTCATGTAGTTAGCATAAGCAAAGTGAGTCAGAACCAAAAGAACCGTGATGTGTTTTGGTTAGTCATCATTACCTTCTTGAGTCCCAAAACCAAAGTGAGGTAGATAAGCACCAGGGTAACAGCTGTATCAACCAGACGAGGTATGGTTAATGACATGATCCAGGATAAGTTGTGCTTTTTTTTTTGTTGTTGTTGTTGTTGTTCAGAACCATTTTGAATCGGGATACCGAGAATGAGGAGGATTATCTGCACAGTGCAAGGCACCTTTGTCTTTGGGGTGTCTCCTTGTCTCTGCAGTAATTTTGTTCTTTTTGTCAGTGAATCATTCTTTTTAATATTTTGTTCCTTCTGTCATTCAGTTCATAAGATTGAGTGTTTCCACATTTTAAATCTCTAGACTGAAGTTGTATGAGTGTTACATTTTTGTTAATAGCGCTAGACTGACTCTGATGTCTTCCCAGAGGAAATTCTGGATGATGGAGTTGGGCTCATCTCAGAGACGTCTGGAGACAGCCTGGACGATGACACCGAGCTGTTCAGCGAGTACAGGGACTATGAAAAGGTAAAGTTATCTGACTATCTGCTGACGTGGTGGTTCATCAAGAGGTGTCGTTGTCGTATCACAAGTTCAGGGTCCCTTGTAATACGGCAAGTTCCAAGTTAGACGTAAGAGGTCCAAGTTCTAGCCTGAGTTTGGGTTACAGTGATACCTCAGCATACAAACACCCCATCTCACGAATTTTTGTTGTAAGAACTGAAACTTTGCAACTTTGCATTTTCAGTATACGAGCAAACAAACTGACCTGCAATGAACTCTGGATAAGTTGCGCGTACATCCGGGAGCCGCTTAAAACTTGTTTGCCTTTGTGAAAAGCCAGACGATGCAAGTTTACATATTTTTTTGCTGGTTTTTTTTTTGTTGCAAGATTTACTAAAGACATAGCGCCATGGTTCCAAGAATGTTATCAAGAAAGGTAGCAAGAAGAAAATGTTTGCCAAAACTTTTAGTTTGGTTTTGAAAGCAGCCGGTGCCAAGAGGAATCATAAATTAAGGTTAAGTGAGGTTTAATGTCTATTTATTTCAAATGTTTCGGTTGTTTTTATATGCAAAAATCGTACTGGAAATTGGTAATATTGGTAATATTTTGTGTGGCTGGAACGAATTATCTGCATTTACATTATTTCCTATGGGAAAAAGTGCTTTGCAGTAAGAAATTTCCTCTTAAGAAATCGCCGGAACAGATTAAATTCATATGCTGAAGTATCGCTGTACTATGCTGGTAGTTTTGCATGTTAAAAGTTTCCAAATGGTTTCTTGCTTGGATTTGCACCTTGCAGCTTAACTTCTAGAGATTTGGATGTTCTACGACACTGGCCTGGTCAGTTCATTATCGTGGTCCAGTCACATCTCCTATCTTGTAGAGAACCACAGTACTGTATATGTGGCTGTACCTACTGTAGACTGGCGATGCACACATACAGTACAGTGTACGTATAGATTCCATGCGCACACACACACATACACAAACACATGCTGAGAATAGGCATTTGCAGGTCTCTAGGCTTCGCTGCTCTGCTGCCTACATGGAACTATATTCAGATCCACACCTCAAGTGTCTCCAAGAACAAACTTCTTCTCCGTTTTGCAGTTACTCATCTGTAGTTCCTTCAGATAAGTGCTGTGAAAATGCCACGCTGAAGTGATGAGGTGTATGCGAACGCACGTCTGGTGTTACAGGCTAATTAGCTCATTTACTTCGAAATCCACTCAGGATGAACTCCTTTTGATTGGAGTTTTTCGTACTAATTGCTAGTTAGGTTTAGTAATTAAAAGTTGATATTTTTATGTAGAAGAATCGTACTGTTGGCTGTTCAGGATTTTTTTTCATTCTAATTCTAACTTCCCAAAAGTGCAAACGAGCAACTGTTCATCTAAAAATAAATGCTTGCCCGCGAGCTTGCGTCGATGTGAAAGCGCTCGTTTTTTTTTTTTTATGTTTTCAACGCACACTCATACAAGGTTTGTGTTGAACAGACATACTGTAGCAATATTTATTAATGATTACTCTGAAAAATCATATTCATCCTTGAGTTCCACTCGCGTTTTAAGAGCTTATCGTGACTTTAATAGCACAGCTGTTGGATTAGCGGCTCCGTCTACGCATGTGTAGCTTGACTTAGCATGCTGTTATGCCAACCGCTACCCCCAGCTCCCGTATCCGCAGGGGTTTGTGTCAGTGAGGTTAGCGAAGACTGCAGTAGAACACCATAATTAGCCTCCGGGTACACACACCTGCACACACAAACACACACAGTTGTAACTCCCACACAGGGAAGGTTTTTGGCTCGACTGCATGACGTGGGCTTTTTATTCTAAGGGATTGATTGGTACTCGATGAGATGAATCTATTTACTGAGTGCTCACTGACACACACACACACACACACACACACACACACAAAATGACAGGGCACACATTTGAGCCATGTAGGTCTGAAAACATTATTATCAGTGAATACGGGTTACAATATTGAATAAGAAAGCTAAAAAAAAAAGCTCCACTACTTATCAGCAGGGTACTGTTGTTGTTATTATTATTATGATGAATTTTTTTTTCATTTTAGACATGTTGGATGTGGGTCTCTTGTTGAATAGGGCCACTGGTGAATCTTTTCTTTTGGTTAAATCTGGTGTCTTGGTGACTTGGAACTCTTGGTGAATCAGATGCATTAATGAATCAGATCTTGTTGTGACTCAAATGCATTGGTGAACCAGAACTCTATGAATCAAATGCATTGGTTTATTAGGTCTCTTCATGAATCAAATGTTAATGAATCAGGTCCATGATAAAATCAGGTCTCTTGGTGAATCAAATGCTTTGGTGAATCGTGTCTCTGAGTCAGATGCATTGGGGGAATTGGATCTCTTTCTGAATCAAATGCATTAATGAATCAAGTATAAGTGAATCAGTTGCTTTGGTAAATCAAATCTCTTGGTGAATCAGATGCATTGGTGAATTGGGTCTCGTTGTGAATCAGGTCCCTGTGAATCAAATGCATTGGTGAATCGGATCTCTTCCTGAATCAAATGCATTAATGAATCAAATATAAGTGAATCAGTTGCTTTGGTAAATCGAATCTCTTGGTTGAATCAGATGCATTGGTGAATTGTATCTCTTCCTGAATCAGATGTGTGAATGAATCAAGTCTGTGTGAATCAGATTAATTGATGAATCAGGTCTCTTGGCGAATCAGGTGCTTTCTTGAATCGAATGCATTGGTGAATCGGATCTCTTCCTGAATCAGATGCATTAATGAATCAGGACCCTGTCAATTAGATGCACCGGTGAATCAGGTCTCTTGGTGAATCAGAATAATGTGAATTGTGTCTCTGAGTCAGATGCGTTAGTGAATTGGGTCTGTATGAATCTGATTAATTGCGATGTGTGTGAGTTCCCATCTCGCCATTTCAAGGCCCAGTCTGTATGAATCTGACTAATTGGTGAATCGGTTCGCTTGATGAGTTAGATGAATCAGGTTTGTATGAATTGGATGAATTGATGAATCATGTCTCACTATGAATCAGCTGCGGTGGTGAATTGGGTCTCTTGGTGAGTCGGGTCAGGTTTCAGTGGATCGGACACTCGTGAATCAGTGCACTCCGTGCAGGTGATTCGAATTGGGTGTATTTCAAAAATGTGCATTTCTTTCTTTTCTTTTTTTAAAAATTTTCTAGGTTGACAAAAAAGGGTATGCTGAAATCTGTCAAGCATCTATCTATCTATCTATCCATCTATCTATCTATCTATCTATGTGCTCTAGCTAGTTTCGGGGTCTGTTTGGAAGGGAAAAAGAGAGGCAAAAAGATAGACAGTGTGAGAGAGAGAGAGAGAGTTGGAGAAGATTTGAAGGACGAAGCTGTTGCTTTGGAAGTAGAGTGCGTAGGTGGGCAAATGAGAGAGTAATTGAGAGAGAGCGAGAGAGAGAGACTCCGGTATTCGATCATGACTTTGTTGATTATTTTCTCTGTCTTTTATTTCACTTAAGAGCGACAGGACAACGGATCGTTAGAGAGAGAGAGAGACAGAGAGAGAGAGAGACGGAGAGAGAGAGAGACGAAGAGAGAGACAGCGAGAGAGAGAGCCCCGGTTTGGTGGATCTGTGAGTCTCTGTATTCAGTCTTCAGCTTCAGAGCACTGTTAGCGTGTATGAGTGTGTTTCCCATCTGCTCTGGGCTCTGCATGCGGTGTGTGTGTGTGAGTGAGTGAGAGAGAGAGAGGGTGTGTGAGCGAGAGAGAGAGAGAGAGAGCGGGGGGGGTGAGCGAGAGAGAGAGAGAGAGAGAGAGGGGGGGGGGTGTGAGCGAGAGAGAGAGAGAGTGTGTGTGTGTGTGTGTGTGTGTGTGTGTGTGTGTGAGAGAGAGAGAGCGAGAGAGAGAGAGTGTATAAGGATCAGTCATGTCAGTGTTGAAGCGGAACCGACACAGCAAACGTTCGTCTGAGTCCATCTACGACATGCTGCACCTGGTGAGCAGAAGACACACACACACATATACACACACACATACACACACACATATATACACACACACAAACATATACACACAACCACAATTTACTGTTTTAATCAATCTTTTAATCTTTTCTTCTGCTTTAGTACCTGTGTGTGTGTGTGTGTGTGTGTGTGTGTGGTTTTTATATCTGTGTTCTAGTGTTTGTTGATTCAACATCAGGAGTGTATGGATGAGTGTGTCGCTTGCTGAGTGTGCGTCTGTGTTTATACTCACCTGTGTATCTTCACACCAACAGAGCTGCTTCCGTGCTCTATAGTGGTGTGTGTGTGTGTGTGTGTATGTGTGTGTATATCTCAGTATGTATGTATGTACATGTGAACACACATTTATAAGGTATTTTTTCAAGAATTCATGCATTTGTTGCTAAAATTGTTTAATTGAATAAAACGCTCAAATGGCGACATGGTGGCTCACTGGTGAGCGCTTCCACCTCGCACCTTCAGGGTCCGGGTTCGATTCCCACCGCGGAGTCTGTGTGCATGGCGTGTGCGTGTTCTCCCCGTGCATGATGGGTTTCTTCCAGGTACTCCGGTTTTCTCCCACAGTCCAAAGACATGCAGATTAGGTTAACTGGTGTTCCAAATTGCCCGTAGTGTGTGTGTGTGTGTGTGTCAAGTGAAGTCGGTCAATACGGGGCCCCCTTAAAGTTAGGCAGAGAAGAATGCTACTTTAACATGTAATTATAATAACTATTTATTTTAATAATGAAATAAAGTAATTTAGTCACAAAAGTTTATCGCAAATATTCTTAATATAATTTATTTGCGAAAAAAAAAAAATCAAAACTGTATTACGTTCAGTTGTGTTCGTGCACGCGGGGCGCCGGACAAACGAGTGTCTATGTAGGCACGTACATTTTTGAAAAGCATGTGACCTGAGGCTGAGCTCTGATTGGATCTTTTCAAATCATCCTTGGGGCGGAGCTCTGTGCGCCCTGAACCCTCCCACTTTTGTTCCTAGCGAATCAATATTGTTTTTGAATATTTGGGCTCATGTGATTGGACCGTTCTCAACGAGTCTTCCAGCACCTCTTATGGCGAGCGGAGCTGCTGACTGGATGTGATGTGAGTCAGGACTTTATTTTATACTAGTAGTAATGATGCGCAATCACCTGATGAATGGCTATTTACCGGCGAGTATTAAAAGTTTAATTTGAATTTTGTTTGCGCCCTCCCGAGATTTTTTTTGCACCTGCCACCACTGACATAACGTGCACATACAAATGTGTGTGTTTTGATGGATTGGCACCCTGTACCAGGATGTACCCCGCATCGTGCCCTAAGTCTCCTGGGACAGACTCCAGGCCCCCCGTGACTCTGAATACAGGATAAAGAGGTATAGACGATGAGTGAGTGAGTAAAGCAGTCGTGTAAAGTGTGTAATCTGAATGATGCAAGTGTGTGTGTGTGTGTGTGGATTCTTTAGAAAAGGTCATAAAGCCAGTACAATTAAAATATGAAAGAAGCATTCTGCTTTCCCATTTTTGGTTTGTTTGTTTGTTTGTTTGTTTGTTTGTTTTAACTTCTGACAAAATCAAAGACAAAGCAACGGGAAAAAAAAGACCAAATGTTGTGGTACTACTTGCATTTCTGTATTGCAGAAAATCATGAATATTATGTGTTGTGAATGTTTCTGGCACTGGATTGATTTCATGCATGACTGTCTCAGGATCAGAGTTTACATAAACACAGATGGACAGAACACACTGGCATTGTGCAAGGTTTGTGTGTGTGTGTGTGTGTGTGTGTATGAGAGAGAGAGAGACTTTGCTTTTCCTTGCTCTTCTTGTCTTAGTTTTTCCTTTCAGTTTTAAACAGCAGGGACAGAGAACAATGCGTCCTCTCTATCTGTCTCTTAGAAACACAAAGATACTGATTTTTTCACACCTTCTGTTAAGCTCCTGTACCTCATGGATGGTGAGGAAAAAAAAAAGATGAAAAGAAATGCAATTATATTGTATGAACATATAAAAGAAATTTGTGCTTTACTGGCTGACACACACACACACACACACACACACACACACACACCTATTTCAATATAGGGTGTGTGTGTACAAGGTCAAATGTACAAGCTCAGTAGGTTGGTAGGCGATGTGAAATACAGTTAAACAGAGTCGACTCTCCACAGTGTTGGGGGAAGAAGGTGGATCAATTTACCCCAGACTGAATGCAATTGACGACAAACTAAATTTAGATCCCAGTGTTAACGCTACCCTCACATTCAGGAACCTCTTAGATTGTAAATAATAGGAATAAACGATTGTATTTATAAGTAAACAATTGTATTTATTCCCATTTTGCGACCGTGGTAGGACTTCCTCTAAACATTTGCACACACTACAGGCAATTTGGGAATGCCATTTAGCTTATTGTAAGGAAACCAGAGTACTCGGAGGAAACCCACCAAGCACTGGGAGAACATGCAAGCTCCATGCACACAGACCCGAGGCGGGAATCGAACCCCGAACCTGCGTCGTGCGGGACTACAGTGCTAAGCACTACGCCACTGTGCAACACTCTCCTCCACATCTTAACCCCAAATCCGGACTTCACATACAAATTCCAGACTAATAAAAAGCATGGACTACAGTATAAACTCAAACCCTGGATCCCAACCTTAAACCTAAATCCAAACCCACACAAAAGGTTCAACTGTAAATTCTAACCTTACACCCAGACCCTATCTGTAACTCTTAATCTTAATTCCAGACCCTACTGTAAGTAGCCAGCGCAATACTAGACCACAGTCTCAACTGCAAACCCTAATCAGGAATCCCTAAGTTAACCCTCAAACCCTAATTGTAATCACCTATCTTGAACCCCGACCCTTAAGACCACAACTCAAGCTTATGTAAAGCTTACTTCTAGATCCCAACTGTACTGTAAATCCCTAATATACTCATGAGTCACACTCATGAGTCAGATCATTAGGTATACCTGTTCAACTGCTTCAGGCAAATATCTAATCAAGGCAGAACTCAAAGCATTTGGGCATGTAGACATGGTCAGGACAATCTGCTGTAGTTCAAACCGAACATCAGCATGGGGAAGAAAGGTGGTTTACTGTAAGTGACATTGAACGTGTCATGGTTGTTGGTGCCATCTGAGTATTTCCCAAATTGCTAATCTACTGGGACCTTCACACAACTATCTCCAGAGAATGTTCTAAAAAAGAGAAAAGATCCCGTTCTTTGGGTGAAAATGCTTTATTGATGCCAGAGGTCAGAGGAGAGTAGCCAGACTGGTTCGAGCTGATACTCAAATAACATCTCGTTATAACCGAGGTATGCCGAAGAGCGTCTCTGAATGCACAACACGTCAAACCTTGAAGCAGATGGCCTACAGCAGCGAAGACGGCACCAGGTTGCCACTCCTGTCACCGAAGAAAAGGACAAACATTGTGTGATCTAATGAGTCGACTCGTTGTCTGCTGCGACATTCGGATGGTCGGGTCAGCATTTGGCATAAACAACATGAAAGCATGGATCCATCCTGCCTCGTGTCAAAGGTTCAGGATGGTGCTGGTGGTGTAATGGCGTGGGGGGAGGTTTTCTTGGCACGCGTTGGACCAATTAATACTGATTGAGCATGGTCTAAAGCCTACCTGAGTATTGATGCTCTGTATGACCACAAGATAACATATCATGTCACAAAGCTAAAATAATGTCAAACTGGTTTCTTGAACATGACAATGGGTTTGCTGTTCTCAAATGGCCTCGACCGTCATCAGATCTCAACCCGACAAGGAATAATAAGGAATGTTTCCTGCACTATTTTTTTGCATCTATGCCACTGAGAAGTAGGCCAGCTTTGAAGGCAGTACGAGCAAGATGTACCTGAAGTGCATCAATGAAGTGGATGGTGAGGGACCATCCGAACTGTAATTGTAAAGCTTAACCCACGACCCTACCCTTAATTGGAACTCTTAACCCTAGACCCCTGAAACTCCTTACCTTAAAAGGAGCCATTAAATCCAGAACCCAACATAAACTGTAGAACTTAACTCTAGACACCAAGCTGAACTAAAACAATTACTTCCAGACCCCAAGCTTAACTGGATCCATTAACTCAGGACCCCAACCCTAAAACTTAACTGAATCTTTAACTCTAACCCCTGACCTTAACAAGTACCCTTCAGTCTAAACCTCAACGATAACTAGAAACCTTAACTCTAGACCCCACCTTAACTGGAATCCCAAAGAGAAAATATAGAAGCTTAACTATAAACTTACACTTCAAACTCAAATCTTACTACTGATGCCATTTTTTTTGACCAATTCAGGAAGGGAATAGGGTTGCATCCACATCAGCAAGTTACAGAAACAGAAACGACAGCTTGCGGCCAAACAAAATAGTAACATCTCAACCTTATCTGGGAACCTCACCCAAGATCCCACGTTTAACTAGAACACTTTAATCTATATCTCAAACCTAACTGGAAACTCTAACATTAGATCCCAACCTTAATTGAAACCATTAACCCTAGACCCTTAATTGAAACCCCTATCTACAGGCTCCCAAATTTACCACTAACCCTCTAAATCTAAGTCTAAGGTCCAAACCTTAACTTGCTCTTAAAATGATCTTACTGCTAATGCTACTTTTTTTTTGTTGTTGGAATAATTCAGCTCCTTGATGGGAAGGGAACAGAGTCGCACTCACGTCAGCAGGCTACAGATGAGCAGGAAAAGGAGGAAATTGGCCAAAATACTAACACCCCAAAACAATACTAGATTTACACTTTTTTACTCACCTTGACGATGGTGATGATGATGATGATGATTATCTTAATACTAATAAAAATAATCATAGAAGCTACATGCATCAATTAAATTACGAAGCACTTTGTGACCCAACCCCTTTCAGTCTGATGAAGACTAGAAGCCATTGGGACGATCAGTGCTTGATCTCCTGGGGGTTTAAAATACTTTTGAGGGCACGATGACAGTCAGTTTCTTAGATATCACCCCATTTCAGTTTGGTGTTAGTACCTAAATGAATAGCTGAGAAATGGCATCAGTTCCTGTTTGACCTGTAGTTCATGAGAGCTCGTCAAACGTTCTAGGAGAATAAGTGAAACAAGGTCAAAATGTTGGAAAATCCAATATGGCAAAAATTACCTTTGGACTTGCCGTGATGTAAGAATGTGTTAAATGTGCGAACTCTAAAATGCTTGAGCGGCGTAAATGGCAAAATTACAGTGTACTGTCGTTAGTTGAGATTGTCCTATATTACTTTGGTTTTTGTATTTCATTTGCTCCTGCTTTCTACAAATCCTGTATAAGTTTTACACATTCGGTTTTACAAATTATCCGTAGCTGCCACTTCCTGAGGCAGAGAGACAGAAAAGAAATAAATATAGAGAATGCATAGGGGATAAAATAAGAAAGAGAGGAAAGAGAAGAGGGATGTAGAGAGAAGTTTGGTGTGAAGTTGACATTTGCTGTCACTTCTGCTCAGAACATTCAGTCCCCAGTAACTGGCAATCACAGAGTGTGTGTATATGTGTGTGTGTATATGTGTGTGTGTGTGTGTGTGTGTGTGTGTAAGGGAGAGAGAGTGCGTGTACGTGCATGCAGTTCTGCTCTTCATCAGTCCGTCGGCGTAAATGTGTCCCCATGGCAACCAGTTCGAAGGACAGGTGCTCATGCTCGTGTTTTAGTTTGGAGTAAAGTAAAACTGTCAGTAGGAGAGAAAACAGAAATAAAGATGGACGGATGGATAGAGAGAGAGAGAGAGAAGAGGACAATCGTACTGCCGAAATGCGCTCACAATGCATCTGACATCAACATTGATTTCATTATGGTGTAGCGTTCGAACATTCAAACACCTGGGACACGAGTAATGAGTCTCTGCTAGCGTGAAGTGATGGTCAGGAAGCTCAGGACCAAAGAGGACATGCTAGTTCAGTAACAAAGAGATTAACATGGTAGTGTCCTTTGTGTGAAATTCTTGTGAAACGAGATATGAGAGTTCATGGTATTACTCGCACCATAGCAGCTTTAAACATTCGTTCCCGCATCAGCTCCTCTTCCTCTTTAAAGTCTTTCACATTAAAGGTCCGTTTTTCCTATTTCTTTGACAAGTTCTTCAGTACCGTTCTCAGAGTTCCTCCTCCTGTGTGTGTTTGTTTGTGGGTTAATGCTCCAGCTGAAATAACCTTCAGATAATTACATTTTCAGATCTCTTCGATTCACCCCTTCTCCAAACACAAATGAGCTGCTCCAGGGCCACGCCCCTCCTGGAGAGCCGAGCAATCAGCAGTCAGCAGGAACAGGGATCTCTTATATCACCACTTGGGGCAGTGGTGGCTCAAACGGTTAAGGCCCTGGGTTACTGATCAGAAGGTCAGGGGTTCAAGTCCCAGCACTTCCGAGCTTCCACTGTTGAGCCCTTAAGCAAGGTTCTTAACTATATCTGTATCCTGGCTGACCCTGCACTCTGACCTGGGATAAGTGGGGAAAAAATTCTTTCCCTGTGCTTAATCACAATATGAGGGGAAATCTACTTGGCTTGTTTGAACTCTAACCAATACAAAAATGAAAAAAAAAAAAGCCTGAGAATGTTTTCTTTTCACGTTTTGGTTTGTACTGGAGACCAGTGTTGGGGGTCGTTACTTTTTAAAATAACTAATTACATTACAAAATTACTGTCTTCTAAAAGTAATCAGTTACATTACTGCGTTACTTTCTGATAAAAGTAACTAGTTCGAGTACTTTTCCATTGCGGAAAATGAAAACTCCTTTGTGCTTCCTCATGCATGTTGTTTTAGTCAAGACCTTTATAATTATTCTACCATCATCACTCAATGAAGTTTGGCCCATAATCTGTACCCCTATCTCACCTTCACGGTTTCGCGCGTTGTCCATAAGTACGGTACATCATGATTCACCGCGAGTTTTGGCGCTTTGATTAGTTTTCCATCTTTCCGCGCGTCGGTCCTCGAATAGCCAAACCGCATAAGTGAGATAGGGGTATAACAGCAGGAATAACAGAGGGGGCGGGTTATCAGGGACAGAGCTTGTAGGACGACTTTCTCACACACACACACACACACACACACTAATAGATTGGGAATGACTGCTGTCTGGCTCACGGGTTACATAAATTGTCTGAATAACGGATTACATTTTTTGAAAAAGTAACTAAGTAACTGAGTACTTGAATGACGGACCGAACGCGTTAGATTACTCGCTACATCAAAAAAGTAATCCGAGTCCTCTAACACGTTACTTTGTAACGCCTTACACTCAACACTGCTGGAGACCCACTGAAATAACCAGAAATGACTACAAAGTGAATGTTATTGTGTGATTCCCCACGGATGCAGGTGTTCGGCGGAGAAGAAAGCATGTCTTGCACGGCGCATTAAACAAAACAAATGTCCATTTAGACTCTAAGTCTAGTTTCATAAACAACAGGCAAGAACATTCAGCAGCGCAGCCTAATTGGTTTTGAAAACAGGCACAGAAAGATTTATACTGAACATTAGGCCTCGATATATAAATTGAGCTGGAGAGACAGTACTGAAGATAATGAAGAAAAAAAGGAAGGCGAGACGAAGGACTGAGAAAGCCTTTGCCTCAAAATAGCTCAAATCAGTTCAAACGATTTTTTAGCTCCTATTCCCACCTCTCCCTCTCTCTCACTTCCTCTCTCTCTAGCTTTTGTATGGTAACTTAGACCTTAAATAGAAAGAGAGATGTGGAACCTGCAGTGGATCCCACTCACTAATAAGTGTCTTTCTCCCTCTCTCTCTCTTCCACTCTCTCTCTCTCTCTCTCTCTCTCTCTCTCTCTCTCTGTCTGTCTCCCTGTCTCTCTCTCTCTCTCTCCAGAGCACAGAGCAGGTCGCTGCCTTTTGCCGGAGCCTTCATGAGATGAACCCTTCATCGGAAGCTGCTGCATCTTCGTCCTCCTCCTCACTTCCTCGTCAGCTCTCGGATGCCGATAAATTGCGCAAGGTCATCTGCGAGCTAGTGGAGACCGAGCGCACCTACGTTAAGGTCTGTGCGTTTTCTGGTATCAGTAACAAGTAGATCATTTCATAGTAAAAATTTCAGAAGGGTCAAATTATTTACCTGCACCAAGCAATGACAACAACTAAGGAGATTTTAAATGACAGGAATTGGGTTAAGATCTGTCCAAAAACATTGCAAAATTCTTTCAAGAATTTCAAGTTCATTAAAAAAAAAATGTGGTCAGAAAAAAAAAAATCATGAATAAATCACTGATGGTGCATCGTAAACATATTTGGACAGTAGAAATCTGAGCTATGTTTAATGGTGAACGTAAGAGCATTTCCGTATGATCACAATGTGATGAGAACTAACAGGACTGGGACTAAACAGCTGTGTGTCCATAAGAAAACCACTTGGTTGTGAGACTCATCAGCTTTAGTTTGCTTGGGAGCACGAAGATTGGACGTAGCGTTGGAAAAAGGTCATGTGACCTGATTAGTCCAGACTGAGCATATCCCAGAGTGATGGGCGTGTCAGGGTAAGAAGGGAAGCACATGAAGTGATGCACCCATCATGCATAGTGTCCGCTGTACAGGCCTCTGGAGACAGTGTTATGATCTGCGGTTGCTTCAGTCGCTCAGGTCGAGACTCAGCAACGTTATGGGGCAAAAAAATGAAATCAGCTGACATTGTGCGCTGTAATCAGAGGTGGTGGAATGAAATATCAGAGTCGCTTTTTTGTCCTGGCAGTGTTTGTTCAGAAGAGCATTCACATTATCCTTGAGAGATTGCTGTGAACTTGGTACTGAAAGTCAAGATTGCAAAAATACAAATGCTTTTGGGGTGGGAGGGGCATACTGTCTCTCCCCTGTCAATCACAATCACATTAGTCAATTCTAGGCATCTGAGCTTACATATGCATGCAAAAGAGGGCGTATTGTATACTTCTGAGAAGATTAAGAACTGTTATGTGATCACATGAGGGCAAAAACTGTTGAAAAAATTCCTGACTGTTAGAGTTTCAGTCAACTGCAAGTTATAGTGCAGAAAATGATCAAATAATTTTTTTCATTATTTTTAAATTTTCTTACGTAATTACATACATATGGTAAGGAAAATCTGATGGAAGATGTGTGTGTCTGTGTGTGTGTGTGTGTGTGTTTTCAGGATTTGAATTGTCTAATCGGGAGATATTTGACTCCACTACAGAAGGAAAGCTTCCTCACCCAGGATGAGGTAAAACTATAGTGGGTGGTAGAGGAAAAAGGAAGTGTGTGTGTGTGTGTGTGTGTGTGTGGGCAAGTGAAGTGCTATGTTGAGCACTGGGTGGAGCATTGCCAGTAAAATACAGATGTGTCTTTAAGTGTAGCGTGCACACACACACACACACACACACACACACAGATTCTCAGGATTTGGTTTTCTCTCCACTAGAAATCATTAATCATTTTGTCTGATGTTCTTAAGATTATGACTTAAAGAGAATTAACTCTGCTAACTAGCAAAGTTTTATTTTATATACTGTATTTATTTTTGGGGGTATTTTTTTGCTATTGACTTCATCAGTACACAACACAGATTACTCGCAAAGGTGACAAATAAGTGAGAATAACTTTCCTCCATAATATGGATAAAATATTTTCATAGTTAGGACTGCTAATCCTTGCTGGGGTTTTTTTTTTGTTTTGCTAATCTGTTTGCTGTATTAAGGAGTGTTAGCTGTAGAGTTAGCTTAGCTCAATTGTCAGTGCGAATACATATTTTCAATGTTTTTGCTAGTAACATTTTCACTATATTTCATTGTTTAGTTGGTTTATTTTCAAAATAGGTGAAGAGTGTTTAATAGAAATTCAGACAGTTGCTTTAGCAAAAGTGACAGATTAGCAAAAGCAAGTAATGAGTTCTTTTGAGCTAAACAGTGTTGATTTTACAATACATTACTGTTACAAAAGGTCCATTTCTGTTCATGTTGTAGAACCAGGACCTGTTGCTAGTTATACAGATTAGCAGTGTCTGTTTATTTTTATTTAGAGATTTTATTTATATTTTGTCCCCTGTAGTAACAACTATTTTCTTTAATTGTTGTGGTATCATGTACCTTCACTTTCTTGTCAGACCCTGAGGCTTATAGTTAAAGCAAAACTTGTTTGTTCCTAGCATGTTAGCATTGTTTATATGAAGTTACAAGATTCTAAAAAGGATTCAAATAAAACTGATTACTGCGTTGAATGCTTGACTAGTTTTGTGTTTGTGTGTGTTTGTGTACGTACATGTGGTGTGTTTAAGCTGGACGTGTTGTTTGGGAACCTTCCGGAGATGCTGGAGTTTCAGGTGGAGTTTCTGCGCACGCTGGAGGACGGAACCCGACTCGTCCCCGATCTCGAGAAGCTGGAGCGAGTCGATCAGTTCAAGGTTAGAAAGAAATAAAATTTAAGGAATTTAAGGAATTTTACTCTGATCGAGGACCTGATTGGACAAGAGAGATTCCATCAGTGGTGATAATAATAGACAGTAATAGCTGGGATGTTTAACTATATGCATCAGTCAATATCCCAGGTGTTCTAACACTCGTTTATTACACTAACTGTGTGTCTCAGCGTGGGTGAGAGAAGGTCTGTACGGTCCACAGTACTGAGAGTGACTGACGAAACCCACATTCACAACCAGTCACAGAAGCACTTTCAGCAAGAACACACATCTGATAACGTTATGCCGTCTTAAACAACACAGCGTCTCCTAAATTACTGGTTCTAAGTCATTCAGAATTGCCTGTGATGTTTATTTTACGTCTAAGATAAGCTGCAAAGATAACGCGCTTCTAACCCAAGGCTGAATATGCCCAAATCCCTCTTGAACCCCTAATCAAGGGCACTACTTGATGTGAGGAACAAGGGATCATACACATTTTGCACAGTGCATTAGCTTAAAATCTAAGATTTTTGGGATTCAACCCCTGAACCTTAAAGTTAGCAGAGCTGATATCCTAAAATTGAATAAGTGTAAATATAAACAGAAACTTGCGAGACTTACAGGACTCGCAAGTGATGTGCTTTCTCTTAAAAGCACATCACATCACAGTCCACCACATCCATGGTTCAGTCTTCTCATCTTTTGGCTACATGGTACCAGTAAGAATTTAAAACTAATTTCACCGCCATTCATTACACTAACTGTCAGTTGCTAACTGTCAACCTCCAACTCCACCAGTCGTGGTTAGTTGGTTCCACCAGGCGCAGGATAGTGGACTCACGCCCCAGGTCACGCTGTTGTATTCGATATCGACATTCTCGTACTGACGGTCGCATCACAGCCATGCTGATATTCATCACAGCAGCACTCCCTCTTAACTATGGTGTCATGGTACCATAGTATGATACCATGGTTATGATGGTATCACGTAAAATCCTTTTGCACTAATATCTTTTTTCACTGGCCACATACTTTACTCACAGTAGATGTTAAGTGCTACACTCTTACCGTACTGTAAAATAAAGTGCTCTTGCAAAAAGTCAGTCCGTGTAAATTGGAAAAAAAAACATTAGGGACCATAAATAGATTTCAGTTTAGTACCATCACATCATCTGTCTTGTGCTAAGTGAATGTTAACCCAGCAGGAAACAAGCTAGATAGCTACAGTAGGTAATTTGTGCTTTCTCTTAAAAGCACATCACATCACAACAGAACTGCCTGTAATTGCCTCGTATTTTTGTCCAGCACCGACAAAGAAAATATAGTTTAGCAGATCGTAGTATGACCCGTGTCATACTGTTCTTGTTAGGACCCAAGTGTACATTAAACTGTATAACTTCTTTTCTCTCGCTGTCACTCTGTCTCTAATTCTTCCAGAAAGTGCTCTTCTCTCTCGGGGGGTCGTTCCTTTATTACGCCGACCGCTTTAAGATCTACAGCGCATTCTGTGCAAGTCACACTAAAGTCCCTAAAGTCCTGGTAAAAGGTAATGTCTCAGTCTTTCTCTGCGTCTAATTCTACATGTCTACTAAAGAGGCTACTTAGAACATATAGAATGCAGTCTGTAAATAAAATAAAAAAAACCCTGAGGATGAGGGTTTTTTGCGAGGCCTGGTGTGTAATTTAACAGAAAGGTAAAAAAAAAAAACAAACAACCAAACTTCTGCTTTCTAAGGTGCCATTATTTTTTTGTCATACTTGAAAATCTAGACTTGTTTATTTTATGGCTTTGCATGAGATCTCTCCCTTTGTTTTTGTTCTTCTTCTTTCTTTTTAGTCATTAGAAACATATTTCTCGTGTCCTGCAAATTATTTATAAAGAAATTGATCTGCATCAGATGTTACTAAATGAAGCCCAGTGTGTGTCATCTCACATTTATAGTCTTGTGTGTGTGTGTGTGTCCAGCAAAGACGGACCCGGATTTTAAGGCGTTCCTTGACGAGAGGAACCCGAAGCAGCAGCACTCGTCCACACTCGAGTCGTATCTGATTAAACCCATCCAGAGAGTGCTGAAGTACCCGCTGCTGCTGCGTGAACTTTACACACTGACCGACCCCGAGAGCGAGGAGCACTACCACCTGGATGGTACCTTTATTTTTATGTGTGTGTGTGTGTGTGTGTGTGTGTGTGTGTGTGTGTGTGTGTGTGTGTGTGAAAGAGGGTTTGTGAGATTTGTTTTTGCGCATATTCAGTCCCCACAAACACTTAAATATGAATGTGTGTCTGTGTGTGTGTGTGTGTACACTATGTGTGTGTCGCGAGGGGTATTGTGAGATTTTATACATATATTTGGTCCCCATAAGTGCTGAAAAGCTTTTTTAATGTGTGTGCATAAGAAACAAAAAGAAAAGAGAGCGGAAGACGAAGAAGTATATTGTGTTGTGAGAAATATATTTTGTCCCCACAATTACTTAAATGTTAAAACGTGTGTGTGTGTGTGTGTGTGTGTGTGTAGGAAAAGGAGAGAGAGATGTACTGTGAGAAACAATAGTTATTGTATGTATACTCGGTACCCACAAGTGCTTAAATGTGTGAGATGTTATTGTTTATATTTGGTCCCAACAAGTGCTTTCAGTTTTGTGTGTATGTGTGTGTGTGTGTGTGTGTGGGTTGCAAGAGATGAAGAAAGAGAGATGTATTGAGATACAATTATTCTTATATGCATGCTTGGTCCCCACAAGTGCCTTAATGTGAAATTGTGTGTATGTGTGAGAAAAGGTGTGGGAAAGGTATTGTGAAATGTTATTGTGCATATTTGGTCCCCACAAGTACTTAAAATTAAGAAGCGTGCATGTTTTTGTCTGTGTGCTTGAGAGAGAGAGAGAGAGAGAGAGAGAGACAGAGAGAAAGATAGAGGTCATTTGAGATACAATGGCTATTGTGTATATTCAGTCCCCACAAGAGCTTAAATCGAAAACTGTTTGTGTGTGCGCAGTGGCGGTGAAGGCCATGAATAAAGTAGCCAGCCACATTAATGAGATGCAGAAGCTCCATGAGGAATTTGGCGCCGTGTTCGACCAGCTCATCGCTGAACAGACCGGCAGCAAGAAACAGGTGAGTGTTTATGCTATGTGTGTTTGTGCTTCTGGTGTGCATGTGTGTGTGTGTGTGTGTGTTTGTGAGAGAGAAAAAAACAACTCGCAGGAAATCACACTCACATTGTGTTACTGAAGCAAGATGAGTAACTTGCCTGTGCTTGCAGGTAGCCGATCTTTCCATGGGAGATCTGCTCCTACACACCACTCTGATTTGGCTCAATCCGGCCTCCTCTCTGGGAAAATGGAAGAAGGAGCCTCAACTCGCCACCTTCGGTACATCACACACACCCTGCTCTGATGATGTGGGTTCTTTTTTTTTACCAGTTTATACCCTGCCTGGCCAAAACAGAAAGTCACGCTAATATTTTGGACAGACTCTAGCTTTGATTAATGCGTGCTCTCATAATAGCAACTTGTATTTCACTAGTTAGGGATGGAAGGTCACGAAGGACGAGCCGATTCGATATTATCAGGACACCTAGGTGGTAATTCGATTTTGTATTGCGATTCTGAAAGTATTACAATTTTATGAATATCCTGACTCAATATATATATATATATATATATATATTTTTTTTTTTCAGATTTTGTTACAAGTCTAGAAAAAATTTGCAAATGATACATGATGTGAATAGTTTAGAACACACCACCTGTAGGATTAATGAGAACTTCAACATTTTTGCAACTCAATTGCTAACAAGTACACTATATTGCCAAAAGTATTCGCTCTCTGCCTTCACATGCATAAGACCTTGAGTAACATCCATTACCCAATCCATAGCATTTAATATGATGTTGTCCCCGCCCCCTTTCAGCTATAACAGCTTCAACTCCTCTGTGAAGGCTTTCCCCAAGGTTTATGGAGTGTTTAAGAGTGTGTTTATGGGCATTTTATTTGTGGGAAACATTTGTGAGGTCAGACACTGATGTTGGACGAGAAGGTCTGGCTCACAGTCGCTGCTCTATTTTATCCCAAAGATGTTCTATCAGGTTGACGTCAGGACTCTGTGCAGGCCAGTCAAGTTCTTTCACACCAAACTCGCTCATTCATGTCTTTATGGACCGGGCTTTGTGCACTGGTGCGCAGTCATGTTGGTTGGTGGTGTGTGTGGTTGTTTTCCAGTAGTTGGGCTTGGCCCCTTACTTCCAGGTAAATTAACTCACAAGGCTTCAGCATATCAAGACATTTAGGACAATTTCTTGCTCCCAACTTTGTTTGGTACAGTTTGGGGGTGGCGACTTCCTGTTCCAACATGACCGCCCACCAGTACAGTGCATAAAGACATGAATGAGTGAGTTTAAAGCAGATGACCTCACAAATGCGCTTCTGGAAGAACGGTCAAAAATTCCCATAAACACACTCCTAAACCTTGTGGAAAGCCTTCACGGAAGAGTTGAAGCTGTTATAGGGGGTGGGGGCAACATTATATTAAACCATGTGGATTAAGAATTGGATGTTACTCAAGTTCATATGCATGTAAAGGCAGGCGAGTGAATACTTTTGGCAGTATAGTGTATAAATAAAAAATATGTTTAAAAAAATCGATCTTGAAGTCACAAGAATTGTGATACGTAACTGAATAAATTTTTCCGCCAACTCTAGCACTGATTGGTGCGCCGCTTCATGTGCTTCCCCCTTACCCTGATCACTCTGGAATAGAGTCAGTCTGGACTAATCAGATGCAACTTCACCAAGCGTTTAAATGATCTCCGATCACACTTTTGGCCTGGCAGCGTAGTTACGCTGAATATTGTGGAACATCTGCAAAATGTTATTTCTTGCTACACTGGATTACAATTTGCGATGCTTTTGCTTCGCTGTAAGAGTAATAAACCACTTTAAACATTTTAAAACCTGCAAAGTGCTTTTATAGAAAAACAATCAAATGTGCTGTACTTAGGGTACTTAGGCTTGCGTCACACTGCACCATGTTTGATTATTTTCCTATAACAACATGCCCTCAACAAGCACCACTAGAAAAGAAATGGGATTTTTTCTTGATATCTACTACTTCCTGTAACATTTCACATTTCATGAGTGATGGTGTTTCATTGTCTTCTTGCTTTCAGTGTTTAAGACAGCCGTTGTTTTTGTCTGCAAAGACGGCACTAAACAAAAGAAAAAAATGGTGAGTCTTCCTCTCCCTGTCGTCTCTTTCTCTCTGCTCTTTTGTCTAATTTTAATCCCACTCCTTTAGCCTGTCACATAATCATAATCATAATAATAATAATAATAATAATACCAATGATGATGGTTGTCTCCTGTACAATGTACTGTAATTTGTCTATCTATCTATCTATCTATCTATCTATCTATCTATCTAGGGTGGATCACAACGTGGCTCTGTGTCAAGTGAAGACAGAGACCCTTTCCGTTTCCGTCACATGATCTCCACTGATGCTCTTCAAGTTCGAACCCTGACTGGTGCAGGTAGTATATTGAGCATACGATGTTCTCTCTCGTACACACGCACTACAACAGTAAGCAGTAAGCAATGTGTACAACCTCCACGTGAAAACTGATCTCAGTGGCATGGTTTTTGGTGCTGAATTGGCTGGTTTGAATATTTCAGAACCTTCTGGGAATTTCACACCCAGTACTTTCTAGACGGGCGTACACCACGTGACGTGGTTAGCACTGTCTCCTTGCACCTCCAGGGTCCGGGTTTGATTCCCGGCCAGGTTTGATTCCCATCTCTGTGTGCATGGAGCCCACAGTCCAAAGACTTGCAGATTTGGCTAATTGGCGTTCTCAAATTGACCGTAGTGTGTGAATGAGTGTGTGCCCTGCGATGGATTGGCACCCAGTCCAGGGTCTACCCTGCCTTGTTCCCCAAGTCTTCTATTAAAGTGTTCATTGAGTGTATGCAGCATAGTGTGTTTTCTTTACAGACGGTGACAGTGCTGCAGTCTGTGAGATCATCCATGTGAAATCTGAGTCGGAAGGAAGGCCAGAGAGAGTGTTTCACCTCTGCTGCAGGTCAGAACACTGGTGACGGGCACACACACACAAACTGAAATCATTAATACATACACTTCAACAAACAAAAACACATCCATTTACATTAAACTATATTAGGTGGTGAGATGAGTCTCACTATCTATTTTCTAATCTAATCTATCTCAGATAGCCTAGTCTAGGTTGATTAATGTTTCCAAACTGCCCATAGAATATAAAAGTTTGTGAGACTGTGCTTGTGCCCTGCAACAACCCCACCTTGTGCCCTGAGTTCCCTGGCTTCATGCCCCTGTGGCCCTGCATAAGATAAATGGTTTAGATAAAGGATAGATATTAGAAGAGATGTTAAACCAAATGACTTTACATTTAGGCCTTTGGCAGATGCTCTTAGCAAGTCCAGAGCGACTTGTTTTTATCGCGTTATACATCTGAGCAGTTGAAGTCTGAGGGTTGAGGGCCTTGCTTAAGGGCCCAACAGTGGCAGCTTGGTGGTCATGGAGTTTGGCAACTTTGAAGCTGCGACTTCAACCCTTCACCTTCACATTGGACTACAGTTAGGAAGGTCCAAGGTTCAATCACATGCAAAGCACCAGCTTTCGTCTTGCAGGTGGCAAGTCCACAATATGGCGCAATGTCACGGTTTCAGGTTGAATCTTAACAGGTTTTCTTGCATTACCGAGTCATAAGGCCCTCACCTGCAGACACAAGCCACATGCCTGGCATGGGGGGTGGTTCCTGGTATCTCTAATCCAGTCAGGTTGCCCTTAGAGTTTTTAAAAACTTTCATTATGGTCTTTAGGTCTACTCTTTTCCTGACTTCTTCCCTCAGATCTTTTGACCAAGGGTTGACCTAAAGGGGTTAGGTGGTCAAGTCACCATGTGCTCACAGTCATCCGCAGACACTACCTTGCAGGCCTTGCTCCAGGTGTAGGTATCTATATCCCTTGTCCTGCAGGTTGCAGGATTGCTTTTCCTGACTTATCCATATATTCACCGGCCCTACAGGGAGCATTAAGACCCTACTCCCATAATGAGGTTTACCAACCCTGCACTGGTAATCGCGAAGAACAGGATGATGGAGAACCATAAAGATTAAAACATACAGGTACTTTGCAAATCTTAAGCTTCTTGAAGAAGCCTTTTTTGCAACAAGTTAGGTCCTGAGTTTCAAATAGCCTGAGATTATCTTATTCTTAAATTAAGATGGCGCTCATAGGCTAGATTATAGTGTAGTCTGTGCAACACATAGTTACAAATTCGAGCTTTATTTTTTTTACATTTGTTAGTTGAAATTGTTGAAGCAACTGTTTTAAAACTGTTTTGAAATAATGATTTTAAAACTCAACAACCGTACAGTTTTGGCTAATAAGCTAGTCTGTCCTTACGCCTGACTTTTTGCTAAACTGACCTTATTGTCAGGTTCTGTTTCATATCCACCTCATCTTTGTTTTTCTGCCTGCTGTTGATCTTCAACACATATTGGTTGAGCCAGTGAGTGGATTACTCCACATAGTCACAAGCAGCTTGAAACGATTCCCATTTCTGTGATGCTCAACCAGTTTTGCAGCATGTTAATGTTCTCAGATGGCCACATTTTGGCTGTAGTCCTGGTTGGTTTGCCTCTTCATCTGTCTATATTTGGATGCCATCTGTGTCACTGCAAAGTCTAATTTGTTGAGGGTAGGGACAAAACTAGAATAAAGTAGGCCTTTGGTAGCAGATCATGTGGATTTGAGTAGCTTATGGATTTATATAACAGAAAGTAAAAATTGCTGTAAATAAAAAAATATATATTTATTTAGATATTGGATATCACTGCTTCTATGTGTTCAGCCAATCACATGGTTTAACATGCGGTAGTGACATCAGTGTACAATTTTTTGGGTCTGTGTTGCCAGTTGGCTCTGATAACCTTAACCTGATAATCCACTGCTATCAACTCTCACAGAACAGAAACTCTGTGGTAAACATTATTAATGCATTTTCCGAACTGATTTTACTCTAGGACTCATCAGGAGGGTACAGAATTTTTTGGACACCAGTTGGGAAACTGGCCCCTTAAATTATCATAGCATAAAAATGATCATGCTGGAGTTTTGCAAATTCCATCTATACATTGAGGTCTGAGTCGTCCTGCTTTCTGTTTATAACATCTCTTTAGTTCTCCTGAAAGCAAAAAGGATTTCCTGAAGACAGTGCACTCCATTTTACGAGACAAACAGAGACGGCAGCTGATGAAGACAGAAAGTCTGCCTCCCAGCCAGCAGTACGTGCCTTTCGGGGGGAAGCGTCTGAGCGCTCTGAAGGGAGCTAGACCCACTATGAATCGAGCAGGTGCACACGCTCATGTTGCTAATTTCACTTGTAGAGTCACCTGATTAAAATCACCTGCTAACGTTGTTTCCGTTTGCACACAGCCTCTGCTCCAACTCGTACTTTGGGTCGGCGCAAGCTAGTGCGAAACCGTTTCACCATCGACACTGACATCGTGTTCGACACCGATGCTGACGCTGACTCACCAGACTCCCAGACCTCCTTGCAGCCGGGTGACACGGACCGCTGGGTGGAGGAGCAGTTCGATTTGCAGCGATACGAGGAGCACGAGCAAACAAAAGAGACGGAGTTACTGAGCGACGAGGACGGAGATGGCGACGATGAAGACATCAGCCAGGAGCTAGAAGGACCCGTGTCGGCCATGTCGCTGGAGGACGAGGAGGAGGAAACTCAAGCCGAAGGGAAAGACTGCAAATCCCACCATGCTTTGAAGCTGTCTCATGTGGGGAAGCAATGCGCCATGTCCGTAGCCAGCGTCGACGAGCAGTCGGTTATTGCCGGCGAGGATGTGTGGGTGCGACGAGAAATGAGCAGTACTGACAGCGATACACAGAATGAGTCACAGAGCTGAGGACTAGCTGACATTACAGTATTGCGTAAGAATAGAGTTAAGCTCTAACACCAAACAGTAACACAGAGCTCATGTAGGGATTGATGAGTGGAATTTGGACAGAAAAAAAGAGAAAGAATTGTAATGACCAGACATTTGAATCTTCAAAAGAAATACACCAAATACTGTACACTGGGCAAGTGCTAATCCCTATTGAGCAGCACAGTCTTACTCATGTACTATAAGTACACACGTACCTTACTCTTTCTGGAGGATTTTGGATCGTCAACAAGGGCATGTCAACAAGGCCAGAGTGCAAAACTATTGCAGAGGTTCTGTACAGCACCACAAATACATGCTGATCAGCCATAACATTAACAACACAGATATAGTAGGTGAAGTGAATAAAGTTGATCACAGTGGCGCCTGTCAAGGGGTTGAATATATTAGGTAGCAAGTGAACATTCTGTCCATGTGACTGTTGATGTGTTGGAAGCAGGAAAAGTGGGCAAGTATAAGGGTCTGAGGGACTTTGACAAGGTTCAAATTATGATGTCTAGTGAACCATTGCCAAAAGGGGAGGTCTTGTGAGGGGTTTCCAGTGTGCAGCGGTTAGTACCTACCTAAGGTGGTCTAAGGAAGGAAAAACTGATGAACATGAACATGAGGAGTGATAGAAAGATGTCAGACCACACAGTGCATCGCAGCTTACTAACCAGTTGGGGTGCCTATGCTGATCCCTGTCCATTGTCTAAATCACCTACAATGAGTGGTTGAGCATCAGAACTGAACCGTCGAACAATGGACGATGGTGGCCTGGTCGGAAGGCAAGCCGACAGAGACCGTGTGTTGCCCTGGGCAATGTTCTGCTGGGAACCCTTGTCCTGACATTGATGTGGATGTTACTTTGACATGTACCACGTACCTATACATTGTTGCTGACCAAGTACACTGCTTCATACCAAGGTATTCCCTAACGGCATGGTAATGGACCCTGACATACTGCAATCATTGTTCAAGAATGGTTTGAGGAACATGGCAAAGAATTGGGAAGGAAGTGTTGACTTTGCTACTGAATTCTTCAGAGAACGTTTCGGTGGAGCGTCTGTGGGATGTCCTGGACAAACAAATACGATCTGTAGAGGCTCCAGCTTCCAACTAGCCGTCAGAGGTCTCGAGGGGTCCCTGCCTCGACAGGCTTGAGCTGTTTTGGTGGCAGAAGTGGGATCTACACCATAATAAGGCTTGTGGTTTTAATGGTATGGCTGATTGGTGTCTAATTTATTAACTGTCTTAACTAGCACTTTTTACATACGTCAAGACACTTTCGGTGGATTTGGGTATCTTCTTTAAATTAAAACCCTCTAAGTAGCAGGTGAGATTATTTAGTAAGTGAGATACTTTGAATATTTCCCAGATGGAACATGAATATCTAGCCAACATCATTTTGATGTGTGAAATGTGCAATAATGAAGCACGCAACCATAAACATTGTCGACGTTGCGCAACGTTGGCAAATTAAGTACATGTTTTTGTTTTAAAAACATACCCAAGTGTATTGATTACTGATTGTAGGTGAGAGTGGCATCCCATGTAGGGTGTTTTTCCCCCTCGTGTCCAGGGTTCCTGTTTAAGGCCCTGCAAACCTGACCAGGATATGGAAAATGATCATATTAATAATGTTGCATTCAGTTTATATGGCATCTTCCTAAACACACCAGGTTATTGCGTAATGTCCGCTCTCAATCAGATAATACATTTATATTAATTAGATATTTACAGAATATTGATATCTGTCTAACCATGGTTAGATAAATGTATGGAATGGAGGACTACTATGGTGGGTTTTTTTTTTTTTCGGAACTAAAAGAGTATTCCTGTTTGCTTGCTTCCTACCAAGTCCCAATTGCAAAGTCGTTCCCTTGTGACCATGTCCTCGGGTGCCAGGTATAAACTTTTCTCAAATACAGGTAACCCAGGTTGTCTTGTAGTCCAGAAAGAAAAACAGTAATGTTGGTCTACAACTGACTTGGCTTCCTTTGAAACTAACCTAAAAAATAGTTAATTTCAAATCATCTCGAATCTTCTTAATACTTTTCTTAATCTTAATTTTTATTAATATAAGGCGTCCATGCCAGCTAACCAACCTTTTCTGTCTAGTTGCCTTGTCCCACCTATTCCATCCCTGTTGGTTCCTTTAACTTTCTGATGGTTTTTCCCTATAATAATAGGCTCTCATTCTTGACCGTTTCCCTCCTGGTGACCCTAATGTCATTATGATTGTACTTGATTTTTTATGGACTGCAGACTTGAGGTCATGGTGACAGGGTCTTTGCTCTTGGTTCTGGACAAATTGGAATACGCTACGCTACACGTTCCAATGGTAACTCCTCCGGTGGTCCTTCAGTCTTAAAACCTTCACGTTTCCTTACCCCTTTCCGATCTCTTGTCCACTATTACCAATTTCTAAAATTACTTCCTTAAATTCCTGACAAGCTACGAGAAGGTAAGAGAAAAATTTATAAGTGAGGTCATGGTCAGAGTTGATGACGTTGCTATTAGTACTTGTGAAGGAAATGAGCAAAAGATTGAAAAGCTTGGAAGGAAACTGCCAATGAATCCAGAGCGATCTGGGTTTTCTTGCAGTTTGTTTTTAACCATCATTTTTACCCAAATCATTTTGAATGAGCTGCCTGCTGTAACAGATTAATCAGTATGGTTGGCGGTACCACTGAATAGCACTATTAGGAGTCGAGTACTCTGATCACTTACAGTAGGTGTGGTTGCCTGGAGTAATGGGGGTGGTTTTAAAAATAATTACAGTGTTCTTGTGATGTCTTCCTTAATGGTGAACAAAGACGCATATTATCAGTACCAGAAAGAGATGTTTACTTCTTTTTTTTTAAAGGAATCGTCAGAAATATGGTTATTACTTGTAGGTCTGAGGTAAAAGTCTGAGACATGTGACCTCTGAAATACTTTTTCAACATGTATGAGTAGGTACCGTTTCAGCAAAGCATCAATCTGTTTAAAAAAATCTCATCATTCATATTTCAGTGATTAGTGGTTTATAGAAATGCTACAATCACACAGGCACAGGTTGGTGTATGAACACACACGTATACTGTACATCAGTGCTTTTTCTACTACACGCTCCTGGATAGGTGCGTGTGTGTGTGTATGCGGTGGTCTGTCAAACACTCAGTATGCTTTATTCAGCGTATTTGTTTAGTTGTTCATTTTGCACAATGCTGGGGCTAGCAACACGGACTGTCCCAGTTTCTCCACTTTTGTATTTTATTCTGTTTGTTCATACGGTTTCAAGCGCCTATTGTTGTTTTTTATTTATTGCGTCAATCTACATGATAGTTTTTAGCCTCTTAAATATTATAATAATTCAAATAACATGTACAGACGCGTTTTAGTAAGATCAGCATTTGTTTTTTTAAGTTGTACATATTTGCATTGATGACATTTTGTACATGTGTACATATCCAGTATAATTACATATAAACATGTAAGAAAAGAGGTATAGGGGCTCTTAATATGATTGCGTAGCAGTTTTATTTATTTTTTGTTATTTTTTTTTTGTAATTTATCAACTAAACGTCCTAAATCAAGACTGGATAATTTTATGTAATGATAATCATCTGACACTGTACAGTACTGTGATACAGCTATACAGAATAGTCATATTCAGCAGAAGAGTCGTATTTTTCACTCCAGTTATATTTCTGCTAAAAAGAAATCCATTTTTGAAATCCAATCCAGTCCACTTTTTTTTATTTATTTAACTGTAGGTGTACTATAGCACTAATAACATAAGTACAATAGCACTAGGATACCAAATTTTATTCATTTGTCTACAGCAGTTGCACATTCAAAACTATTTCCTGGTCATTACTCATATTTTTGTATTAGATTTAATAAATATTAACACCTGGGCTTGGTTTTAGAAAGCTTAATCAGTTAAACCTCTAAGTCTCTGACCTGTCTGAAACCTGGATGAAATCGCAACCTGTCAAACCGGAAGACAGACAGCTGTATAATTGTCCTGTCTGGGGTTAGTTCATCCTTCTAACATTTCTGTTCTCTAAGACTTTGCGTTACGACTGTATAGCCTGAAAACAGTCAACCTCTATTTCACAGTTGCTGGACTCAGAACAGCTGTTTCTAACTACCATACAACTGACTGACATCTGCAAAATGTCACATACACTGAGGTTCGCATTACCCTCAGTGTGTCTAAGCATATTTACTGAGTATATTGGACATTCTATGTCATAAAGTTTTTTGCTTACGTTTTACCATACATGGTGTAAAGGTCAGTAAACGGTTTATAATGATGACGGTGATTGAAAGATTTTGCAAAAATGTGACATAAACCATCATCAGATTTTTACACGTCGGAAAAGTAGATAAAGAGAACTGATTAAACAGCTGAGTCAAAATATTCCACTTAAATGTGAAGATGAAAATAATCCAGTTGAACATTTCTGTGTGGCAAAAGTGGGTGAACCCCGTTTCTGTCAGTATCTGGTGGAACCGTTTCTGGAGCAATAACTGCAACTAACATTTGCAGGTAACGGCTGATCGGTTCTGTACTTTAGCCCGTTTCATTTATCAGAACCGCGTCAACCCATTTGGACATTTCTACACAATCAGTCTGTGTGAATTGGTTGAGTCAAAACTCTTCAAATTGGATTGTTGGTGTTTTTGTAACCTTTTCCAAACTCAACTGGAGGAAAATACCTGAAACGAACTAGAAATCCCAGAGGTGCACATGCATTTGCCACACACACATTGTATTCTGTGATCATTTTCTTTATGTCTACTTACTTTGAAGACTTGGTCGTTGATGTTTCATGTCAAGTTGATGCAAAAATCTAGAACATTTTAAATGAGTTCACGCGTTTTCATCAACCGTTAGAGCAAAGTTAAGTCAACTGTTTATATTCTTCGATTTTTGGGAAAGCTTTTAAATATTAATGTTAAACATCTTCATTTTGACCTGTGTCATTATTCTCTTATTATTTATCAGGAGATTTACAGGAGTGTTATTTTGTTTGATCTTGAATAATGTGTTTAACACTGTAAATCCTGTTTTACTTGAATTATTCGTTGTCAGCAAAAGCAAGTTTTTTTTTTTTTTTTTCTTTAACTCCATGACAAAATGTTTCAGGTAAATCTTAGAGCAAATCTCCTCTCATGTGACTGCAGGATTGTCTTAATAAAATCAAAATAATTTGATTAAACAGGTATAACGGCTTCTAGTCGGCTGAAACGCTGTACAAAATGATAGACTTCTATACCAGAATGTGAGCGTGCTCTCGATGTCTGGCTATATGATAAAAATCATCAATTAATCGATGACATCAGTCGATTACGTCAGTCTGAACTCGCGGACCAGGAAATCTTTTAGCGCATTATTTTCTTTACGTGTAACTACAAAAACCAGGTTGAATATAATCCCAGTGTGAAGCCGACTTTCGGTCTTTCCTGCCCGGAAATTTGAAAATCTTGAATGCACTGCTGGAAAAAAAAAATCTACATATTAGCTGGCTAGTTAGCTTGGCTTCCTAACCAGCTAGCATGCTAAAAATCAATCTTCGCTAACAAGCTACAATAGACAAATCAGCACTCATGTATGGATAAAGTTGAAATAATAAAAAGACAGACAATCAGATAAAACTGTATATCTATGTTTTTAAATATATATGATTTAAATAATTTCAAAAGTAAAACATTATCAGAAAAGCAAGGCCTTCTGGGTAATTTACGGCTTGTGACATATACAAAGATATTTCATCTAATGTTAATCTCAGAATGCTGAGGAAGCAACCTCCAAACAAGAGGTTAAGTAATTAAAAGTAACTGTTTATTTTATCTGGACTAAAACTTCACACCCGACATATTCATTGTGCTCATCTGTTTTTTTTTTTGGCTTGTTTTTTTTTTCCCCACATAGTTTTTCTTAATGTTAAGAAATTCCAGATGTGCCGAACGCAATCAAATCCAAGCAAAATGTAAAGTGGAAAATATTTTAGATGGATGTATTGTGGAAATATTAAATATAAAATATACCCATTGTGCTACAGAGGTCATTTTATTTTGTAATTAGAGACGTGTATTGATATTATATCGAATAAAATTGTTTCATAAATATCCACAAGCGTTGTTTCAATTTTTTTTTTCATTTTCCAGGTGGCGACTGTAGCAATCTGATAATATTTAAAATGCTATCATGACTTTATAGCACCACCATTAAATCAGCCATAGGGCAATAATAACTGCTTTCTGATAGTTGTGTTAAAGAAATGCAGCGTGTTTTATGAGTTATATCATAGATAAAGGGCCCAAAATGGAATTAAACCAATAAGAATTTTTTTTTAGCGGACAGCAAAAATCAAACATTTGTCACTAATTCTTTTTAAAAGTCATTTTATCCATTTGCTTTTTTCAAGTTAAAGTGAAAAATATAATCAAGTTAAAACAGAAACCCTCTATAACCCTCAAATGAATTGAAAAACACTGAATTTCTCCATTTTCACATGTAGGAACTCACTCACACCCACACATACAGTATATGCACCATAGGCAGTATTACAATAAGTGCAACTTTTGTGGCTACCTCAAAACACCCAGTCACATGAACACACATTTACACGCCAATATCTTTAGACCCAGTATAGAATTTTTGGAAACATCCACAACATTTGGGGCTTCAGAAAAAGATCAATTTTTTGTTCACTGCAGCTGATGCTTTTTATTACCACACTGTACCGCAGATTTTTTTTTCTTCTGATTTTATCAATATATAACCAAACGTATGTGGACACATGACGATCAGACGCCAAAATCACAATTTATTGTAGCAATAACCACATTCTAACCCACAAGACAAAATCAAAAATGCAAAACCCCAAAAAGTTAGAAAAAAGCAGTTATCAACACGTGTCGATGCCCCCAAAAAGTGACCCCAACTTCCCTCTTTGAGCATGGGTTTATATACCGGAAATCCAGCGTCTTGCTCCTCCTGTTTCTCTTTGCCTGATCCACTTTCTATTGATTATTAGATATATTATAATTTATTTATGTCCAGATTACTTTTTTTCCCGACTGTTCCAAACTGAACGCGGCTCCCCTTTTTTCTTGCTCCGTCCGTCCTTGCTAACATTCTTGTCTATGTTAAAAAAAACACAAAAAGTATGCAAACTCTCTTCCCTTAGCTTTTCACCGATGCAAAGAAGTTTTGAACAGCTCCTGGACGTACGCGCAACTTAGACAGTGTTTGGGTTGGCTCAGTTCGGTCACTCATAGGCCGAAAACTCTTCGCATGCCGAGGCAAGTTTTTTTGTAAAATTTTAGTTCTTAGGGCGAAAATTCTTAAGGCATTAAGACATTAAAATTCATTAAGTCATTAAGGCGTTTGTATGCCGAGGTTCCACTGTATTGACTTGTGGCTTGTCTTCTCGAGCTAAGCCATGTTTTTAAATTTATTGCTTTTGATGGGTGATTTGGTAAGTTTCTCTTTTTGACCATATTCTCTCTGGCATTCTCCTAGAGCACTTCACGTCACTCCAATTTTTCTTTTAATCTTCTACAGCAATGTATAAGTACTCTGGGGCCGTCCTCCGTTTTCCCTCTTATTGGCCTTTTATGCTCTGTGGATTACTGTAGCTTAACTATAAGTCTACTAATCAACATGAATATAATATTTTGTGTTCTTATACTCATCAAGTGATTGCCAGTTTTAATTCTATTATATGTTTAGTATTATGTATATACTGTATTGTAGTATATTGCATATTTAACTGTCAAGGTTAAAAGGTTAATAGCTTTAACATCATTATATTCTATTATGGCATGTATCATATGCTTATGCTATTATACAGATTTTCACATCAACTGACTCCTACAGACTATTGGGCAGCTTATCCTGCTTTTCCCCTGGACTCTTCTACATCTACGTACAGCTCAGGTGGACGGTCTTACCAGTCCTACTTATTTTACTGATCCTGATAGCCTGATCAGCTTTAATCCCACCTCACCCGTGATTATGTTAACATACTCATTACTGATAAGTGATTGAATAATTATTTATTTGCTGTAGTTACAGCACCACAGGCACTTTCTAAAAAGGAGGAAGTTTATCCATCTGTGAACCTTTTCCGGTTTTGTGCAAGGTTCAGCAGTTCTGAGGAGAGGTTTTAGTCTGAACTTACCCTACGTTAGGGAGAATTTGCTTTGCTTTCTAAAATGGGTTTTTAAATAGAGTCATTCTTCCCTATTAAGCTCACTGCCTGAATTCACGTCCTCATTTTGTCAGATCAGTGTCTCAAATGTCTGTTTGTTTTTTCTTACTTAAATTTACAATATTACAATATATTTACTTACAGTATCAGCTAATACCATCATATAATGGTACAATGTAAGTAATCGCTTAATGTTATTAATAAGGGTAGTAAATAACTAGTTTTAGTGTATGTTAAGATTATCAGGTTAAATCATCTACTTCTGCATCCTTCTGCACCCAATTTACAGTTTTTCACTAAAAATACATTAAAATACATAAATTTCATATAATTGAAACATAATATAATTTTCTACAGCTGTGAGAAACATGTTCTTCAACTTCTCCAGCGATTTCAACACAGTCCAGCCCCCTTTATTTAGAAGCAAGCTGGTGGTTTAAATCCTGGTGATCTGGATCACAGACTACCTCACCAGAAGGCCACAGTATGTCGGGACCAGGGATCTTGGAAACTATAGTCAGCGGCACGGGAGCACCTCAGGGGACTGTCCTCGCCACCATCCAGATTTAACATACAATTCGGCGTCATGCCACATGACAGATAACACTGCCATTGTGGGGCGTATTAAGGATGGGGGGGGGGGGGGGGGTGTAACAATAGGAAATAGTCATGGAAAACGTGGAGGGAAGAATTTGTGCTTTATGTGGACTTAACTATGACCTACGAGGAAGACGAAAAGCAGAAGGTGAGACTTTTCTGTTACTTAGTCGGCGAAAGCGGCAGAGAATTGCTAGATACGCTAATGGGCGACACCGCTAGAGAAACGTGGAAGCTGGATGACGTCATTAGTAAGTTTGATGAGCATTGCAACCCCAGCGTTAATGAGACTGTGGAACGCTATCGTTTTTTCTCGAGAAACAAAGGTACTAGCGAAACTATGGATAGTTATGTCACAGAGCTGAAACTGTTGGCGAAAACATGCAACTTTGGGACCTTAAAAGAATCACTTATTCGTGATAGAATTGTGTGTGGACATAACAATCCTGCGATGAGGGAAAGATTGCTCCGTGAGAAAGACATGACGCTAGACACTTGCATACTGCTATGCAGGGCTGCAGAACTGTCTCGAGAAAACAGCAAAGCAATTTCAGGGCCAACATGCGAAGAAGTTCATGCGATACAAGGTGTATCGTCCTGGAAACAACACCAGAGACAAGCTATCAGTAGCGTGGAATGCACACGCTGTGGAAAAACGCATGAAAAAAGCTGAAAAAAATGCCCAGCATTCGGAAAGACATGTAAAAAGTGTGGTAAAGAGAACCACTTTGCAATAAAATGCAAGACAACCCGTGAACAGAGAAAGAAGAAACCTGTACATAATGTCACACAATGTGAGAGCAATGATGAATATGAAGAAATCCTTTGTGTTAAAGATGTAGATGCAGAGACAACGAATACAGCAAACAGTGACAAAGTGGATGGCACACAACTCTTTGCTGCTATGCTCCTGAATAAGAAAGTGATAAGATTCCAAATAGACTGTGGGGCAACATGTAATGTAATACCAATTAATCTCCTCAACCCTGATACAAGACTCGAAGACACAAAGACGGTATTGGTAATGTACAATAAAACCCAAGGCCACTGGGTAAATGCAAACTTAAGTTACGAAATCCCAGAAACAAAAAATTATACCAATTAGAGTTCCAAGTGGTGGACAAAGGCTGTACAGCACCGCTGTTAGGCAAAAAAGCCAGTGAGGCCATGAAACTAATAAAGGTACAATATGAAAATATTATGGCCATTGATAGTATTGTTACCACGGAGAAGCCCACAATGGGAAAATGGGCAATGGAACAAATCAAAACAGAGTATGCGGATGTGTTCATTGGGGATGGATGCCTTGAGGGCGACTACAAAATTGAAATCGATGACACTGTGAAGGCAGTGCAGCTACCAAAAAGACGCGTTCCAGTCGCTATTATGAAGCCGCTTAAGGAGGAACTGCAGGATCTACAAAGTAGAGGCATTATCACGCCAGTAGAATGCAGCACTGATTGGATCAGCGGGATGGTTGTCATACAGAAACAAAGTGGCAAGCTAAGGGTGTGCATTGACCCCAGGCCAATGAACAAAGCACTAAAGCGCAGCCACTTCCCACTGCCGACTATAGAAGACATATTGCCAGACCTGTCCAGAGCCAAAGTTTTTACGGTTTGTGATGTTAAAAATGGTTTCTGGCATGTCAATCTAGAAGAGGGGTCCAGTTATCTCACAACGTTCTCTACTCCATTTGGCCGATACAGATGGCTAAGGATGCCGATGGGAATAAGTCCGGCTCCTGAGGTATTTCAACGCAAACTGACACAAGCCCTCGAGGATCTGCCTGGCCTGTATATCATTGCAGATGATGTGCTAATAAGAGGGCAAGGTGAGACACAAGAAGCAGCTGAGCACGACCATGACGTAAAGTTAAGAAAGTTTTTGAGCCGTTGCAGAGAAAAAAACATTAAACTGAACATCGACAAATTAAAACTTAGGCAAAGAGAAGCAACATACATTGGACACCTTTTAACAGCGGATGGACTTAAAATTGACCCAGAGAAAGTTCGTGCTATTAAACAGATGCCTGAGCCAAAAGATATGAAGGCAGTGCAAAGACTACTGGGTATGGTAAATTACCTAGCTAAGTTTTGCCCCCACCTGTCGGACCAATGCCAGGCATTGAGGCAATTGACACACAAAGACAGTCAGTGGAACTGGACAACTCAACATGAGGAAGCCTTCCAGAAACTGAAGGAAACTATTTCCAATGCACCAGTGCTAAAATATTATAATCCTGAGGAAGAATTGACTGTACAGTGTGACGCCTCAGACACAGGATTGGGTGCAGCAGTCCTCCAGAGTGGTAAGCCAGTCACATTTGCAAGCAGAGCACTCACACAAACCGAGCAAGGTTATGCGCAAATAGGGAAGGAGTTTCTAGCTGTGGTGTTTAGCATGGAAAGATTTCACCAGTACACGTATGGGCGCAAAGTTACTGTACAAAGTGATCACAAGCCATTAGAAAACATAGTGAGAAAACCATTACTGAGCGTGCCCAAGAGACTGCAAAGGATGATGTTGCGTATTCAGAAGTATGATTTGGATGTAGTTTACGTACCAGGAAAAAACATGCTGCTCGCCGACACACTTAGCAGAGCATATCTTCCTGAGTGTCTTCCTGAGTGTCTTCGGACTCAGCCGAAGCGGAGATAGAGACTGTTAATATGGTACATTGTTTACCAATTTCAGCCGATAGACTTCACGCAATCCGATCTACAACAGCTGAGGATGAAACGCTACAGATCCTCATCAAAACAATACGCCAAGGGTGGCCAAAGGACAAAACAAAGGTGCCAATTGAAATCAGACCTTATTTCTCACTGCAAGAGGAACTGGCATATCAAGATGGAATAGTGCTCAGGGGTGTACAGAAGTCTAGTTAAAGACTTTGTGAGCTGGTGTATAGCATATAATCTAAAATACAGGGGTTGGACAATGAAACTGACACGCCTGGTTTTAATCCCCAATAATTCATTAGTATGGTGTAGCGCCTCCTTTTGTGACCAATACAGCATCAATTAGTTTTGGCAATGACCGATACAAGTCCTGCACAGTGGCCAGAGGGATTTTGAGCCGTTCTTCTTGCAGAATATTGGCCAGGTCAATACGTGATGCTGGTGAAGGAAACCGTTTCCTAACTCGCTTCTCCAAAACATCCCAAAGTGGCTCAATAATATTTAGATCTGGTGACTGTGCAGGCCATGGGAGATGTTCAACTTTACTTTCATGTTCATCAGACCACTCTGTTAACAGTCTTGCTGTGTGTATTGGTGCATTATCATCCTGATACACGGCACCGCCTTCAGGATGGACCTCCAGAATGATTCAGTAGTCCTTGGCAGTGACGCGCCCATCTATCACAAGTATTGGGTCTAGAGAATGCCATGATATTGCATTCCAAACCATCACTGATCCACCTCCATGCTTCACTCTGGATAGTACTGTACGCTTCTTTGGGGCGTCTCCACACCGTAACTCTCTCGGACAGTGAAGATGGACTCATCAGAGAACAAAACATGTTTCACATTGTCCACAGCCCAAGATTTTCGCTGCTGGCACCATTGAAACCGACGTTTGGCATCAGCACGTGTGACCAGAGGTTTGGCTATAGCAGCCCGGCCGTGTACATCACCCTGTGGAGCTCCCGACCAACAGTTTTGGTGGAAACAGGAGAGTTTGAGGTGCACATTTAATTCTGCAGTGAGTTGGGCAGCTCTGGTTTTATGTTTTTTGGATACAATTTAGTTTGCATATTTGTCACACTTTAATGATTGAGATCATAATTTTTTTTTAAATATTACACAAGGTTAAATTCCCCAGGCCTGATTACTGCCAGACCTGTTAAGTCAATAAATAACTTTAATAGAACCTGTCTGAAAAGTAAAGCACACTAAAAGATTTATTAATAATATATTTTAAAATAAGCTACTAATGCGCTACTTGTTCAATGTAAACAAACATCTGTCTGACCACCAAAGAAGTACAACTTAGTGTAAACAAGGCATAAAATACTTAACCTTACAGTTGGCGTGTTAAAGTCTACAGTCAATGGCTTTATGAAGTAAATACAGAAGCTTCACAACAAGGTGCAAACCACTGGTAACACTCAAGAGCAGAAATGCGAGATTAGACAAAAGACTTTGTCAAATTCTTTGGACTGATAAAAACCAAAATGATGATGGCATGATGGAAAGAAAAACGTATCGGGATAGAATGCAAGCTCAGTAAAACCAACTGTTTTAATTATATTACAGTCCAAAGGTCAAAACTATGGCATAAGCAAAAGATGCTTTTGAAAACATTTCTGCATAAAAGAAACTTCCATAAAGAGCAATAAAGGGTAATAAAATAAACAGTCAATGTTTGGAGTGAAAACTCATTGCTTAAAATCAGAGTTTTAGACACAGATTTGTGCAGTTTTATAAGAAAACAGTTGTTAGGTTTTACTGAGCTTGCTGGAGATATACGAGTTCTTCTGTAACTTTATCACACTCGCTCCTTTCTATTTCTATGCAAATCCCAGGAGCGTACATTAGGTTTTACAGCCATGCATTATATCCTCTAATGTTATTTATTTATTCATTTTTAAGTTATATATGGAAATACTGAATGATTTTGTACATAATTATGCAGACATTATAAACATATATAACAAAATTGGTACAGCATATAGTATGGTGCCTAAGACTTTTGCACAGTACTGTAGCTGGATGAATTCTGTAGTGTACAGGTCAATACTCTCTGCTCAGATTCAGCCAAATCTTTATTGCAATATTCTATTGAAGATGGATAAACGTAAACATACCGTATAGTATTGTACAGTGAAAGCTACCAGTGGCAAATATATGGGATATTCATCACTGGTCAAGTCAGTCAGATGCTCTCAAACCAACAGAGCATGCTTTTCACTTACTGAAGACAAGACGGAAGATTGAAAGACTGCAGCAGCTGATGGAAGCTGCATAAAGGCCTGGCAGTATCTCAAAATATATGAATATTTACTAATATCAGTCACTCGGGGCTCATGTAGCATGAATTACTGCATCAGAGCGGCGTGGCATGGAGGTGATCAGCCTGTGGCACTGCTGAGGGGTTAAACAAGACCAGGTTGCTTTGATAGCAGCCTTCATCTCATCTCTGTTGTTGGGGTTTCTCGTCTTGCCCTTGACAGCACAACATAGGTCAGGCGAGTTGGCCGTCCATTCAAGCACAGTAATATCATGTTCAGCAAACCAGTTGTGCTGTTTTGGCAGTTAATTCTGTGTCCTGCTGGAAACAAATAATGATGTTTTTTTTCCCATGGTCTAGATCCCAGATTAGTGCAACTACACTAAATTTGGGATAAACGGGTTCTTGGTTGATCATGGCATTATCGGGTGTGTGTAGGACAGAGAGTCTGCTTTATTGTTCTTGGAACCAGACAGAAGGAAAAAGAAAGTTTGGACTATAGGAATGTTTGGAGGAATAAAGGTGAGGAATTCAACCCCAAGAACACTGTACCAGGTGTACCATAATGATGGTAGCATCATGCTTTGGGGCTGTTTTAATGCACTGGAATAATGAAGAAGCAGGACTACCTAGGACACACAGCCTAAAATGATAAAAATTACACCCTACCTGTAAGGGAACACCTCTAGAGGGCACTGTGTGCCCGATAAGTTTGCATGAGTAGTTTTGTTCGTAAACTCAGTTTCCCAGAAAACACAGAGCTCACCTAAACCGAGGTAGCTCATTAAACCCTTTATACTGTAAATATCTGTTTGTGTTTGTTTCTCCAGTTCGGCTACTAATCCGGTTAAATCCTAACCCTATTAAGTACTAATGGGGCTGTGTTAAGTATTAAGGTACTAATGGGGCTGTATTAAGTAGGCTCTAGTTTTTGTTATGTTTGTGTTCATTGGGCTTTTGTGTTGTGGAGCTGTTTATGTAAGTACTGTTCTGTGTGTCTCCAGTATTTGTTAACCTCCTGTTTAGGTCCCTGTATGTTTAGATTATTTGTATGTTTAACCACATGAGTGCTTAGCTACTAGTGGGTGTAGCCGCTAGTAGGGTTAGTCTCTAGTAGGTTTAGTTTAGCCTCTTGTGTGAGTAGCCTTGTGTGTGTTTGTTTCTCCGGTTCAGCTACTAATCCGGTTAGATACTAACCCTATTAGGTACTAACACGGTTAGGTCATCATCCACCTCGGCAATACACAGAATAGATACTAATCAAATTAACTACTAGTCTCTTCCCCTCTTAGTCTCATCTGGTCTCTAGTCTCTCCCTGTCTTTATTTTTATCTATCGTCTCGTCTCTGGTCTCATCTCTTGTCTCTGTTTAGTTTCAGCTCCATGTCTCTGTGTGTTAAGTTCTAAGCCTGTGTTAATCTCTAAACCTGTGTTAAGCTCTAAGCCTGTGTTTTCGCTAAAGAGCCTGTGTTTCGCTCTTTGTCTATGTCTAGCTAAAGAGCCTATGTTTAGTTAAACAGCCTATGTTTAGTTGTATTCCTGGATTAAGAGTTTGAGTTCTTTAAGTTTCTTTGTTCGTTTTGTTCCTTTATTATAGTTTGTTTTGTTTAATAAAAGACTCTTTATGTTTAAAACACCCTCTGCACCTAGGCCTGCCCTTTTTAAGCCCACAGCAACAACATCAGCCAGAATAGCACCAATTCGTGACACTACCTCCCTCTACACAAACAAAAACATACAATGTAAAACTAGAACAACACCAATATACACTACATTACTTTTATATAGACAATAACACATACAAACACATTAACACTGCTGGATACCAGAACACACTAAGCAATAACATGCATTCACACATACAGTGGAACCTTGGATTGCGAGTAACGCGGTTTGCGAGTGTTCCGCAAGATGAGCAAAGATTTTTAATACATTTTGACTTGGAAACTGAGCAGGTTTTGGTTTACGAGTGCCGAGTATCATGTATCATGCATGCGCTTCTTGTTTTGATGCCGAGCACAAATGAGCCAATGTTTTTTTCTCTCTTGCGCTGCGGAATTGTGGGTAATTCTAACATCTTTTATTTTATAAAAAAATATTTTATTTTGTGTTTGTATGTACGTGTGTGTGCGTGTGTAAAGCAAATCTCATTAGAGAGGTTAAAGATCCATTTTCTCTCTTGGTATCAGCCTGCTCTTTGTGTCTGTGTGCGTGAATGTCATTGGACACCGTGCCCCGCACACACACACACGCAGACCCCTCATACTTTCGCCTTCATACACAAACACACAACACACACACACACACTCTTTCTTTCTCTCTGCTCCACACAGAAACACTGCTCTGTCGTGATTCTTTGTGAAGGAGAGATTATTTTTTTGAAGGTAAAATGCAGGTTCATTCGTTTTAGTTTTACTTTACAGCAGTGATTCTGTTAGTGTGTCGCTCAATCGAGTCATTAGAGAGATTACTAGGTTATTTTTTCTGATAAAACAGTGTTTCCGTTGTGTGCGCGCGTGTGTGAAAAGAGTGAAGGAAGGGTAACTGTGTAAGACGAGGGAGAGGGGAGGGACTCCTTACTTTAGATTTACACACACACACACACACACACACACACACACACACACACACACACACACACACACACACACACTGTGTGCACAAACGGAAATGCTTATCTGTCTGGATTTATGCTGAATTTACAACTGATTTAATGCTTCAATCTTTATTGATAAATGCAGGAAAAAGGAATAAAAATGTTCAGAATCAAAGAAGTAGATCAATTTTCTTATTCATTATTTTCCAAAGTAACTGATCTTTTAAATTTAAAAACATATACATTGTTATTAATTTGCCATTATAGTGACCCTGTTTTGGTCGGACTAAGCTGTGCATTGTTGATTCACATTATTGTCATTTTCAACACATCTGACACATTGCTTTTCAGAGCATTTGTAGACATTAATTTTCTCATCTATACTTTTGATATATTTTTCCAACTCCACCTTATTTTCACCTTTTGTATCCTCACGCCAAACCTGCCTGAAAACAAAAGCTTTGGGCCCTTTGTGGTTCCTGAATAGCTCGAAGCCTGGGATGATGTTTCTCGGAAAGGTAGGATTTAAACAAAACCGCACACAGGGTGAGTTCAAGGTGAAGAAAACCGTGCAGCCGTCTTTATCTTTATTCAGGAGGTCTGCCATGTGTGATGGCCTGGTTTTGTCGTCCTCAGTGTTCATCAGCAACCTGTACTCAGAGTGATAGACAACTTTATATTTTTTTTTATCTGCTTTTTCTTCCGGTTTGGCAGCAATCAGCCGAGTACCAATGTAAATAGCATTTTTCTCTTTAAGGGTGTTTTTCACGTTCTGTTCATCATCCTGAGACAGGAAGTTCTGGTCAAGTTTGTCACCTTTACAATATTTAGCTGGGACATTAATGGCCATAGCGTACTGATTATTTCCTTCAATTCCAGAGCTAAAAAGAGAAAAAGAGAAACAATAAATGTCTCATATGTATGTTATACTTCACTAAAAAAGGTTCTCCAAGGGTTTTACAAGGATTGATTGGATAATTTAAAGTCCTTTACTTTCATGAAAACCTGACAAACAACACTTTCCTAACAACTAACAGTTGATATAATGACCTTTAGAATATTCCTACAGTATATGCGCTTACATATAGTGAAGCATCTGACAGTCCTGCAGTAGGTAACAGATTATGAGTATCATTTTTGGTTTCTACATTATTTTACAGTTTTTGTGACAAAAAAAAACAAAATAAAAAAATTTAGACATGAGAATTTCTCCTACCTTAGTATTATGGAACAATTTTGGTTGGCAATTTAAGGGTGCATTTACCATAGTTACTAACAATAAGCTATTGTGTGTGTGTGTGTGTGTGTGTGTGTGTGTGTGTGTGTGTGTGTGTGCAGATCTCCTTACATTTTATGAAGTTTGTTAATTATTTCCTTGAGATTTTCAATCTCATTTCCCAAAGTCAGAGGGAGCAGAAAGAGCAGGACGAATCCCAGCGCTCTAGAACACACCTAAAGAAAACACACCCCAAACATCACCAAATATTCCTCAACACATTCCTGGACCTAATTTGACAGTTTTACTGTAGTAAAACTGAAATAACAAGCCACATAAAATAAAATATGAACATAAAAGAAGAACAATAGGTCCTGGCACTGCAGTGTACGTCAGCGTTAAATGAACAGTTAGTGAAAAATTTAATGCAGCACACAAAATTTAAAACAAAAACCCTTCAGAGGATAATTACTCTGGTCTAAAACCAGCCCCCTGCAGCATCCTGTATGTAACACACACACACACACACACACACACACACACACACACACACACACACACACACACACACACACACACAATTTACATACTGTAACTCACCATCTCGTCTCGTGTTCAGAATAGAAGAAGTAAGAATAAGGATGTACTTGAGTCTCTCTTAACCGAACCTACAGCTCAGAAAGAATATACGAGCAGCTTTATACTGATCCTGACTCCGCCTCCTCTTCAAGAAAACACTTGATGTTGCTTACTCATGCAGTTTTAATCATGTGTAAATTTACACACGTATAACCAGGAACTGAAACTGAAGTAAACATGATATGGATAAAAGACAATGGACGAGTTTAGTGTCAGTGAATTCATTTGTAAACCTTTTAATGTGATCTCTACAACTAAAAACAAACAAATCCTCAAAATTCACATCATCATTTACATCCTGAAAATATCTAGATTTTTGTCACCGTTATGGATGTGACGGTAAACAGACGCTTATGAGAGAGTACAGGGTTTCTACAAACTTTTCTACAGTTTTAAAGACAGGTGCAGAAAGCGTTAGACTTGAAATGAACACAAAAAAGTCTAGACTTAAATATGTTTGTCATTTTTGGAACAAATCATTTCAGATCAACTGGCATCACGGATTCATGTTATGGATGTGACGTGTCTCGCATAAATACTGAATTTTAACTATTTTTACTATGAAATTATTAAATCAGTGATTATTGATGACTTTTTTGTGATAATTTTCTCTCTTTCGCTTTCTTTTTTTTCTCTTTCTTTCTTTTTTTCTTTCTTGTCTAATAGGAATTATTATTGAAGTGTGAGAATATGTATAATAGAATTAATAAACTTATTCAGGAACTTCAAGTTTTATATTCGTCGCATAATTATCAAACCGGGACTTGTGATGAAATTTCTGGTGAAACTGAATGACATTTACAGAAGACTTGTCATTCAGACTGCAGTAAAGAAGCAACACGTGAGTGAATGACGATCTCGGCCGAGGTGTCTCTGAGTCCACTGCAGTCGTTCCCGTGAACATTCAGCGAGTAGAACGTCTGATCCTTGAAAATTAATGGATAACTTCCATCACCAACTTGCAGAAGAGGTTTGCTCCAAGACATTGCCACATGTTTGGGATATACAGTGGGATATGCATTTATTTCCCTTGTCAATGATTTGCTAGTTTACCTAGATGATGTAGCCATCCACTCTAACACCTGGAGTGACCACTTACACCATCTCAAATGACTATCAAGCTCACATAGGAACACACACACACACACACGGTCATTCATTTTTTTTCTGTCCTTGCTTCATTAGGCAAAAACAACAACAACAACAACAACAAAAACTTGTTCTATGCCTGACAGTAGATGGTGCAATTTAGTAAGATTATCTATCTCTATCTATCTAGATCTTAAGACCTGTTCTCTTAATGTAAATTATGTTGCCATGACGCCAGCTCAACATCTGCTCAAAAAGTTACTGGATTTGTCGTAAGGGTCTCTATGGAAAAAATGACTGAAGGGGTTCAACAATTTGCCAAATCTACCCACTGCCAGGGAAATTATTATAACTACTGTCCTAGTATACTTGAAATAAAAATAACAGTCTTGTGAGGACATTATAGTCCTCGTTCTTTTGAAATATCATGACTCTTCCTTTTTTCAGTTTCACCTTGAGCAGGTTCTTATCAGGATAGTGATAATGCAGGATAATGCAAAGTGCATCACGTTTCCCAGAACCCCAGAAGCTCTTTCTTTTGTTCGGTTTGTTTTTTCTCTACCCATCTCTACCTGTATTTAAAAAACGACAAAAAGTAAAACTTGCAATTGAAACAGACGGTGTAGGGTAAAGAAACAGAGACAGGTCTGAGGAAACTGTGACGAAAGTATGATGTTTATTTAATATTTATTTTCTTATTTCTGATTTATGGGAGTTTTTTTATCTTTTATTGTTCACTGAGACATTTTCACCAACAAAGACTGAATATTATTGACAATGACACTCTCTGTGTGTGTGTGTGTGTGTGTGTGTGTGGTGTTGCAATGAGTAGCATATGGACAGTAATTTTGCTTTTTCAATTTCCATAAACAATTTTTTACATTTTTACAACCGAAGCAATCTGACTTCATAGAATTCACACACAAATGAGATGCAGGTACGGAGTGATCCAGCAGGGGGCAGAGTTTGACACTCACTCACTCACTAAAAGTTTAATATTGAATTATGGGCCTGTGTTTTGTTTTGTTTTCCTTTTTGCCTTCATTTTTGTTAAATAAAAATGACACGGTGGAAAAAGCAAAATGTTGTTCGTCTGGGGTTGTATTTGCTTAATACTGAGATGATTTGAACATGACTGTATTTTGTAGTGTTTAAATGCTGCGCTTGGTTTTTAAATTAGAAAATTTTGTACCCCAAGTCGCCGGAAGCGACCTTCGACAAGTTCTGAGAAACTCTGACGATATATCGTGAACATCAATTGTGCACCTTGCATTCACTCGGCCACAGTCAACGCATCTAACACACTGATTTTCAGAGCGTTTGTTGACATGAATTTTCTCGTCTATAATCTTTATATTTTGTTTAAATCCATCATTATTAAGACATGTTGTATCAAACCTGCCAATTCTGTCTGAAATGAAAAGCTTTTTGGCCATTGTGATTCCTGAACGCCTCGAGCCCTGGGATGATGCTGTAGCGTGTGTTAGGTGTTGAGCTGGTTTGCACACAGGGGGATTTCATGGTGAAGAAAATTGAACAGCTTTGTTCATTTTTATTTAAGAGGTTTTCCATGACTGATGGTGAGGAAATGTCCGAGTGGCAGTTGTTCTTTGTTCTATCAATTTTTTTTTCGGTTTGGCAGCAATCAGCTGAGTACCAATGTAAATTTTAGTTGGACCACGCATGTCGTTCTTCACCTTCTGTATATTTTGATCCAGAGAGAGAAAGGTTATGTCGAGTTTAGCACCATGTTCACAATATCTTGCTGGGACATTAATGGCCAGAGCGTACTAACTTACTTTTACTTCCATAGCTAAAAAGAGAAAGAGAAAAACAATAAATGTATCATATATTTTATTAAAAATAAATAAATACATAAATAAATAAAGGTTCTCCCAGGGTTCTGTAAGGAATGATTGGCTAATTAAATGTTCTTCATAAAAACTTGAAAAAGCAGCACTTAAAAAAAACAAACACTTTATACAGTATAATGACCATAAGAACACTCAAGTATATGCTCAACAATTAGCTGTGTGTGTGTGTGTGTGTGTGTGTGTGTGTGTGTGTGTGTGCACAGATGTCCTTATGTTTCATGAATTTTGTTAATTATTTCCTTGAGATTTTTAACCTCATTTCCCAAAGCCAGAGGGAGCAGAAAGAGTGGTGCGGTATGGAGAGCTGCACCACGAGATGCTTTTATAAGATCCCTGACGCAGGGCTTTAGAGGGGGTCAGTTAAATAGGAGTTAGCGAGAGTGCTTATGATACGCACAGGAAGAACTTCCCGTTTGGAGATGGCGTGGGATTATTAATTAAGGAACTTAAAAGAAAACAAATGAAAACTGATAACATAAAATAAACAGAGCTCCGCAGGTCTACGCGAGAACAGACAGGGCTCTGGAAACTGAAACAAAAACTAATATCCTCTTGGGGCGTTTGCCCTTGCCGAGGATTTATAGACAGAGGCAGAGTTTAACCTGAGAGCGCACTCTAAACTGATGCTTGTCGCTCTCCCTCACTTTCTCGCTCTCTCTCTCACCGGCATCTTAGACAGACAGAGGCTTGGGCTTTGCCTCTGTCTCTAAGCTTTCTGCACGCTTGTTTGTCTTTTCTTTCTTTCTTTCTTTCTTTGTCTTGGCCCTGATACCTTTACCGGTGCTACCTACACACGTGGACAAAATTGTTGGTACCCTTTGGTCAATGAAAGACAAACTCACAATGGTCACATAAACAACTTTAATCTAACAAAAGTAATAATTGAAAAAAATTCTATGAATGTTAATCAATGAAAGTCAGACATTGCTTTTCTTTTTTTTTTGGATTTTTCCCCGATTTTCTCCCTAATTTAGTCGTGTCCAATTCCTCCCCGTCACTAGGGGGCTCCCACATTAAGGCTACTACTACCACTCAGCCGGGAGGGCCGAAGACTATCACGTGTTTCCTCCGAACCACGTGACGCCAGCCGACCGCATCTTTTCGAACTGCTCGCTCACACACCGTTGGGGGCGGCGTAACACACTCGGAGGACAGCGCTATCCGCTCCCTCCGTTGCGCGAGCTCACAGACGCCCCTGACTGGCTGCAGAGCCGTGATTAATGTGGGAGCACTAAGTACCTCTCATCCCTCCCCTCTGAGAGAGCTCGGCCAATCAGCTCTCTCTAGACCTCCGGCCGCGAGAGGTTACAGCATCACCCGGGATTCGAACTAGCGATCTCCGGATGATAGGGCGAGCGCTTTAACCACTGCGCCACTCGGAGGCACAGACATTGCTTTTCAACCATGCTTCAACGGAATTATTTTAAAAAATAAACTCATGGAACAGGCCTGGACAAAAATGATGGTACCCCTAGAAAATACTGAAAATAATGTGACCAAAGGGACATGTTAATTCAAGGTGTGTCCACTAATTAGCATCACAGGTGTCTACAATCTTGTAATCAGTCAGTGGGCCTATATATAGGGCTCCAGGTAGTCACTGTGTTGTTTGGTGACATGGTATGTACCACACTCAACATGGACCAGAGGAAGTGAAGGAAAGAGTTGTCTCAGGAGATTCGAAAGAAAATTATAGACAAGCATGTTAAAGGTAAAGGCTATAAGACCATCTCCAAGCAGCTAGATGTTCCTGTGACTACAGTCGCACATATTATTCAGAAATTTAAGATCCATGGGACTGTAGCCGACCTCCCTGGACGTGGCCGCAGGAGGAAAATTGATGACAAATCAAAGAGACGGATAATCCGAATGGTAACAAAAGAGCCCAGAAAGACTTCTAAAGAGATCCAAGGTGAACTTCATGCTCAAGGAACATCAGTGTCAGATCGCACCATCCGTCGTTGTTTGAGCCAAAGTGGACTACATGGGAGACGACCAAGGAGGACACCATTGTTGAAAACAAATCATAAAAAAGCCAGACTGGAATATGCCAAACTACATGTTGACAAGCCACAAAGCTTCTGGGAGAATGTCCTATGGACAGATGAGACACAAATGGAACTTTTTGCCAAGGCACATCAGCTCCATGTTCACAGACAGAAAAATGAAGCATATCAAGAAAAGAACACTGTCCCTACTGTGAAACATGGAGGAGGCTCTGTTATGTTCTGGGGCTGCTTTGCTGCATCTGGCACAGGGTGTCTTGAATCTGTGCAGGGTACAATGAAATCTCAAGACTATCAAGGGATTCTAGAGAGAAATGTGCTGGCCAGTGTCAGAAAGCTGGGTCTCAGTCGCAGGTCATGGGTCTTGCAACAGGACAATGACCCAAAACACACAGCTAAAAACACCCAAGAATGGCTAAGAGGAAAACATTGGACTATTCTAAAGTGGCCTTCTATGAGCCCTGACCTCAATCCTATTGAGCGTCTTTGGAAGGAGCTGAAACATGCTGTCTGGAAAAGGCACCCTTCAAACCGGAAACAACTGGAGCAGCTTGCTCATGAGGAGTGGGCCAAAATACCTGCAGAGAGGTGCAGAAGTCTCATTGACAGTTACAGGAATCGTTTGATTGCAGTGATTGCCTCAAAAGGTTGTGCAACAAACTATTAAGTTAGGGGTACCATCATTTTTGTCCAGGCCTGTTCCATGAGTTCATTTTTTTAAATAATTCCGTTGAAGCATGGTTGAAAAGCAACGTCTGACTTTCATTGGTTAACATTCATAGAATTCTTATTTATTATTACTTTTGTCAGATTAAAGTTATTTCTGTGACCATTACGAGTTTTTCTTTCATTGACCGAAGGGTACCAACAATTTTGTCCACGTGTGTAAATGATTGCATGCCATTACACCAGGCTCTAGAACACACCTAAAGAAAACACACCACAAGCATCACCAAATATTCCTCAACACTCTCCTGGACTTATATACACATTATACTGTAATATATTCATTTAAGATTTTAGTCTTTAACATTTGGTTAATATGTGCGTGCAAATTCAGTCAATCTTTATTCATTAGTATTTGGTAAATAGAGAAAAATCAGTTTTTAGGAAGAGTCAGTAGGCCAAGAATAACAAACTGACTATGAATTTGAACATTGAAGTTTTGGGTCGTCACAAAAAGAAAATCAAGAAACGTCAACGCGGTGTCTAATTTTAGTGTATACTCAATGCCTTGTACTGATGTACTGCTTGATTTAACTAAAGAATATTGGCAGATTCCTGTAACTTCAATATTTTGTGGAAAAACATCCCTTTCCACACCATTTGTAACACTTACATTAACGTTGTTTGGCCCCCCAAATGTCAGTAATGAAGTGGCACATGGGCTGTCCTGAGATTGCTAATATGGCCAGGGATCATGACAACAACAAATAAGTGTTAAAAGTGTGCATGGAAGTACAGTCTCTGGGTTTTCAGAGCATTTTCTTCAGCACTACTCAAAGTTTGTCTTCATTCAAACATATGCATTTAATCATTACAATGCATTTCAAAGAACAAAGGAGGCTGATTAAATGCTCATATTTATTGATAATTGTAAAAGAACAGAACAGTTTTAAGATTTATATTAAGCATTACCAAAGCATCACCTTTGATTAACTACATTATTGACAACACAGCGTGTGCATCCTTGGTCATCACAGCGATAGACTGGAATGATATTATCTATATTTCTTATATTATTTGGCCAGTCAAGGCTACCAATGTCATAATCCCAAACCCTCCTAAAAACACATGCTTTGGGAGTATTGCGGTTCTGGAACATCCCGAGCGCTGGTATGATGCTGTAGGGTCTGTAGGGTCTGTAGGGTGTTGAGCAGGTGTTCACACAAGGGGAGTTCAGGGTGAAAAAGACTGTGCAGCCAGTAGGATCTGAATTAAGAAGCGTTTGCATGAGCGGGTCAAAAGGAGTTAATGTTGGAGACATGGAATGAATGAGCAACAGATACTCAGAGTGGTAGTTGCTTGTTGTCCCAGAAATTCTTTTTGGTTTGGCACCAATCAGTTGGGTCCCTCTGTAAATTCGATCAGAAGCGGACATGTCATCTCTCACTCGCTGTGCATCACGATCCTGTGAGAGGAAGTTCTGGTCGAGATCTGCATCAACATTACAGTATCTGACTGGGACATTAATGCCCACAGCATACTGATCATTAACTCCATAGCTAAAACATGAAAAAAGAAACACACGTAAATATATGTGTCACAAAAAAGACATACATAAATGTATGCTCTTCAAGGGTTACAGTCACCTCTAAAAACAAAACATAAAAGCATCTTACTTGTTACGGAAGTAGTTGACGATCCTCTGAAGATTGACCACCCCCAAGGCTGGATGCAGCAGGAAGAGCAGGAAGAATCCCAGTGTTGCAGAACACACCTGATCAAAACACACACACAAAGCAAACACTAACTATAAGAACACTGCTGGTCTGTAATGGTGCTGAACCCTGGGATTGAGGAGGACTTGGTATGAGATGCTGCCATGAAAAGTCTCCCCAATCAGTGGCTCATAAAATAACGTGTCAGTGTCAGTGTCCCCCAAACCCAACACCAGGTGGTTCTTGACCTGAAGCCCTCAAATTGTTTAGAGGCAAATGCTCATTAGGAGCAAAAACACTATATTAATTAGGGTTGTCAATATTAACATATTAACATGTTAACGCATGGCCGTTCCAGCCCAGTATGGGCTTAAAAATTAAGTAAAATATGAAATAAATAAACATTAAACCTCATTTAACGTTAATTTATGATTCCACAGCTCCTTTAAAAACAAAACTGAAAGTGCCTCCGTTTTCTAGTTTCTGCGCTTTGTTCTTGGGACCCATGGTGCTGTCTTCACTAAATCTTCCAACACTGCACGTTTATAAAACAAGTACATTCCAAGTACAATACTAAAAGAAATATATATATTGTATATTTTTTTGATCCCCATCTCCACCAGGTTGCCATTGTTGGGCCCTTGAGCGAGGCCCTTAACTCTACCTGTTCCAAGGGTGCTGTATCATGGTTGACCCTGCGCTCTGACCCCAGTTACGCTGAGATATGCGAAGAAAGAATTTCGCTGTGCTGTAATATACCATGTATGTGACAGATAAAGGCTTAACTTTAATCGATTGACAGCACTATTATTATTTAAAGAAGGTAAAAAGAAAAAGTACAGAGGCTGCTTCCCTACTTCACTCAAAATATAAAAAGCTAGAAAATATTTTAATGTAACGTGCAACGTTTCAATCAAAAGTCCTTCAGAGGACGAAGACTTTTAATTAGTCTGACTAGACACTTGACGCATGTTGTATTTAACAGACTCATGCACACTTTCACACTCGACTTACATACTGTAACTCACCATCTTGTCTCTTGTTCAGATCTGAAGCAGTACAAGCGAGGATGTGCCTTATTGCCCAAGAAAGAATATGTGAGCAACTTTATACTGATCGTGGCTCCGCCTTCTCTTCCTTTAGCTTTGATGACGGTGTCCAGTTCATGTGTGAAAATTATTCCTCGTTCTCCCAGAACCACACTTTCCTAATTTGAATCCTGGTATATTCCTGTTCCATCAGGGAAGAAAAACTCCATATTCCATGATAACCTGGTGATTCATTACATTTAGGTGGTCAGTTGACTTCATTTTATTGCCACATAACATTGCCGAGCTTAAACCTGAGCGACTGAAGCAACCCCAGATCCATTGGCGGCTGGTGCAAAATGTTTTGGGGGGGGGGCACAAACAAAATTAAAATTAAACTTTTAATAATTGCCTGTAGGTAAATAGCAATAAGAAGTTCTGAGTGTAAGCACCAAGTGTAAGCTTGGCCACGATCACTCGACTGCTGCTTAATTAGAAGATCAGGTCAATCTGGTCCAAACTCTTTAACGTTTTTTTCTTTCTTCGTCCGATAACCTTGCGAAGGAATATTTTAGCAAAGAATATTTCTCTCATATTTAGCTGGCGTCCACATCAATCACTATTCAATACATTAACTAACAATCTGCTGACCGTTAATAAGACTCGTTGAGAACGGTCCAATCACATGAGCCCAAATATTTAAAAACAATATTGATGGGCTAAGAACAAAAGTGGGAGGGTTCAGGGCGCACAGTGCTCCGCCCCAAGGATGATTTGAAAAAATCCAATCAGAGCTCAGCCTCAGGTCACATGCTTTTCAAAAATGTACGTGCCTACATAGACACTCGTTTGTCCGGCGCCCCGCGTGCACGAACACAACTGAACGTAATACAGTTTAGATTTTTTTTCAAATTGTAAATAAATTATATTAGGAAATACGGCGGAATATTGTGACTAAATGACTTTATTTCATTATTAAAATTAATAATTATTATATTAAAGTAGCCTTTTACTCTGCCTAACTTTTACGGGGGCAGCGCCCCCGCACCCCTTATTGACCGGCTGCCACTGCCCAGATAACACTGTCTCCAGAGGCTTGTACAGTAGACCCTATGCATGATGGGTGCATCTTCATGTGTTCTTTTCTTCTTAACCTGACACGCCCATCACTCTGGAATAGAATCTGGACTCATAAGGTCACATGACTTTTTTCTATTGATCCAAAGTTCAATCTTTATGCTTCCTAGCAAACTGAAGCCTTTTTCTGATGAGTCTCACTAATAAGTGGTTTTCTTATGGACACACAGCTGTTTAGGCCTAATCCTGTGAGTTCTCATCACATTGTGTATGTGTATCGAAATTACTTATATATACTCTTATTAAACATAGCTCTAATTTCTTCTGTCAGTATTTTGCTATACATCATTACTAAGCATTTAAGTCATCTCCATTCATGATTTTTTAAAGAGGACTTTAAAGAGGAGACTAGAATGCCGCCCTTTGATCTCCGTGAGAGGACAGCTTGGGAAAGAGCTGCTCGAGCTCCCTACCACTCTGTCCATCCCCGTCTTTCGCCAGCCGTGTGCCCGCATGCCAGCTGGTTACTTCCAACGGACCTGCATGTGCACACCTTCACTCTTTACCTCTGCTTTTATCCTCCCTTCCTCCCTCCTTTTTAACCCTTTCCTTCCCCATTTTTTCTAAATAAATTTACCCTTATTCCCGTAAGACCTCGCCTCGTGTCCTCGTGTCCTCGTGTGTCTGTGGTGCCACCCGTGCACAAAGGGTCGAACCCATTACAAATATCCTTACAGGTTGATTAATGTATTGCACAGTGTTTGTGTTCACGAATAACATTGCATTATGACTACTATTTTGAAAACAGGATTCGGACTGTTGTGTCTTCGTACGTAACATGAGTACGTAAGCGCGGGTTGGAAGTTAAGTAAAGGAATGAGTGTTCGCTACTACTGTCTTGTCTGTTTTTATTACTGCTACTGCAAAACACCACAAATTGGCGACGAGGATTAAAAATTTTTTTCTTTCTCCTCATGCTATTTTTGGTCGCAAAGATGGCTGTTGCCAATGTGCCTTTCCCGAGTTTTTTTCTTCCTTGCCCCGGCGAGCCTACTATGCCGTTCAGCACATGGTTCACGGATCTTTGATAATTACCTGCGAGTGATTGACGCAACGGGCGACTCTTGGGTGGACGCAAGACAGAGAGCTGTACTGCTTCATTGCCTCGGTACAGAGGGACAGCAAATGTTCTACTCACTGCCAAACATACAGTAGGTACGAGGTACGAGGATGCAGAGAAGGCACTAAACGCCTACTTTGTGCCAAAAGCTAATATAGTAGCGGAACATCATGCTTTTCGTAAACGCTGCCAGGCTCATCACGAGACTGTCATATAATATGTTGCTGCTTTGCGTGAACTTGTTGTCACAATCGAGTTTGGTTCCTGTGCTGAGGAGATGATTCGTGATCAGTTGGTGGAAAATGTGCTTAGCCAACGAATACGTGAGAGACTTTTACTCGAAATGTATCTCACACTGGACAGAGCTGTCACGATAGCAAGTCAGATTGAATCTGCTTCTGATCAGGCTAAATCCATTTCAAACATCCGCCAAGTTATCGCGGTGCAGCACATAGTAAAGAGCAGAAGAGGAAAACCTTCACATCCACCTCCTAATTCTGTTCACGTGGGGAAAAGGAAATCCTGCTTTCGGTGTGGCTCGGAGGCACACTTAGCCGACGCTGCAAACTGCCCCGCTGCAACTGCAACATGCAGGAAGTGTAAAAAGACTGGACATTACGCTAAAGTGTGCCGATCTGCTCGTACAAACACGCGTGAGGTTCCTCCTGTGCCAGTGTTACAGTGTTTCGGGTTTAACAGAGATTGGCTGTGCTAAAAACTTTGTACACCATGTAAAGCTGGATGAAACAGTCACACCTGTCCGCCAAAAACTTCGCCGTCTGCCACTCTCTGTTCATAATGCTGTGTCAGAGGAATTAAATCACTTACAAGCAGCTGGAGTGGTAGAACGCATAGATGCTTCCGCATGGCTTTCACCAATTGTGGTCACACAGAAAAAATCTGGAAAAAGCAGCTTGTGTGTTGACCTCAGAGAGCCAAATAAATCCGTAATCGTGGACTCCTTCCCATTACCGCATATGGATGAACTGCTTGCTGCTCTTAAAGGTTCTGCTGTCTTCTCTACTATCGATCTGACCAATGCTTACTACCATGTACCACTGCATGAGGACAGGCGTGATCTCACAGTCTTTATTACCCATGATGGACTGTACCGATTTTACCGTGTTCCTTATGGATCGGATTCGGCACCTGCAGCATTCCAGAAGACGATGACCATCATCCTGGCTGGCTTGTCAGGAGTCGAAAGTTACCTGGATGATGTTATCATTCATGGTCTTGACATGGCTTCGCACGACAAGACACTTCAAGCTGTATTACAGCGTCTAGAAGCCGCCGGCTTACAACTCAAGTCAGAAAAGAGTACTCAATGCTCCTGCTCCTTCTGATGCATCTGCCTTGCGCTCCTTACTTGGACTAATGTCGTGGTACAGCAAGTTCCTTCCTGATTTTGCCACTGTGACAGCTCCAGTGCGTGCATGCTTGCAAGCTCCAAATGGATTCAGCTGGTCAAAAGAGGCTGAACAAATTATGACCAAAGTAAAACAGTTGCTAGCAAACAGCCCTTCTTTGGCATTATTTGACCCTGCGGCGCACACCATTGTCTCTACAGACGCTTCTGACTATGGTCTGGGTGCAATACTGGCCCAAGTCTGCCCAGATGGCATTGAACGTACTGTAGCCTTTGCTTCCCTCACACTGTCGACCGCGGAGCATAAATATGCCACGTAAAGGAATGGGCCGTGCTGGACTTCGTGTAGCAAGGTGGTCTGCCCGTCTCATGTCATTTAATTATGATGTGGTGTACCGTCCAGGCTCCCAAAATGCTCCTGCTGATTATCTGTCACGTGCACCTTTACCTGCTTCTCCCATAGAAAGTATGCTCAGGATGATAATGTGGAGGAAGAGTTTGTTGCTTTCCTGTCAGCTACCTGTAATTCCCTGTCCACTGTTGATGTTGCGGCTGCATGTGATTCTTGTTCTGTACTAACTAAACTAAGTTCACAGATTTCTAATCGTTGGCCTCCTTCCTCCAAAGGTCTGGATGTTGAATTGTCGCCGTACTATCAATTGCGACTGGAATTGTCTGTTAAAGACAAATTTGTCTTCCGAAGCTCACGACCGATTCCACCTGTTGCTCTACACTGGTTTCCATAGCGCGCAAAGGACACCAAGGGGACATGAGAACTAAACAGCGTCTCCGTGATCTCTATTGGTGGCCAGGGATGGACGCTCAAGTCCACAATGCTGTTCGTTCCTGTCATGTATGTCAGCTCAATGACAAAACCGTGAAGCTACATCCTGCTCCTCTTCAGCCAGTGCCACTGCCAGATGGACCATGGCAGAAAGTAGCTGTGGATATAGTAGGACCATTCGACACTGCCACGTCTGATTGCAGGTTTGCTATTACACTGATTGATTACTACAGCAAATAGTCTGAGGTCTCCTTTACCCCCACCATCACTACGGACTCTGGGGTTTTGTTTCTGTCATCTGCATTCAGTCGCCGTGGCAATCCATTAAGCATAGTTAAGGACAACGGTGTTCAGTTCACATCTGCTGCCTTCGCTGCTTTTCTAAAAAAACCGAATATTCGTCACTACCGTCCGTTCTCACTACTATCCAGCAGCTAATGGTGCTGTAGAGAGATTTAACCGTGTGCTCAAACAATCGGTCCAAACGGCCATCCAGCAACACCTGCCGTGGAAACCTGTAGTAATTGACTTCTCGCAAGTGTACCGAGCCACTCCACATGCTGCAACCGGTACCTCACCTTTTCAGCTCCTCTATGGCAGGCAAATGCACACAAGACTGTCTTGTCTGTTTTTATTACTGATACTGCAAAACACCACAGACAGCTCTTAAACCAATTCCAGTCATTTTAAATTTAGTAATGTGACAAAATTTTTTACATTAGGGGCCACACACACACACACACACACACACACACACACACACACACACACACACACACACACACACACACACTGTATTCAAGCGTTTGGTAAATAATTTTACAACACATAACCTGCGTGAGAAACCCTGAAGTCAGGAAACCCTTTTTTCCCCCAAGTTCCTTATTTATTAATAATTACAAAAACTAGGCTTTCACAACATCAGAATGTACACACACACACACACACACACACACATGCACGCACACACATAAACATCTTCACAAAGATACGTTATTTCACAATATAAAGAGAAAATTCACAGCGGACCAACACTAGGAGATGAGATGGCACCCAAGTTCTTGCTTAATAATCTTCTCACGGCTGCAGTCATCGTTGTTGCTTCTGCATCTTTTCCTACCACACGTTCCCTTGCAGTCATCTTTTCATGAATATTCTTAAATACAGCACCTACTGCAGCTTCGCCTCCGTGTAGAAAGAGTTGATGATCGTCTTCTGGACAAATGTCAAATCAGCAGTCTTCCCTCATCAACAGACGACCAATCAGAAGCCTAGACAAAACATCATTATCGGTTCCGCCATTTGAAAGTCCAACCGGGTCTCGTCCAAAACCGCCGTCTCAGCCTGCGGGGTCTGTCTCATCGGGGTTTTGTATGTATTAGCAGTGGGTTTCATAGTCCATTCAGGCACCTCTGTTCATTATAACGTGTGAGTAACATAATGTACAGTACACGCATGTAAAAAGTCCAGTAAGCAACCTTAACAGTCACTATTTTACGAAAGTCCACCATTGCACAAAATATTCTTATAAAGCTGGGGTCAAATCAATGAGATGGGAGCACAGACATCATCGGCAAACAAGGTGACGTTACAACGAGCCAAAATATTCACTTTGCAAGAAGTTTTCTAAAAGCTTTGTTTACAGCGACCTTAAAGTACGTTTACATGTGGATAAAAGCCCACATCCCCCCCCCCCCCCCCCCCCCCCCCAAAAAAAAGAATCTCTGTTTTTAAAAATACCCAGCTCTATGTGAACATGGTCTAAGAGACATACAGTAACACACACACCCATTACAGTATCTCACAAAAGTAAGTACACCCCTCACATTTCAGCAATGACTTTATGATATGGGGGGGATATTTTTTTGGGATTAATGCATTAATGATGACAACAATTTAAGGTGCATTAAAGAGGTAGAAAAATGCTCTTAAAATAATACAGTATATGAATATGAAAATACTGCTTCTAAGTACATGTGCATGATGCTTGTTTATACAGGTGGGAATGAAAGTGTACATAAGGTGGCCAAGGTGCCCCATCAAGTACTAAAGAATGACCCCGCAAGTATGTGACCAGCAAATACTAATGAAAAGGATAGCTATTAGTTTGTAAAAACCTACACAGTAACACTGTCATCTCCTGGGTGAAGTGTGGAAAATCCATTTTATACATTTTGAACCAAAATTATACAAATCTTAAGCAGGAGTGATAAGATGGCATCAGAAAGCAGTGGGCTTTGTTAATGAAGGAATAAATGATTTATACTTTTTATTTTTATCTTTGCTGATAAACATGACAGCAATAATGTCTTAATTTTCAGAGAGAAAGAAAGGAAAAAAATGTGCAGTTCAGGATTAAATCTAAAAGGCAGGTGAATAAAGAACATGTGGAAAGCACATTTAATATACTACTCTGTATATGACACGTCTCGCCATCTTGCCTTTAGCAGAGTTTTAACTTGCACCTCCTGCCTCATGATTTTCACTTCTAAATATTTGTTTGTGTGTTTTTTTTTTTTTATCTTTTACCTAATGTAGGAATCCCAAACTTAACAAGGATGCAGACCAAATTAAATTTGAAACCCAAACCTTTAATCACATTTCTTATCTCATATCTCATATATACCCCCCCCCCTCGCCCCCCCTACATAATCGCTATAAAAATATATATTACATAATAACATAGTTATTTTACGCAAAACTGTCTGTACAGAATTTATTAAAACTCTTGCAGCACTTAGATCTCTGCCTGAAGTTTATCCTGCACCATAAGTGAAATCAAAATGTTGAGGTAAAGCAATATTATAAACAGTTATGCCCCGGATTTAATAATCTACTTTACAATCATCTACTAATGCGCTACTGTCTCAATGTAAACAAACACCTGCAGCAATAGATATTAATGAGAAAAGATAAAGTGAATATTTTGACTGGGATTAGTTCATATTTTCACTTTGGCTGAAATAACAGCGCTGACGTGGTATAAGTGAATTTTAACACGCTGGAGTGGTTTTAAGACAAAACTTCATCTTTATCTGATCGACTTTTTCCATTTCTCATCTGTGATTCTCTCTCCGATTACCGAACAGCGAGTGTATTTGTCTGAGCACCAAAGAAGTACAACTTAGTGTAAACAAGGCGTCAGATACTCAACCAGAATGTGATTTCTTTCCCTTTGACAAAATCTAGCCAAGTTGGCGTGTTATTGTAAAAGTCTACAGTCAAGGCCTGACTTTATGAAGTAAATACAGAAGCTTTACAACAAGGTGCAAACCACTGGTAGCACTCAAGAGCAGAAATGCGAGATTAGACAAAAAACGTCTGTCAAATTCTTTGGACTGATAAAAACCAAAATTATGATGGCATGATGGAAAGAAAAACGTATCGGGAAAGAAAGGAACAGATCATGATCCAGAGCATATTCTCCAGCAAGCTCAGTAAAACCTAACAACTACTTTACTTATAGTATTGTGCAAAAGGTCTTGGACACATACAGAAATATGGCATAAGCAACAGATGCTTTTGAAAACATTTCTGCATAAAAGAAACTTCTATAAAGAGCAATAAAGGGTAATAAAATAAACAGTCAATATTTGGAGTGAAAACTCATTGCTTAAAATCAGAGTTTTAGACACAGATTTGTTCAGTTTTATAATAAAACAGCTGTTAGGTTTTACTGAGCTTGCTGGAGATATACGAGTTCTTCTGTAACTTTATCACACTCGCTCCTTGCTATTTTTATACAAATCCCAGGAGCGTACATTAGGTTTTTTTGTTTCCATCTGAAAAATGGTCTGTCTTGTACTTTTTTTTTTCTTTATAGCCAGGCATATATTCTTCCGTAATGTTATTTATTTATTCATTTTTAAATTATATATGGAACTATTGAATGATTTTGTACATAATTATGCAGACATGATAAACATACACACGTGGACAAAATTGTTGGTACCCTTCGGTCAATGAAAGAAAAACTCACAATGGTGACAGAAATAACTTTAATCTGACAAAAGTAATAATAAATAGGAATTCTATGAATGTTAACCAATGAAAGTCAGACATTGCTTTTCAACCATGCTTCAACGGAATTATTTAAAAAAAAAAATAAACTCATGGAACAGGCCTGGACAAAAATTATGGTACCCTTAGAAAATACTGAAAATAATGTGACCAAAGGGACATGTTAATTCAAGGTGTGTCCACTAATTAGCATCACAGGCGTCTACAATCTTGCACATATTATTCAGAAATTTAAGATCCATGGGACTGTAGCCGACCTCCCTGGACGTGGCCGCAGGAGGCAAATTGATGACAAATCAAAGAGACGGATAATCCGAATGGTAACAAAAGAGCCCAGAAAGACTTCTAAAGAGATCCAAGGTGAACTTCATGCTCAAGGAACATCAGTGTCAGATCGCACCATCCGTCGTTGTTTGAGCCAAAGTGGACTACATGGGAGACGACCAAGGAGGACACCATTGCTGAAAACAAATCATAAAAAAGCCAGACTGGAATATGCCAAACTACATGTTGACAAGCCACAAAGCTTCTGGGAGAATGTCCTATGGACAGATGAGACACAAATGGAACTTTTTGCCAAGGCACATCAGCTCTATGTTCACAGACGGAAAAATATATATATATATATAATATGTATGAACTCACTCACACCCACACATATGAACCATAAATATTTTAGAGATGTTTTTGGAAACCGTGTTTTGGGCTTCAGAAAAAGATTTCGTTTTTGTTCACTGCAGAAGATGCTTTTTAATACCGCACTGTACCGAAGATTTCTTTTCTGATTTTAGCGATATATAGCCAAAAGTATGTGGACATGTGGTGATCAGATGATTGAGAAAAGTGCATCCAACTTCTCTTTTTAAGCATGGGTTTACCGTATATAACGGAAAACCCTGAGCTGCTCCTCCTGTTTTTCTTTGCCTGATCCACTTTCTATTAATTATTAGATATTACATATTATTTAGCTCCCTAATTTTTACATTATGTCCAGACTACTTTTTTCTCCACCATTCCAAACTGAACGCGGCTCCCTTTTCTTCTTGCTCCGTCCTTGTTAACATTCTTGGGACCCATGGTGATATGTCTGTTAAAAACCACAAAAAGTATGTAAACTCCCTTCACTTAGCTTTCTACCTGTACTGTAGCAGCCCTACTTCTTTTACTGATCCTGATAGGCCCTATCAGCTTTAATCCCACCTCACCTGTGATTATGTTAACATATACATTACTGATAAGTGATTGAATAATTATTTCTTTGTTGTAATTATAGCACCACAGGCACTTTCTAAAAAGGAGGAAGTTTATGCATCTGTGAACCTTATCCGGTTTTGTGCAAGGTTCAGCAGTTCTGCTTTGCTTACCAAAATGTGTTTTAATATAGTCATTCTTTCCTATTATGCTCACTGCTTGAATTCACGTCCTCTTTTTGTCAGATCAGTGTCTCAAATGTTTTTTTTTCTTGCAATATTGTAATATATATCCTTATTCGCTAATACCTTCATATAATGTTATAATGTTAGTTATTACTTATGTCATTTACAAGGTTAGTAAATAATGTTAGTAATAATAGTGTATGTTAAGGTTATTATAAATAATCACCGGCCTCCGAGTGGCGCAGTGGTTAAAGCGCTCGCCCTATCATCCGGAGATCGCTAGTTCGAATCCCGGGTGGTGCTGTAACCTCTCGCAGCCGGAGGTCTAGAGAGAGCTGATTGGCCGAGCTCTCTCAGAGGGGAGGGATGAGAGGTACTTAGTGCTCCCACATTAATCACGGCTCTACAGCCAATTAGGGGCGTCTGTGAGCTCGCGCAATGGAGGGAGCGGATAGCGCTGTCCTCCGAGTGTGTTACGCCCCCAACGGTGCGCGAGCGAGCAGTTCGAAAAGATGCGGTCGGCCGGCGTCACGTGGTTCGGAGGAAACACGTGATAGTCTTCGGCCCTCCCGGCTGAGTGGTAGTAGTAGCCTTAATGTGGGAGCCCCCTAGTGACGGGGAGGAATTGGACACGACTAAATTAGGGAGAAAATCGGGGGAAAATCCCCTCCCCCCCAAAAATTATTATAAATAATCACCAAAATAATAAGTCCACAAAACGGCCATCTTCACCTCTTTAATGCAGTTTCATATTGTCAGTTCACATGATTGCATCTCAATGAAGGTAAATTACTGGCTCAACTTGATTTTTCAAATTTATTCAGACTGTGTCTCCAAAGTTTTAAAGAACACAATGTTACCTGTTGTCTCAACAAATACCACTGTAAGATGTTGGGCCAACAATACAATATTAATTTATTCAACATTTATCTAGTTGAATTTTTTTTTACAGTTATTGAGAAACAAGTCTCATTGTTGACATGCAGGTGGATTCAAACCTGGACTGCATATGTATATGTACAGTACATGTATGTATATATATATATATATATATATATATATATATATATATATATATATATATATATATATATATATATACAGTGTGTGTATATATATATATATATATATATATATATATATATATATATATATATATATATATATATATATATATATATATATATACAGTGTATATATATAGTATATATACAGTGGATACGGAATGTATTCAGACCCCCTTAATTTTTTCAGTAAAACACAGAATTGTTGACATTTTTGCAGATTTATTAAAAAAGAAAAACTGAAAAAGCACATTCAGGTCCTAAGTTATTTAAATGATTGTTAAAGTCAGTCCGTGGCAATTTTTTTTTTTATGATTTTTGCATTTTCATTCATTTGTTTTACTCAGTAGCGCATATGATTTAAAATGTGGCAAATTACAATACTTCAAACAAAGCATACTTAAGTGAAAGTAAAATGACATATTTTAAAAACTACTTTAAAAAGTAGAAGTACACATAAGAACTACTCAATTACAGTAGCGCGAGTAAATGCAATTCGTTACTTTTCACCTCTGCGTATTGATGCATTTCATCTGAGGACAAAATAGACCATGCGTCTGTTTATTTTTTATTTATTTTTATTTTTTTAAGCTGTGTTCATACTCTTTGTAGCTATGTTTGTTAGGGCACTTGGCTATACGCAGTACTGTAATGCATGGAACACTTACTTTCTGGTTTGTTTTGTTTTAAATATTGCTTATTACCTTATGCAGCAAAATAAACAATGTTGCCGTTGTGTAAATTATTAACATATTGGTGTCTTTTAATCAAGGACAAAAATAGACCATGCGCTTGTGTTTAGGACTGCTTCTGAACAGCTGTGTTCATACAGTAGGTTTAATCAACGATTTATAAGACAACAGTTAAAGTGCTACATGTGAGCATTTGTGGATGGAGAGGTGTGTCTGTGTGCGCTCCTGCATTTCTCAGTTGGCTTTAACACAAACACATTTGCGCACAGACAGGTCTAAAGAACCCCTCCTCCCGCCAAAAAAAAAAAAAAAAAAAAAACCCTGAGCGATTAGCACCATGTCATAGTCAGTATTCTCCATTGCGGTTTCTCACCTTCCACTTTGTCTTTGCTCAGTGGGTACAGAAAGTATTCAGTCCTCCTTAAATTTTTCACTCTTTGTTATATTGCAGCCATTTGCTAAAATTTGAATACTTTCCGTACCCACTGTATATATACACATACTGTACATACACACATTTTCTTTCTTTTTTTTTTCTTTTCTTGGTCTAGATCCCAGATTAGTGTACCCACAATGTACAATTTGATGTGAACGGCTTCTTGTCTTTCTTCAGGAAAACCGCAAATCATCTGGTTTTCCTGATGTTTTGAGACTTGAAATAATCAAGATATTTCAAGGTAAAGTGGAGGCTCAGTGGTTACAGAGTGTATAGTTAAAAAAAAAAAAAAAAAAAAAAGCAACAACTGATTAAATGCTTCAATCTTTATTGATAAATGCAGGGAAAAGGAACAAAAATGTTAAGAATTAAAGAAGTAGATCAATAGTCTCAGACATTATTTTCCAAACTAATTGATCTTTACATTTAAAGACATACACATTGTTATTCATTTGGCATTATGGTGACCCTGTTTTGGTCGGACTATCCTGTGCATTCTTTTTTCACAGTATCATTTTCAACACATCTGACACACATCTGATTTTCAGAGCATTTGTAGACATGAATTATCTTGTCTATATGCTTTATATTTTCTTGCAATTTCCCCTTATTAACATCCTTGTCATAAACCTGCCTGAAAACAAAAGCTTTGGGGCCGTTGTGGTTCTTGAATATCTCGAGGCCTGGGATGATGCTGTCGGGTATGTCAGGTGTTGAACAACACTCCACGCAGGGTGAGTTCATGGTGAAGAAAACCGTGCAGCCTTGTGCATCTGTATCCAGGAGGTTTTTCATGAGTGGGGACGAGGAGTCTGTCTCAGTTTTTATCAGCAACCTATACTCAGAGTGGCAGATTTTTTTCCTAGTGATTTTTTTCGGTTTAGCCGCAATCAGCTGCTTACCGATGTAAAGTGCATTTTTATCATTTAGGGCGTTTTTCACGTTCTGTTCACTATCCTGAGACAGGAAGTTCTGGTTGAGTTCAGCACCTCCTTTACAATATTCAGCTGGGACATTAATGGCCATCGCATACTGACTATTTTTTTCAATTCCGGAGCTAAAAAGAGAAAAAGAGAAACAATAAATGCCTTGGAGTCATCAAAAACAAAACACATGCACTTAAACATGCAATTGTCAAAACTATCACTTGATCCTTTCCATGGCTTTCATCTGGGGAGGATTATAAGAGTAGAATAAAATTCTATATAAATATTAGTCATTAAATAATTTAATTTAGTAGTATTGTAGTTTTTTATGACTATGCACCAGTCTCTCTCTCTCTCTCTCTCTCTCTCTCTCTCTCTCTCTTTCACACTCACACACACAAATTACTATTATGGCATTTAAAAATCTATTTTTGACCCCTTTGCATCCAAGCATGTAGGTGAAGCCACAAAATTTCATAAAAAAACAAAACCTCTTTTTAAAATTGAGAATGAAATTACACAAATCGGATAAAGAACGCGTCGTTTATAATCATTAAAGCTGTCAGTCATTTCGTAAACTGAATGCTTAATTTTCATGGTGTCTCCATTGAGAGGATTTGTGTATCATACCTTCAGTTCTCTTTGAAATAAGTCAAAAGTTGTGCTTGAACTGTTCTTTGTTGCAAAGATGAGAACAGCGTGAGAAATTACACAAACTTGCATCAGACTGTGAGCAGCGTGTGACAATGGTGAATTCTGATTGGTCGTTGTTTATAGTTTGATGATCGAGTTTTTACAAATTTTACACAATACACAGCATTATTAATCTAAAGGGGGATGCTGGTTTTACAGGGGGGATGATTTTTGTAATTTTTTTCAACAAGGGGGATGGGCTTGGAATTTAAGGGTGCATTAACCTTAGTTACTAAAAATCAGATTTTCGTGTGTGTGTGTGTGTGTGTGTGTGTGTGTGTGTGTGTGTGTGTGTGTGTGTGTGTGTGTGCGTGCGTGCAGAGCTCCTTACGTTTTATGAAGTTTGTTAATTATTTCCTTGAGATTTTCAACCTCATTTCCCAAAGTCAGAGGGAGCAGAAACAGCAGGACGAATCCCAGCGCTCTAGAACACACCTAAAGAAAACACACCCCAAACATCACCAAATATTCCTCAACACATTCCTGGACCTGATTTGACAGAAATACTCATTATACTGTGATAAAATTGAAATACCAGGCCACATAAAATAAAATACAATATGAAGAAGAGTAAGTCCCGGGACTGCAGTGTACGTCAGTATTAAATTAACAGTTAGTGAAAACATAAAATTTAAAACAAAAACCCTTCAGAGGATAATTACTCTGGTCTAAAACCAGCCCCCTGCAGCATCCTGTATGTAACACACACACACACACACACACACACACACACACACACACACACACACACACACACACACACACACACACACACACACACACACACACACACACACACAACTTACATACAGTAACTCACCATCTCGTCTCGTGTTCAGAATAGAAGAAGTAAGAGTAAGGATGTACTTGAGTCTCTCTTAACCGAACCTACAGCTCAGAAAGAATATACGAGCAGCTTTATACTGATCCTGACTCCGCCCCCTCTTCAAGAAAACACTTGATGTTGTTTACTCATGCAGTTTTAATTATGTGTAAATTTACACACATATAACTGGAACAGAAACTGAGACTAAATGTAATAAATATGTGGCCGATTAAAGTAAACATGATCCTCAAAAAACAAATCCTCAAAATTCATATCATCATTTACGCCCTGAAAAAGACAACAACTATGAAATTATTAAATTACAGAGTATTGATGTTTTTGTTTTGGTGGTCATTTTCTCTTTCTTTCTTTTGCTTTATTTTTCCTTTGTAATTTTTATCGTTTGTGCCTTTTTGTGGTTTTTGATTCTCAGCTGTTGAACTTTTTCATTGAACTTTCCTGTTTAAATAATGAGCAAAAGTATTTTCAGCGTAGCAGTATGATTAGACAGGAATTTAGGTTGAGGTGTGAGAATAATAACAAACTTATTGAGGTACTTCATATTTGTGATTGCATAAATGAAAATTAGCTGTGAAATATGTTAACTAATTATTGTGCAACCAATCAGAAGCCGCATTTTTACATACATTAAAAAAGAGGGGAGTTCAAGTCAAACCAGACTTGTGATGAAATTTCTGGTTAATGAATGTGTAAAAACCAGTTGACATTTACAAAAGACTTTAAGAGCAGTACGGTGATGAGACTGCAGCGAAAAGGGCATTTGTCCGTGAATGTGCCAGCCGAGGTGGTTCAGAGGCCACTGCAGTTGTTCTTGTGCACATTCAACAAAATCGATGAACAACTTGTCCCCAACTTGAAGATGAGAAACATCTGTCTGTGTGAACTGTATTCACAATCACTCACCAACACCACTCGCACAGTACAGGAACTATATATATCCTTTGTCAGTGATTTGTTAGATTACCTACATGATGTATCCATCCACTCAGGTTTAAATATATAACCGCATTTCTTATGCCTGACAGTAGATGGAATTTAGATGAGCTATCTTTAAAAGAACTTATAGATCTGTTCCACAAGTATGTTGCCATGATGCCAGCTCAACATCTGCTCAAAACGTTACTGGATTAGTCATAAGGGTCTCTATGGGGGAAAAAATGATTGAAGGGGTTCAACAATTTGCCAAATCTAGCCAGTGCCAGGGAACTCATTATAAATAATGTCCCAATATACTTAAATAAAATGAATTAAATAAAAATAAGTCTACTCTTGTGTATCAGTAAAGTCCTCATTCTATTGAAATATCACAACTCTGTCTTTTCCGTTCACATTGAGGAGATTCTAATCAGGATAATGCAAAGTGGATCACGTTTCTCAGAACCTCAGAAGCTCTTTCTTTTCTTCGGTTTGTTTCTCCTCTACACATCCCTACCTTCAACAAAAAGTAAAACTTCTAATCGAAACAGACGGTGTACGGTAAAGAAACAGAGACAGGTCTGAGGAAACTGCGATGAAAGTATGATGTTTATTTAATATTTATTTTCTTATTTCTGATGTATGGGAGTTTTTTTTTTAAATCTTTTAAATGTTCACTGAAAGGTTTTCACCAACGTTGACTGAATATTACTGACGCAGTGACACTCTGTGTGTGTAGAGATGAGCGAATCCGGATTCAATAACCCGATCCTTTATATGACTCACGAATCACGAATCCTTCTCTACATTTACTCGGATCACTTAAGTCCTAAGTTATCCTGTTGCTAACAACAACATATATAAATACAAACTGATATTTACACAATTCAGTTGTTCTAAGTAGTTGTTAGATAGTAACTACAGGAACAAGTGGCTGACTGAGTTGTTTCGAAAATTTCCTGCAGAGTCAGAAACGTGAGAGACTCTAAATAGCGGGTACTGATTCATCTGAACCGGGTTATTCGGCGGATCCGCCCGACGCGCAGCGCGGAGTGAAACATCCGGGAGACTCTGTGTGTGTTCATGAGTCCAAGGATTCGGTGGATTCTGAGGATTCTTTGAGCGCCCCTAGTGGAGGCAAAAAGAGGCAGAATCCGTATCACAACCACATACAGTCTTTATAATAATGTTTTTATTTATTTTATTAATTTTTTTTGTTAAATTTATGGCATAAGAAGTAACTATGAATCAATGTTTGCTGGAAATATTGTGCATTTCCAAGAGAGACTGTGTTGACATCTTTTCAATTAAAAAAATACCAAAATCTGTTATTTATCAAGGGGGTGCCTAAACTTTTGCATAAGACTGTAAACCGCAGCTGTTTCACTTTTACAGTATTCTGTGATTGGAAGCAGTGCTCTATAATCTGATTTTATTAACACCAAACATATTTTTGTTACATGGTGACATTGGCGTGATGTAGATGTGTATTATGAAAAACTGGCATGAAAAAACGGCTCTGGCATTTATATCACATCAGGCCGGTTTCCAACACAACACGTCACCAGAACAGTAATGTTAACGATGCGATGCTTTGTACTGTATATAATACAGTCAATGTGTACAATGACTGTATTACTGTTAATGCAGGAAAACTCAAGCTCAAATCCCGGCTTTAAAACCTGGACATTTTTTTTAACTACCTAAAACTTAAAAAATTAACTATACCAGATAGCCTATCCGTTTAAAAAAAAAAATCAGATACTGCCGATATATTTATAATTCTATTCATTCGTTATATTTGTTGTCAAAACTTATTTCTATGTGCATTTGTCATTAAAATAAATATTTGCCATTCATTCTTGATTCCCTGTCATTTACATTTTATTGTCAAAAACGAAAAAGACTCAAAATACTGTACGTGTCCTGGCTGATTGATCTAAACCGGGGGATTCAGCGGATCTGTCGGACTCGCAGCGCGGAGTGAAACAGCCGGGTCCGAGGAACTCAGTGTGTCTATGAGTCCTAGGAGTCTGTGGGTACTAGGGATTTGATTCGGTGAGTATGGAATAAAATCACTGTCAAAAATAATCGTGCGTAAAAAAAAAAAAAAGAAGATTTGTGTGTAATTCTGTGTTTTGTCTGAGTAGGATTCCAAAATCTACGGCCACGACAGCTTACAGACATGATAGTTTGTTGCAGTACAACTCTGAAATACACGCCCCTGACCGTTTACAGACACAAAACTCGTTTCTACATCTCCTCTGTTACACGGACGAATTGCGAAGTTACACCCAGGAATGTAGTGTGTTAGACCGCTGTCAAAAATACGTCATCAAGGCCACATGCACAGGCATTAATACCCGAAGGAGGAGGAATCGATTCGGCGCATGCACCTCCTAAACTCTTACCTGCTATAGTTAAAACATCTCTGTAATTTTACTTCTCTTAAACATGTACAGTACAGACCAAAAGTTTGGACACACCTTCTTATTCAAAGAGGTTGAATTTGTATTATGGCAAGAAAAAAGCAGCTAAGTAAAGAAAAACGAGCGGCCGTCATTACTTTAAGAAATGAAGGTCAGTCAGTCCGAAAAATTGGGAAAACTTTGAAAGTGTCCCCAACAAGTGCAGTCACAAAAACCATCGAGCGCTACAGAGAAACCGGCTGACATGCGGACCGCCCCAGGAAAGGAAGACCAAGAGTTCATCCGAGTCACCAGCCTCAGAAATCGCAGGTTAACAGCAGCTCAGATCAGAGAGCAGGTCGATGCCACACAGAGTTCTAGCAGCAGACACATCTCTAGAACAACTGTTAAGAGGAGACTGTGTGAATCAGGCCTTCATGCTAGAATATCTGCTAGGAAACCACTGCTAAGGACAGACAACAAGCAGAAGAGACGCGTTTGGGCTAAAGAACACAATGAAGAAAACTCACTGAATGAGTAGGTGTGCCCAAACTTTTGGTCTATACTTGCTGTGTACAAATCTGTGAAAAAAAAAAACGTACCTAAGACGACGAGAGAGCGCTCGACTGCTGATCTGCCATTTTGGAGCTGGTGGTTTAACACCGTGGCCGAATTGACATTTATTCCATATTATGGAAAAGTGTGTATTGAGCAGGAAAGTGTGGATGAAGCTGAAGCCGAGGGGAATGTGAGACCGAGGGATATCAAATTTATTAAAGAAAATGTTGAGATTGTTTCACGTTCCACATTCCCCTCATTATAACATTTAAACCTAGTGGAAAATGTAAAAAAAAAAAAAAAAAAAGAAGTTTTGTTTATTGTAGTATTTTATTGTACTATTAAATATGCATATATATATATATATATATATATATATATATATATATATATATATATATATATATATATATATATAATATTTATGAAAAATCACCCCAATCTTTTTAAAGCAATTTATTAATTAATATGAGCCATTAACTGCTGCTGAGGAGTGCGACATCTCATATACATTTAATACTGTACTCTGGAACTCCAAAACAGGCATTATTATTATTATTATTATTATTATTATTATGAAAAATATTTAAAGTAAGTCTTTCTCTCTACTTTTCTGTCACTGACTGCATTTCCATTCCCACTCCTGTTTTCAAACACCTGCTACATGATTGAGCATTTTAAAGAAAAAATAAAAAGCAAACTATGCAATTATGCATCACAGTCAGGTGGTAGCGATATTACTACTTCAATACCACACACCACTCTGTTAAGTGTCACAATGGCATGCAGAACTGTAGTGAGGTAGAAAGTACACTAAGGTATTATTTGTTGTAGAATATATTGGAGTAAAAGTAAAAAGTATGCACTAATAAAAATACGCTTGCAAAATTTTTGATTAAGTAGAGTAATGAAGTAAATGTACTTGGGTACCTTCCACCTTTATATTCATTACCAATAAATAAAAAAACATTTAGCATCTTAATTTTGGTAATTTTATTTGAAAGTTTTGTTTATTGTAGTATTTTATTGAATGTTTATGATTAAATATGCATATTATAGTTATAATATGTATGAACAATAAACAAAGACATCGGATTCCTGTGATATTCTATCATTATTTTATAATATTTTCATAATAGAAAAATGAAAGCTGCTAATGGAAAATCATCATTATTTTTTTATTGTATTGTCCATTGTCATGACCATAGAATTGTTCTGTTTATGAATTAAAATAGAATATAGCTATAACGAAAAACTCTTGGGTGTCTTTGAAATCACTGAGATCTGATCAGATGTGTGATTAAAGGTTTGGGTTTCACATTTCAAATTGGACTGCAGCTTTGTTAAGTTTGGGAATAATGCATTAGGGATAAAATAAAAATAAAACAGAAGTACTGTAAAAAGCATGAGGCAGAAGGGGAAACTAAAAAACTCTGCTAAAGGCAAGATGGCTAGATACATCATACTGTACAGTATACAAAAAGGTGCTTTCCACATTTCCTTTATTTGCCTGCCTTTTACATTTAAATTTGAACTGCACAAAAAGTGAGTTTTTTTTAAAACATAACCCACTTTCTCTGTAAAAATTAACTACTTATTATTTCATGTTTATCAGCAAACATAAAATAATCATAATAATAATTGATTCCATCATTAGACAAAACAAAACCCAGTTCTTTCTTATGATGCCATCTTGTCACTCCTTTTGTATGATTTGTTGTTGTTGTTGTTGTTGTTGTTGCTGTTCAAAATGTATAAAATTGTTCAAGCTGTGAGCTGGAAAAGACGCTCCTGTGCTGCACTTCCACATTCCACCCAGGAGATGACAGTGTTACTGTGTATTATTACACGCTTTCAAGCAAACATTAGAACCACAGCAAGTCTTGTTTTCTATGTTGGACATTTTCTTCACTGGTAAGGTACTGCAGGTTCTTAACTTTTGTACTCTTTTTGAAAACGGTTGGTTCTTTATTGTGTACCGAGTTTTTGCTCCTTGGTAGTGCTGATTGTTGATTGTGTAACTGATCAGGTAATTCATCAAGAGAAGTTTCAGGCTTCCTTAAGGTTCCTTAAGGCAGGGCTTAGCTACATACTGTATATCGCAGGAGTCTCCTCTACAGACACAGACACTTCAGCATATCCTGCAACAAGTTAGGCACAAATCTGGATAGGAAGCGAGTGTATAGTCAACACAAACTCTTGTTTAGCAAGGAATTGCAAGTTTGTATAGACAATGACCTCATTTTTGACTAGGAGGTAAGGATGTGTTCAACCTATCTCTGTTGTCAATTCTCACAGACTAAAAAATACAATATAAAACACACTGCACACAAAACGCTGATAAAATAAACTTTCTACTAATAACATAGGTATATATAATAAATAATATGTATCGAATCATGTATTTATGCTATTAGTTGAACTTCATTATATCGACATGTTTTGTGTGCAATGTGTGTTTCATATTGTATTTTTTAGTCTGTGAGAATTGACTGCAGAGATAGGTTGAATATTATGGCAGGCATTATATTTATTTCTTGTATTTGACTGTACTTAACTGTATTTCTTGCATTTATTTATTCATTGTTTACATCTGTATAATTAATTCACAGTGTACATAAACACTATATTTATTTTTGCAATAAAAAAGTTCATGTTTAAAATAAATAAATAACGCTCATGTGCTAAGACCAAACAAATGAATGTTTAATGAACACTTTTTTAAATTTTTTTTTTATTTCACAGTCAGAAATCAGAAGAGAATCTAGACAGCACCTGGTTACTCACCTTACAGAGTAGAGTTGTACAGTGATTCCTCAGTGCCTCGTGCCATATGCTGTACGCGCAGCGAGCGCTCATTTCACCCTCTGAGGATGTGGTAGTAGCCACGTTGTTAAGAGGGTCCTTTTTTGTCAAAAAAAAAGAAAACATCCACATGGAGCATTAACAGGTGTCACACAGTTCATGGCCCGAGTGGTTTCTTCTTCTTTCTCCTTTTGGACAGAAGACAATCCAACTACATCTCTACCACAACCTACTGTTTCCGGTTTGGTAAATACGCTAATGTGCCGCAGATTGGAACCGATGTTATAATGTGCACGCAAACCTGCAGGTGGATTGGGGAGGGAGAGAAAACGAGCTTGGGAACAAAGCGAAACAATCAACAAAATGAAAGAATGCATAGGCAGAGGGTAGGGCAGCCGATGTAGCCGAGTTCTGAGGAGATATACAGGTCTCGGTTAGTGCCAAAAAATCACATGACTAATGGATAGCTAGGGCTGAGATAAAATCTGCTTTCTTTACAGCAGACTGCCAGTTCCAGAGCCCACCGACATCCAGTGCAGGAGAATTAGACAGCACTGGAGGGTAGATGAGGTCTCTGGGAGATCTGCCTCTGCAGTGTGAGAGAAAGCATCTTAGAGATGGTCCTTCACACCGATCCACTTGTCTCATCTCAGTTCTTCATCATTTGAATTTCATGCTGTTAAGGTAACCTCTCCAATAGACCTCCACATTTTTGTTCTCTATTGCCTTTTTCTTGTTTTCTACTGCCCTTTGTCCTTTTGGAAACTTTCTAGATGAAATGGACAGGCTTCTTAGTCTTTCTCCCTCTGATAACACTCCTCACTGTTTTTCGGGATTTCAGCCTCCCTCCTGACAAACTCCAATCCTCTTTCCTTCTCCCTATTCTTAACTCCTTGTCATTAACGTTAAACAGTTGCCCTCCCACACACAAGAGGAAATACGCTTGACCTGGTTTTTCTGACGCCCTTCCCCAGCCACAGATATCACTTCTATCCCTCTTCATAAATATGATTATTACCTGGTATCCTTCACCATCACCCTTCCTAACCTGTCTAAAGCTAAACACCAAAATTTCTCTTTTACCCGCAGAAACCTTCACACTATCTCCCCTTCCTCTGTGTCTTTCTGTACGTTATCATCCCTGCCAGACCAGACTTCTTTTCATCTCTATCACTAGAGACTCCAACTTTTTTCTCCTCTCTCACTCCTCATCCATGGACCTCTTATGTCCTCTGTCCTCCAAACCAAGAAAGATTTCTTGTCCTGCTCCTTGGCTATCCGGGGTATTGTGCAGCAACAGAAGAGAATTGAGAACTGCAGAGAGACGATGGAAGAAAATACAGCTTGATGCGGATACCGGGCTCTTCTCTCCAAATTCTCATGTGATGTGACTTCTGCCAAAACTGCCTTCCACAGGGAAAAGCTGGAAGCCTCTGCACATGATCCTGGCAAAATCCACAATATATCTTCTCTTCACTACTCAACTCTCCAGCTCCTCCTGCTCCATTCTCTTTGAATGCTGATGACTTTGCCACATTCTTTGACAGAAAAATAGCAGCAATCCACCAGACCTTTGCTCCCAACTCTGACAGCAGAACTTCAGGACATTCCCTCCCCTCCCTTAGCAGAATTCTCCAACCTGTCAAATGATGAGATTCAGCACATCATCTCATCCTCCAATCCCACCGCCTGTTCATTAGACCCAATCCCTTCCACAATAATCCAGGCCATCTCACAAGACCTCCTTCCCTTTACACACCCATCATCAAACATCAAATCATCTGGTCATGTTCCTTCTAAGAAGGCAAGGGTTATTCCCATCCTCAAGAAACCCAGCCGGAATCCAGCAGACATCAGCAACCATCGCCCGGTATCACATCTCATTTCTTTCTAAAACTCTGGAAAGGACTGTTTACAACCAAATGTGTCTTTCTCTCTCACGAAACAACCTCAAGGATCCCAACCAATCTGTATTCAAAGTGGCACATTCCACATAGACTGCCCTTCTTTCAGTCACTGAAGCTCCATGCTGCTAGATCAGCTAAACTATCATCTGTCAGCATCCTCCTGGACCTGGGTTGTATGAGGTGACATGGAGGGATTCCACATCTGCCCCACTCAGACTCTCTACTGGTGTCCCATAGGGCTCTGTACTGGGTTCTCTTCTGTTCTCCCTCTATACTCAGTCTCTTAGTAAGGTCATATTTTTTGCATGGCTTTTTATACAATTGTTATGCAGATGACACGCAACTTTTCTCCATCAGACACCCAGATTTCAGCATGTCTGGCAGACATCTCATCCTGGATGGCAGCTCATCTGCTGCTCAGTAAAACTGCTGCTGATTCATCCCCCCGTCAAGACTATGTGATCTCCCTGGACAACAATCAGATCTCTTCTTCAGCAACTGCCTGCAATCTTGGTGTAAATCTGTCATTTTCTCCACACATTGCAAACCTTACTCGCTCCTGCCAGTTTTTTTTTTTTTTTTTACAACATCAGGAGAATTCACCCATTTCTTTCTTCACAGACTACCCAGGTATTTGTTCAGTGCCTTGTTATTTCAAGACTGAACTCACATCTCGTTTTGAACCTTCCCAAGTTCACCACACCACCCCACTCTCTGCACTGGCTTCCTGTAGCTGCCCGCATCAAATTCAAAACCCTAATGTTTGCTAACAAAGCCAAAAACGATCCTCCAGCACAGCTTGGCTGGAACCATCATTTCTTAGGAATAGAGGAAGACTGGCATCTAGACTCTTTTCTGTTCTGGCAATTAAGTGGCTAAGTGTTGGAATGAACTCCTCTTTGATGTCCATACAGCTGAGTCTCTGGTAATCTTTAAACGACGACTTAAGACACATGTTTCTTCAGTACTTTGGCAAATGCTAATGTGTGATCGCGTGTACCAGTGTTATAGTGTGTGTTAGAGTACTGTGTATCCATGTCGCCAGGTTTTGCAGCAACGTTTGGATGTGTGTGTTATTGTGAGTTTGTGTGTAATAATGTTTTTATAGTTGTTGGGGTAGTGTGCCCTCTAGAGGTAAAGCAGGGGTGAAAATGGTCTACTGTCTAAATGCCTATTAAAAATGGGCTACATGATTGTGTGGTTGTTTCAGGTGAGGCATAATCACAAAGATTAATACTTAAGATTATTGAATAAAGAAAATTAAAAAACATAAATAAACACCAACAACTAAACAGCATAACAACAGAACAGGAGGAAACAGGAACAGATTAGCCATAGTCCAAAGTCCAAAACAGAACAAAAGTCTCTTGGTGCAAATCGCCCCCCAGATCCCCCCCAACAAAAGGCGGTACTCCAGAGCGCCACCGGAGGTCCAGGGCCTGTGTTGGGCTTCCTACACAAATGCTGTAGACCATGTCTTTTAGGCAGGGTGGCAGAGCAGACAGGACAAACAGGATTCCTCCCCACTCAGGAGGCGGGGCAGAGACAGGGTCCTCGAACCCGGCAGGCTGAACAAACCGGGTGTCTCCCATCTCAGGAAGCGGGTCAGAGACAGGGTTGTCGAGGCCGGGCGGTGGAGCGGGCACGGTGTCCTCGAACCCAGAGGTGGAGCAAGCACGAAATCCTCGAACCCTGGAGGTGTTGCGAGGCATGCAGGCGGTGCAGCATTCTCTGTGCAGAACGGGCCCTCGGCTGTGTTCTCTGGCCAGAACAGTCCCTCAGCAGGGTTCTCTGGGCAGAACTGTCTTACAGGAAGTTCAGAGCCTACACCAAGGCTAATGGGAGGTTCAGAGCCTACACCAATGCTAACAGGAAGTTCACAGCCTACACCAAGGCTAACAGGTAGTTCAGGGCCAACGCCAAGGCTAACAGGAACAGGACTCTCTGAAGTTCCACTTGCAAGGGCTCTGTGGAACCTCTTGAGACTTTTCTTCTCCCACCGAGCTGCAATCCTTCTAGCATCTATATCAGTAACATATTCAGCTTAGGACATCACTTCACCTATATTTAGCTGGGACATACAGTGTGACAACTCAAAACATTAGCATGATCCATAACTGTGCATGTGTGTATGTATGTGCATGACTGTGTTAGTGTCTACAGGCTCCTACAATGGCCACCTGAACATCAGAACTGGAAGCAATGGAAGAAGGTGGCCTGGTTTGAGGGTTTCGTTTAGCATTTCTGTAGCATTTGTGTGCGTCTGCGTTTGTGCATGTATTCTTATATGTAGGTTAGACTGTTAATGTATATTCTATTATGTATATATAATGTGTGGTCTTTAAGCATTTACTGTGTGTGTCTGTGTGTGTGTTACTATATGCATGATAGAATGTGTGAGTGTCCATTTGTTTTTCTTTAGCATTTGTGCATGTTTGTGTGTATTACTATATTAACAGCTGTGTGTGTTTTCCCATTACCAGCCTGAAGTAACTCAAATCCTTTTTTATTACCCAAATGTAACAGATTTTTTTATTGTTGTCTGAATCCACACATCTGCTGTTTTTTTAGATCGGATCTGAGTCATTTCAATGTGAGTTTGAGTAAATTACTATTCATACAGGATAAAACACTGTGTACAGTATCTCTCAGTCTAATTCAGTACACTCAACCATCATCATGGGGAGGCCTGCAGATATTTGTCCAGAAGACAATCATCAACTCCCTCCGCATGGAGGCGAAGCTGCAGAAGGTGCTCTGTTGAAGAATATTCATGGAAAGATGACTAGAAGGGAACGTGTGGTAGGAAAAGGTGCAGAAGCAACAAGGATGACTCCAGCCTTAAGAAGATTGTCAAGCGAGAACATGGGGTGCCACGTTGTAAAATAACGTATCTTTGTAAGGATGGCCGTTTTCATGTTTTCATGAAGTGGAAACTTGCAATATACCTGCTCAGGATAAGCGTGTATGGTGAAGGTGTTTGTGTGTGGACATGCTAATGTTGTGAAAGCCCGTTGTTGTTAGTGCACCCAGTGACTGGGGTTTAAGTATTTGGTGTGAATCGAGTCCAGGCCTTCTGCATGGCAGGCGAGAGCCCTACCACTGAGCCACCAATGCCCCTGATGTTGTGAAAGGCTAGTTTTTGTAATTATTCATAAATAATGCCCTTGCATTGGTTCAACTGCCCTTGTTTCCTGATTTCAGGGATTTCACCCAAGTTTTGAATACAGTGTGTATAAATAAATGAATTTACACTGGGAACAAGGAGCTAAAATGAACTTAACTGGGATCATAGAACATCAATCTAAGAGACTGATAAGCATCTGGTGTTATCCAGGTATTTTATCGACCTTGACATTGATTATTGATTAATAGAATGTTTATTCTCCCGTTTTATGCAAATCACTGTTTTAACTTTGACTAGTTTGAGAAGAATAAAGTTTTTAAGTAATGTTTGTGTGTTTTAATTGTTGGGGTATTTTTAGGCCGACTTGTTTTTATAGGAAAACAATCACTTGAAGCAACTACATCAATGGGCTACAATGGGAGACAACTTACCTTTCTGAGCAGATGAAAAGTTGGGCCGAGTCAACCCTAGAGAAATATAATTAATTGAGCCCACAACCAATACTACTTGAGCTGACTGAAATATTTGAATTATAAGTTGAGTCAATTTAAGATTTTGAACTGGTTACATGTTGTGTCAACTAAACAGCAATGTGAAATATTTAGCTCGGCCAGCAACTTTCTCTAAAAGTTTAGTAAACTTAAAAAGCTGTACAACTTGTTACTAAACCTTTTTACGTTAAGGCACCTAATTTTTCCCACATTGCACAAACTATGGTCCATAATATAGGAGACAGACATTAATGGATTTCAAATGATCTGGACAAGCAAAAGCAAAGTCTTATTACTGCGCTGGGTGTGTCAGTTACACACACATAGTGTATGTGAGAATGAGGTACTTCCTTCCTCACACACAGACACATATGGTGGTTTTGGTCACACATTCTGGGTTTTGGTCATTGATGCTGTCTCTGTCTATAAATCATACCAAATAAGGAGTCATTTTATGAAGCGAGGCACTCATCATGCATAGTGTCCACTGTACAAGAGTGACTCTGGAGACGGTGTTGTGATCTGGGGTTGCTTCAGTCGCTCAGCAATGTTATGAGACAATAAAATAAAGTCAGCTGGCGACCTGAATGTAGTGAATGACCAGGTTATCACATCTATGGAGTTTTTCTTCCCTGGCATGGGGCATACTCCAGGACGAAAAATGGGAAAGTGTTGTTCTGTAAACAAAAGAAATCATTTTTACACATGAACTGGACACCACACTGTGCACCGTCATCAAAGCTAAAGGAAGAGGAGGCGGAGCCACGATCAGTATAAAGTTGCTCACATATTCTTTCTTGGGCAATAAGGCACATCCTCGCTTGTACTGCTTCAGATCTGAAGAAGAGACAAGATGGTGAGTTACAGTATGTAAGTCCAGTGTGAAAGTGTGCATGAGTCTGTTAAATACAGAATACATCAAGTGTCTAGTTTAAGCCCAGAGTAATTAAAAAGTCTTCAAAAGTCAAATCTTTGTTCATTAAAAAAAAAAATGGTTATGATATTATAATATTTAAAAAATCAGTAAGAAACCTTGTTTGCTAGGTTGGTCCTCTGAAGGACTTTTGACAGAAATTTTGTGTTGCATCGAAATATTTTCTAGATTTTTATATTTTAGTGAAGTATGCTGCAGCCCCTGGACTTTTTCTTTTTATCTTCTCTAATTAATAGTAGTGCTGTCGATAAATCAATTAATATTAATTCAAATTGAATCAATCAAATTACAATTTTAAAATACTCAGAGTTATAAAAATTTTTATTATGAATGTGCAGTGTTGGAATAAAGAAATGCATGACAAACTGGTTAGAGGAAACATATTATGCATAAATTAAAATCTCTTAAATGGGGCCAGCACTGCATATAGCAGCTGGGTAGCATTTACTGGCTTTTGATCTTTCACACCGACTCACTACTACACAGACTCACTCACCACTACACCTCATGCATTTTCCCCCTAAACACGGAAGTGTTCGACAGCCGGCGCACCACACCTCCCTCGCTTAGGACCGCCTCTGAGCAACACCCCTTTTGCATTGTAAAACAGCATTTGGGCCCTTTTCCTCCAACCCTTCTCATCTCAGCCCCCACTTGACAGATGCAACATCTATAACAGGTCCTGTAATCTCTGAGTAAAGCATTAAATTGTTCCAGTGAATTTGATTAAAAACCATGACATTTAGCAAGTGAGTTAGGTTTCCTGTGCATTGGGCACCTCTTTCCTGGCTCCTCTTGCTTTGTTACATTGTGATTAAACAATGTTGAGGTAGAAATCTCTGTTTTGTTTCCATGTGGGCTTGTCTGTTTTGATGCTAGTGTCCAGGTTATAGCTCGGATCATTCCTGATCTTAGGTCGGTGGCTAGTGAAATTCACAAAGACAGAGAAGCGAGGGAATGCTGATTGGTACCGCTCTTTGTAGCTGGAACCATGAGAGAGCCATTTCTTTCACAGAGCATAGGGCAGCTTCATAGGGCTGCTGGAGGTGTGTAAATAGTGTGTAAATTGCTGATTGGATACCTATACATATAGATACATAGTGTGTGTGTTCTTTTTATTGTTGTTCTATCACCGATATTAACTGGAAAGGGAGTTTTTCTTGTTTTTTCATTATAGCATTTATTTTTACATGTGTGGATGTTCTAAAGAACTGGACTAAGGTGTACAGATAATGAGTGAGTGCATTATATATCTGTACAATGATACAATAATTTCCTAATAAATTTGATTTATTTCTAACAGAAATATCTGTACAAACAGAGTCAAGGAGAGTTTGGCTTTTTTACAGACTAAAGATTCATAAAAAAAAAAAAAAAAAAACGGAATATGTTTCTCTTAAAAAGTACATCACCAGATTAATATTCCATTTGTTATAAATTTCCATTTGTGGCCTCCGAGTGGCGCAGTGGTGCAGTGCTCGCCCCATCATCTAGAGATTGCGAGTTAGATTCCGGGGTCATGCTGTAACCTCTTGCAGCCGGAGGTCTAGAGAGAGCTGATTGGCCGAGCTCTCTCAGAGGGGCGGGATGAGAGGTACTAACCCTGCGTTCACACCGAACGCGGCGAGAGCGTCAAAGTGGCCGGAAGTCATTCATTTTCAATGAGAGCCGGCGGCGAAAGGCGGCGCGACGCAGTGAGAGCGGCGAACAGAGCTGAAATCAGCTCAACTTTATGGTAATGAGCTATGACGCGGTTGAGCGGCAACCAATAAAAAAGTCGAGGTCCTCCGCTTGAGAGGATTCCGCGGAAAGCAGTCCTGTAACTTTTGTTCCGGCTACATTAGTTCCCAAGCGAAATGCTCGTTGCATTAAACTTGAACTTTAAATAGCCTAGGAGAGTTTGTAATTAAAATTAATGTTATTTTAATTAAAGACAAAGTCTAGTAAGTGATTCCAATAATGTTATAATAATACGAAATATAATATAATAAAAAAAAAAATATTAAATTAGACTAACAATTCACAATGAACAGAAGCCACACCATACAAATGGCTTGTAATTTGTTTATTTCTACAATACAGTTCTTTCTATCAATCAATTTCTTGTTTTCTCAATTTACACGTTTTTGTCAGTCTCCACAAGATCAACAAGCTTGATTGCTTTGCGGCCCCTTTAAATACAAGAAAGGCATTCGGTCTACGTCAGCGCGGTGAAGAGCGGCGGCAGGCGGCGGTGGCAGGGCGGCGAGAGCGAATATTTATTTTATTTATTTATTTTTTTTTTATTATTGCTCAATACCAATTTACAAACTCAAAATGGGGAAAAGAATTATGCATATGAAAAATACACATTTTTACATAATTAAATTCCAAATTATACAAAAATATCCATGTGTATATATATAAATCTCCACAAATTAAATAACAAACAAAACAAACATTTTCGGGGGTTGCAAGGAAAACAAACAAATAACTAAAAAATATACAAAATGTTACCATTCTTAAAATAACAAAGACTCATACATGGTTTTACACAATTCACCAAGGGGTTGATTGTCTTTGGATAAGCATTTTAGAGACTCTATGTATTTTTTACATTCATTTTTAAAACAATTTATAGAGGGCTTACTGTTATTCCACTTACATTTATGTATATGATATTTACCCATTGTAAGGATGATGTTTACCATAAATGACATCTCTTTTGAAAAACCATCTGCACAAATCAATACCTGAAACAAATTAAACGATGAAATATCAGCACTAGTGTCAATGTTTAGCCAGCTGTAGACATCCTTCCAAAAATGTAATGTTACTGGGCAACAAAAAAAAAAAAAAGTTCAATGGTTTCAGGCATCTCTAAACAAAAAACACAGAGATCTACCTCAAAACGGAATCTTTTCCGTAAGATTTCGGCAGCCGGGTAAACATTGTTAATAATTCTAAATTGCATATCCCTTATTTTAGGTAGAATTGGCCATTTAAGATAATTACAAAATTTATTTTTAAATACTTCATTATCCAAATGTTTTATTTTTGAAGGTATATTAAAGTCTGAAAATAACTTGCTTTTTAACACATTCCCTATTACTTTGTTCTTATACTTTCTATCCTCAATATGTCTTCCTCCAATCTTCAACTCAGGCAACTTAACTGATACATTTGAATAAGTGAGGGTATTTTGTATAAATTGTTTTAAAGGAGGAGGGATGGCTTTACACAGCGTATTAAATTCTCTAAAAGAACATTTTATCTCAAATTTCTCCATAAATGAATTATGTTGAATAAATTGACCATCTTCATCCAATAAATCTTATAACACCTTTTTTTCATACCACTCTTGTTTGAACACTGTCTTCCTATTTATTGTAATGGTCCTGTTGGTCCACAAGGTAGAGTTGTGTGGAGTAAAATTTTGATTGAATATAATTTTCCAATAATACAAAATTTGTTTGTGGAATTTTGAAAGCTTTATCGGCAATTTAGAAACCTCAAAGTCACATTTCAGCAAAAGATCTAACCCTCCGACTGTCTTAAATACACATTTTGGTATATGAAACCACATTGAATTAGGCTGTGTTAAATACGTTTTAATCCATTTCAGTTTAAGTATTCCAACCGATGATTCAAAATCAGAGGCTTTCAGACCTCCATTTTTATATTCTTTAATCATTTGAGATTTTTTAACATAATGGGTTTTGTTTTTCCATATGAACCTAAATAAAATAGAGTTCACTTTTTTTTATCAGTTGAGGAGAAATATAAAGAGAGTAACATGGGTAAATTAGTTTAGATAGTCCTTCTGCTTTAGTCAAGAGAATTCTGCCCATTATAGACAGATCTCTCATAAGCCAATGATTAAGAGATTTTTTCATACTGCCAATTCTCTCTTCTATGTTTACTTGTTCTCTCCTATGGATTTCTTTAGATATTATTAAACCCAAATATTTCACTTCAGATTTAACAGGAATGGATTCTATAGTTTCTTCATTACATGAATACAGAGGAAAGAGTAGAGGAAACTTTTTTAGATTTAAGCAAAGGCCTGATGCTCTGGAAAAAACTGAAATAATGTTCAGGACTTTCCTGACTATAGATTTATCTTTTAAAAATATTACTGTGTCATCAGCAAATTGACTAATTCGATAGTCATAATCAGAAATGGTTATTCCTTTCAATTGAGGATGGTTGACAACTAAATACGCTAACATTTGAGTGCATAATATAAAAAGTTTGGGAGAAATTAGACATCCTTGTCTAATTCCTCGCAAAATCTCAATTCTTGGAGTCACTCCTGGATTAAGGGATATATATCTATAAATGTTGTTATACAACATTTTAATAACCTTGCAAAACCCTTCCCCAAACCCGAACATTTTAAGCGTCGTAAATATAAATTCATGCTCCACCGCATCGAATGCTTTAAAAAAATCTATAAATAAAATAAGGCTTTCTGATTGAATCAGTGATTGATAATCGATCATGTCCAGGATTAGTCTAATATGATTTTGAATGTATCTTCCTTTAATGAATGCTGATTGATACTCCTCGACAAGTTTCCCCAGTACAAGTCTAAGACGATTAGCATATACTAGGGCAAGTAATTTATAATCTGTACATAACAGAGTTATTGGTCTCCAATTATCTAATGATATCAGTTCTTTTTTGGGTTTAGGTAGCAAGGTTATTAATCCTGTTTTCATAATAGGTGATAAGTTTCCTTTATGAATGCATTCTAAAAATGCATTATATAATAATATCCGAATATCTTTCCAAAAATGTTTTTAAAATTCTGTAGTCAAACCATCTATACCTGGTGATTTACCATTATTCATTTGTTTAAGAGCTACATCAATTTCCTCTAAAGTCAACTCATCCTCAATTAAGTGTTTGTCTTCCTCATTCAATTTGTAAATTCTATCTCTTATATTCATAAATAATGAATCACAGTCATCTTTTTTATAATTAGATTTATAAAGGTTACTATAAAAAATAAAAATTTCATCTTGAATTACTTTTTGATCATCCGTTATAACATCATCAATCTCAAGTTTAGAGATTTTCTTCTTTGTTTGTTTGTTTTTGTTTTTCAAGGCCAAAAAAATATGATGAACTTTTTTCTCCTTTTTCAATCCACCGCGCTCTTGAACGAATATAAGCACCATTTGCTTTTTCTGAATACAATACATCTAGTTTAGATTGTAGTGACTGTAATTTTGCTAAATTTTCAGGTGATTCTTGAGAATTAACTGCCAATACATTTAATTCCCCTATCAGTTCTCTTTGTTTTTGTTTTCTCCTCGCTGATAAAAGTTTGCCTGTATCAATTGCTAATTGTTTTACCTTAAATTTAAACCATTCCCATTTGTTAAATCAGTCATTTCTAACTTATCAATTTCCTCAATAAGATCCAACACCAGCCGGTAAAATCTATCATTCTTTAACGAGTCATTATTAAATTTCCAAATATTAGGAGAGATTTGAGATTTCTTAATTATTGATAAGGACAGAGTAACCATAGTGGTCAGTAAGCGGGGCAGTTGAAATATCACATTCTGAAATAACTTTACGCAATTCACAAGAAATCAGCCAGTAATCTAATCTTGAACATTGTCCATTACCTGACGGGTTAAACCATGTATGCTGAATTCTGTTTGGATTAGAAACCCTCCAGTAATCAATTACATTTCCTTTTTTTTTTTTTTTACAGAAATTCAATATAGTATCATTATACACAGAATGGGAACCTCGTTGAGGTCTCCTATCTAGCCATGAATCAGGAACTATGTTAAAATCACCCCCTACTATCACATTTTCTGCTTTATACTTTCTTTTCCACTCGTTAACCAGATTACCAAGTTTCTCCAACATTTCTCTGTTAGCCACTTTGTTATTATAGCCATAAATACAAAGTAGTATGTAACATTTATCATGTATTCCTACTACTAACATTAACCAGTGGCTTTCTGTGTCCCCTTTATGAACAATTACAGAGCCTTCACATCTGTTTAATAATACCATCACACCAGCTGAATATGAGGATCCATGCGCAAACAAGGCTAAATCACCCCACTGAATTTTCCAAAACCTTTCATCGTTCACGGCAGAATGAGTCTCTTGTAAGAAAACACAATTTGCTTTTTGTTCCTTGCAAAATAAAAAAATTGCTTTACGCTTAACACTGTTTTTTAACCCCCTAACATTCAACGATAGAAAATACAAAATTGTTTGATAGAAAATTACAAAATTGTCCTTAATAACTCAATTACAAAACCATACTGACTGCTACATAAGCAGTACAAACTTAAGTTAAACACCTTTTTTCCTTTAACGGTTTAATCAGATTTATATCTGATATGCGGCAACTTTACACATTAGACTAAGAGTCTAAGTATTACCATGACAACTTCAGTCATGGGTCAACTCTAAGTCCATCGATGAGCGCGTATCCTTCTTTTAGGAAGGCTCTCTTCCCCTTTTTCCTGGCTTCTTGTACTTTTGGCCACAACTTAGCTTCGCGATCTTCCTTTGAAAAGTCTTCTTTAAACTGAATTTTCATCTCTTTACACACTCTTGCCTCTTGTGATTTTTTCCACACTTCGTCTCGAACAGTTCGCATTGCAAACTGGATGATCACTGGCCTGGGTAACTTATTTGTAGCGGCGTCATTTCTCGGCGTACCTGCTTGACTGGAGTTTGCCATCACGTTTTTATTCAAGGAAAGGGCGAATATCTGTATAAATAGCGTTACAAAAATAAATAAAACTTAAGTAAGCTATAATTTCAAAGATGTTGGTAGGTTTTTTCGTCAGAGTTATCAATTTCAGGACGTTGTCAAACTATTTTTTATCAGAGCCTGCATTAACGCAACCGCTCACTCCGCCATCTTGGAATTCCCCCCGGCGAGAGCGAAATTTGACGCTCTCGCCGCGTTCGGTGTGAACGCAGGGTTAGTGCTCTCACATTAATCACGGCTCTACAGCCAATCAGGGGCGTCTGTGAGCTCACACAAGCGGAAGGAGTGTGTTACGCCGCCCCCAACGGTGCATGAGCGAGCAGTTCGAAAAGAGGCGGTCGGCTGGCATCACGTGCTTTGGAGGAAACACGTGATAGTCTTCGGCCCTCCAGGCTTACTGGTAGTAGTAGCCTTAATGTGGAGCCCCCTAGTGACGGGGAGGAATTGGACACGACTATAAATTGGGGGGAAATCCAAAAAAAAAAATTTAATCCATTTGTGCCTTCATTTGAACAGGTCACAGCAAATACATTGTTGCATTGCTTTTCATGTTTAATCTAATTTTAATGAATTTGATTTTTAAAATGAAATTTACTTTTTGCATGACACACTGTAAACCCTAATGCTCAACGTAATTAAACATATTGAGTAGTGTTAACTTAAATAATTACAATTAGTTCAAATTAATAGACCTTGATGAGTATTTAGAACTTTTTGGTATTTATGAGTTTGTAGAAATGACACTTTTCACGTTAGCTGAACAAATTTGATATTTTAAGTAACTGTATGTACTTAAGTAACAGTAACTGTCACCTTAAAGTTCCACCAACTTAAAATCTTTCAGACTAGTGATTTTGTGTCTGACATCATCAGGGCAATAGGGTACTGGTGGCTCAGTGGTAGGCGTTTTGCCGCCATGTGAAAGGCCCAGGTTCGATTCTCAACAACTGGATGAAGTGTCTGTCCCAAGCCCAGATAAAATGGGAGGGTTGCATCAGGAAGGTGTAATACCTGTGCCAAGCTTGTGTGTGAACCGGATCGTCTGCTGTGGTGACAGCAACAACAATTTATTTGATTTGTAACAAATTCAACAAACTTCTCCCTTTCTCCCCATTCTTCCCACCATCAAGTAGACTGTTGTTCCCCAGCTTCAAGCTGTCTGAGTGTTGGTTCAAGTCACTAAGGTTCTAGGCTGCTGAGTTTCAGATTTGAGGATCTGGTTTTGATTAACACACAGCCAGGTAACAGTGCTGCGATTATGGGAAGCCATTAGGGTCAAACTTGGTCATATAATTAATTTGCATTTTAAAAATTGTACAGTGTTACTTTGGCATACGAACTTCACGCCTTGTGAATTTTTACCTTAAGAACTAAAAATTAGCAAGAAATTTACCCCAGCATGTGAAGCATTTTTGGCAAAAAAGCAACCAAGCTAGTCGCGCGTATTTTCAGTTGTATGTACTGATGCATGCTACAGGTGTGTAGCCGATCACACCTGGTTCCGTCAGTGCAAAGCTAATCGAAGCAAATTTACATTTTGTGTGTGTGTGTGTGTGTGTGTGTGTGTGTGTGTGTGTGTGTGTGTGTGTGTGTGTGTGTGTTTTTTTTTGCATCTCATGCAAGATTTAGTGAAGACAGCACCATGGGTCCCAAGAATGGAGCACAGAAACTAGAAAATGGAGGCACTTTTAATTTAGTTTTTAAAGGAGCTCTGGAATCATAAATTAATGTTAAATGAGGTTTAATATCTATTTATTTCATATTTTACTTCATTTACATGTCTTTTTAAAAAAAATAATTGTTTTATTGTGCAAAAATATAATGATAATGTTGAAAATTAATAATATTGGTAATATTGTTGGGGGTCTGGAACGGCCATGCGTTAATGTGTTAATATCGACAGTTAATGTGTTAATATAGTGCTTTTGCTCCTACTGTAATGAGCATTTGCCTCTAAACAATTTGAGGGCTTCAGGTCAAGACCCAACTGTGGGGTTTGGGGGACACTGACACTGACACGTTATTTTATGAGCCACTGATTGGGGAGACTTTTCATGGCAGCATCTCATACCAAGTCCTCCTCAATCCCAGGGTTCAGCACCATTACAGACCAGCAGTGTTCTTATAGTTAGTGTTTGCTTTGTGTGTGTGTTTTGATCAGGTGTGTTCTGCAACACTGGGATTCTTCCTGCTCTTCCTGCTGCATCCAGCCTTGGGGGTGGTCAATCTTCAGAGGATCGTCAACTACTTCCGTAACAAGTAAGATGCTTTTATGTTTTGTTTTTAGAGGTGACTGTAACCCTTGAAGAGTATACATTTATATATGTTTTTTGTGACACATATATTTACGTGTTTCTTTTTTCATGTTTTAGCTATGGAGTTAATAATCAGTATGCTGTGGGCATTAATGTCCCAGTCAGATACTGTAATGTTGATGCAGTTCTCGACCAGAACTTCCTCTCACAGGATCGTGATGCACAGCGAGTGAGAGATGACATGTCCGGTTCTGATCGAATTTACAGAGGGACGCAACTGATTGGTGCCAAACCAAAAAGAATTTCTGGGACAACAAGCAACTACCACTCTGAGTATCTGTTGCTCATTCATTCCATGTCTCCAACATTAACTACTTTTGACCCGCTCATGCAAACGCTTCTTAATTCATATCTTAAAGGCTGCACAGTTTTCTTCACGCTGAACTCCCCTTGTGTGAAAACCTGCTCAACACCTAACAGACCCTACAGCATCATACCAGCTCTTAAGATGTTCCAGAACCACAACACTCCCAAAGCATTTGTTTTTAGTAAGCTTTGGGATGAACATAGTGATGATTGGCAAGCAAATATAAGGGAAATAAATAATATCATTCCAGTCTATCGCTGTGATGACCAAGGATGCACACGCTGTGTTGTCAATAATGTAGTTAATCAAAGGTGCACACAGAATTAGCTACATGGCTAAGCTATATCATGTGTAATCATTTGAAATGCTTTCTAAGGCAATCTAATTACAGTAAGTTACTGCCTTTAGATTGCATGAAATGTTAAAACTGTTCTGTTCTTTTACAATTATCAATAAAGATTAGCATTTAATCAGCCTCCTTTGTTCTCTGCAATACATTGTAATGATTAGATGCATATCTTTGGATGAAGACACACTTTGAGTAACGCTGAAGAAAATCCTCACCTACTGTATGTTCTCACTTCACCCCATAGACTTCTAGGTTACTGTACACTATTTCATTCTTGCTCTCCCCATAGTTAGTAATGAGAGAAAACCTGCATCACTAAGCAAATAATTTTTAGTCTTTATGTGTTTAAATTAGAATCAGATCCTGACCCCCACCACTTGACACAGCTTTTCCCCTGGTGGAAAAGGAAATCCGCCACAGCCAACTGTGCACTCAGCCCGTAGACCACCTTAATGACTGAAGTCATCTACAATTTGGATGTGTGATTTGAACAGTTTGAAAGGGCGTCCCAAAAGATAGTAACAAAGTGCTCATGAGGACCATCAACACGATAGCAAGATACTCTTTCTCAGTGGTGCTGTACTAGGTCTCTCTCACGGACACCGTTCTACTGCTATACAGTACTAGGTACTCTTCCCACTTCACCTCCACAATGGTCTGCAAAACAAAAAAGAGAGAAAAGTCAGCTGAATATAACAAAAGTACTTTTACCTGAATGAAAGCTTGGTTGCACAGCTCCATCTACTGGATGGGATCTGATGCCCCCTGGTAACATCTGAAAAAATGTAACAAACCTCTTATAATAGCCAGCCAGCCATTGCCTCCAAAAGATACTAAAAAATGTTGTGGGGGGCCAAACAACCTGAATGTAAGTGTTACAAATTGATGTGGTAAAGGATGTTTTTCACAAAATATGGAAGCTACAGGAATCTGCCAATATTTCTTAGTTAAATCAAGCAGCACATCAGTACAGGACTGTTACGATTTCCTACGCAGATGGTAGGTTAGCTCTAAGTGTCTAGGGGAGGTAGGAAACCGACATAAGAAAAAAATAATAATAAAATAAATATAAATATGGTAAACACCATCACTAATTACAAAAATGAGGCAGACTCAAGACTGGCAATGAGCTTCGACAAACTTTAGTGAATGAAGCACAAAAACACACACCCAATAGCTCCGTAATTACAGTGGAGACCAAAAGTACAAACAGACATAAATTATATTTACAAAATATATACAACAGGTAGCATGACAAATTCAACGGTGGGAGCCACGAGCAGAGCTTAAAGCAAAGAAATAAATAAAACAAAACACCTTCTAACTAATGCGCGGCAGTCAGTCTTACCTAACAAACAAAACGAAAACAAAACTAGGGCGTAAGATGCCCGCTAACTACACTGGCTAACCAAAACATAAATACAACAAATAGCTATCGCTCCTAACTAGTGTGCCTAAACAGCGCTATCTTCTACGTGCTGCTTATGTACACCCTAGGGCCTACTAACCTTGACTCCACACCGCGAATTGGAGATACGTCCACGAACTCACGCTGGGCGTAGACAAACAAAAACACACCCAGCTAGTACTTTAGCGTACCAAATCGCCGCCACAATGTTAGCAATACCGCAAGTAATTTAATTCAGAATCGCCGTAATAATATGCATGTATGAAAGAAGCTGCGCCTCTGGCTGCGTCACTTCCGGGTTCTTATACTCGACTGGTGCCGCCTCATTGGTTCCCATGGGATTTGCTGTCGCGCTGGGAACAGTGATTGGCAGGGACGATGTCCAATCCCAGGGCCTGAAAGATACGGGAGCCAAAAGACAAGACCTCCCACAAAATACTACGGGACGTAACACCCACCCCCTTAAGAACAAACATACATGTTTGACAAAACCAAAACAATATAGAAATGTTTTCTTTTAACATATTAACATGACACATTCGCTTTTGCCGCTTTCTATCGGGAGTCTTGACCACATAATCAGTCTCACTTTTTTTCTCTAGTATTTCGTACGGCCCAGAAAATCGCGCAGACAACGTAGACCCTGGAATGGGAAGTAGGACCAGTACTTGGTCACCAACTACAAAAGATCTGGTTACGGCACTTTTATCATAGCGCGCTTTCATTTTCCCCTGAACTTTGGACAAAGACTCATGAGCTGAAGCACAAGACTTCTGTAGCCTTTCACGAAACTTACCTACATAATCTAACACATTGGTTTTCTCACCTGTCTCAATACCTAACATTCTCTCTTTTAAAGCTTTTAATGGTCCCCTCACGGTATGCCCAAAAACCAGTTCTGATGGACTAAACCTCAGGGATTCTTGCACTGTCTCACGAATTGAAAATAGAAGTAAAGGAACTCCTTCATCCCATTCATTGCCCGTCTCAATACAATACTTTCTCAGCATCGCCTTTAATGTCTGGTGAAATCTTTCCAACATCCCCTGACTTTCAGGATGGTAAGCACTAGATGTACTGTGTGTAATGTTTAATGTGTTAAAGACTTGAGAACACAGCTTGGACAGAAAATTAGTACCTCGATCCGTTTGTACAACTTTAGGTAAGCCGAACGTAGTAAAAAACTTTATCAAAGTTTTGACTACTGCTTTAGCAGTAACTTTGCGTAGTGGAATAGCCTCGGGATATCTGGTAGCGGCACACATAATTGTAAGCAAAAACTGATTACCAGATTTAGACTTTGGCAAAGGCCCCACGCAGTCTACTATAACATGCTCAAAAGGTTCGCCCAGAACAGGGATCGGGACTAACGGAGCTGGTGGGATCACCTGATTAGGTTTACCCACGTACTGACAAATGTGGCAAGTCTTACAATACTGTATTACATCTCGCTTAAGACCATGCCAAAAAAAGTGTTGCAAGATACGATTGTAGGTCTTGGTTATCCCTAAGTGTCCTGATAACACATGGTCATGTCCCAATGACAAAACCTGAGGACGAAAGACAGTGGGAACTACCACTTGATACACTACATTCCACCCATCCTCGGTAGAAGTACCTTTATGCCATTTTCGCATAAGTAACCCATCTTTAACAAAGAATGAAACATTGTGCAATTTACAGTTCTCAACTGATTTAAAACATTTTGTCAACGAAGCATCATTTTTTTGAGCTTCGATAAGTTTTTCGCGAGTGACTGTCAAGGGTAAAATGTCACCCATTACAACTTCCTTCACATGGTCACCGGCACTAACCTCAGGTCCTGCAAGTTCCCCAGAGTCAGCATCTATACCCAAGAAAGAGTCTGATAAAGATATGTCAATATATTTCTTTGCTTGTGCACGTGTAACCGCGCATGCAGGAAATGCACTTGGGTATTTTTGGAACAACTCATCTGCATTAATTTGAGTTGGTAGCTCATCTACTACCTCTAGTGAGGGTATCACCTTCCCACCAGCTAGGTCGTTACCCATGATGAAAGATACCCCCTTTACTGGTAATGCAGTAGAAACTCCTACCTCTTCAAAATCAGTAATCATGTCAGACTGAATGTGGATGCGATGTATGGGTACTTTCATAACTTCCATACTGAAGCTCTGTACTAGTCTACTGGATCCAACTGATGATTGACTTGAAAAGGAGAGGACATTAGCGCATATGAAGGACTGTGCGGCACCTGTATCACGCAATATCTGGACCTCAACTTGGTCATCCTTCTTACCAGTCAAAGAAACAAAACCTTTAAACAAGAAAGGCAAATAAGTAGGGTCTGGCAGTTCCTTTTCTTGTTCAGGCAATGAACATGAGTTAGCAGAGTTAATCAATGCAACTTCCTTTCTTTGAGATTGTTGCTTACGCTTCAGGGTTAGACAGTTAGCTATTACGTGTCCCTTCTTATGGCAATAAAAACATTCTCTAGTCTCCTTAGACTGCTCGCCATTTTGTTTGGGCGGCTGAACGTTGGCTACAGCCCGAGGGACTGAACCCATTTCAACTCCTATTGTCTGAAATACATTTTTATGTGTAAGCACAAACTCGTCTGCCAAAACTGCGGCTTGCGATAGCGTTGTCACTTTCTGCTCATTCAAGTAGCGTACCATTCTCTCTGGAAGACATTGTTTGAACTCCTCAAGTAGCATTAGCTCCCTAAGTGAAGTAAAGTCATCAGCCTTACTAGCAGTGCACCATTTGTCAAAAAGGATTGACTTCTCACGTGCAAATTCTACGAAAGTTTGAGTATAATTTTTCTTGCGATTGCGAAATCGTTGCCTGTAAGCCTCTGGAACCAACTCGTATGCTCTAAGTATGGCCGATTTAACCACGTCATATTTCAAGCCATCTTCCAACGACAAAGTAGAGTACACTTCCAAAGCCTTGCTGACTAATTTGCATTGCAGTAGCAATGACCACACATCTCTGGGCCAACCCAAAGAAGTCGCTATTCGTTCGAAAGCGTTAAAATAGCTGTCCACTTCCGATTCTCTAAAATTGGGTACCAAAGCAATATGCTTACCCACGTCAAATGTAGTGGAACCAGAATAAGTCAAATTATCACTTGCTGATGAGAGGCTTGGCTGCGCAGGAGAGATCGAAGCGCTCATAGCTGCTTCAATATCCAACTTACGCAGCCTCACTTCCTTATCAGCCTGAATTTCAAGCTTGCGGACTTCAAGACGCAGATCGAACTCTGCTTGGCGGGCTTGTGCTCGCTCCTCCGCCTCCAGGCGAAGCCGTGCCAGTCGCACCTTTGTATGCAACTCCTCCCTCGAACTGGGAGTACCTGGCGAGAATGGTTCGAAGGGTGGCAAAACAGCTCCGACGTCCACGTTAGTGTCCGACTCAGCTGTTTCCACCTCCTCTTTACCTGCCCCAAGCACCTCTTGCCCCTCGCCATGAGGATCTGTCTCTCTGTCCGACTCAGCTAATTTCAAGACACCCAATTCACATAGCCGATCTATCACTTCGGCTTTAATTTGTTTCTTTAGTGATTGCTTTGAAACAGGAATCTGATAGTGGGTAGCTATTATCAACAAGTCATCTTTCCGACATTTTTCAATTACCTCCCATGAGGGATTGTCAATAAAGCTTTGCGGGGTAAATGACATGGTCAAGCTGCTAAGCTGTTTTAGCATGAACAACACACAAATTACTTAATTTCAAGTGCAAATTCAAGGAATGCCTCTACAAGTAGTGTAAAAAGTGAACTTTTTTTAGGATGAGCCCCCAATTATGTTACGATTTCCTACGCAGATGGTAGGTTAGCTCTAAGTGTCTAGGGGAGGTAGGAAACCGACATAAGAAAAAAATAATAAAAAAATTAATATAAATATGGTAAACACCGTCACTAATTACAAAAATGAGGCAGACTCAAGACTGGCAATGAGCTTCGACAAACTTTAGTGAATGAAGCACAAAAACACACACCCAATAGCTCCGTAATTACAGTGGAGACCAAAAGTACAAACAGACATAAATTATATTTACAAAATATATACAACAGATAGCAGGACAAATTCAACGGTGGGAGCCACGAGCAGAGCTTAAAGCAAAGAAATAAATAAAACAAAACACCTTCTAACTAAAGCGCGGCAGTCAGTCTTACCTAACAAACAAAACGAAAACAAAACTAGGGCGTAAGATACCCGCTAACTACACTGGCTAACCAAAACATAAATACAACAAATAGCTATCGCTCCTAACTAGTGTGCCTAAACAGCGCTATCTTCTACGTGCTGCTTATGTACACCCTAGGGCCTACTAACCTTGACTCCACACCGCGAATTGGAGATACGTCCACGAACTCACGCTGGGCGTAGACAAACAAAAACACACCCAGCTAGTACTTTAGCGTACCAAATCGCCGCCACAATGTTAGCAATACCGCAAGTAATTTAATTCAGAATCGCCGTAATAATATGCATGTATGAAAGAAGCCGCGCCTCTGGCTGCGTCACTTCCGGGTTCTTATACTTGACTGGTGCCGCCTCATTGGTTCCCATGGGATTTGCTGTCGCGCTGGGAACAGTGATTGGCAGGGGCGATGTCCAATCCCAGGGCCTGAAAGATACGGGAGCCAAAAGACAAGACCTCCCACACAATACTACGGGACGTAACAAGGACATTAAGTATACACTAAAATTAGACACCGCATTAAAAACCCACCATGTCAGACTTGTATAGAATTTCACTGTGCTGCTCAGATCGCTCTGATTACTCCAATTTCAAGCTTTAAGCTCCTCCCGAACTACATTCTTCTTCTGCTTGGTTAATCTATTGTATATAGGCAGATGCATACAACCGCACCTGGAAGAGTCTCTATGCGGTGCTCTATAAGATTGGTACAACTTAATATACTCTATGCATAAGAGAAAACTTATTTTTGCAGCACAGCAGGCCTGTGTTGTCTACAGCGGTGAGAGTCAGTCTCCACAGAGGTTTCAGTTGGACTTCATTGTTTTTGATTTACCTCTGTCCAATTAAGGATTTACCAATTAAGGATTTACCTCTGTCCAATTAAGAACTTCTATCACCAGGGGAACAGGAACCACCTCTCTCCATAGTTTAAGGAGGAGATTAGTGGATGTGGATTATTTAGTTTCATTTAGACTGTGGAGTAGAATGGACCTCCTCTCACTCTGTAATTTTGAGCACTGATCAGTTAGAAAGAAAGAAGATACAAAATTTGCCACGGTACAACACTGTCATCAACTGTTCAATGTTTCCTACAGGATATACATTCCAGTACAGCCGTGGCCAGAGGGCAGACTGAGACCAAAAAGTGGCCCTGGACTTTCAGACACACAGCAGCCCACCACATCCCACATCATAATACACTGGCTCATTAATGTGGAGATTAACACCACTTGCTAGAATAAAAATATAACGATATATTTGAAGTATCACTGAACATACAGTATATTGGGTCATATTTGTAAAACAAAGAAACAAAGGAAAGAGCATTAAGACAAACAACAAATAAACCTATAAATACAATATTCCCCCTGGTCAGGCGGAATCATCTTGATGCAATGTAAGATATACCACTCATCAGTGTGAGCTGACTGTGCAGCAGGGTCAGTGATGATCAACCAGTACCAAAGGTTTTACGATTGACGCAAATATTATTTTTCACAAAGTCTGCTGCTTCAGTGTTTTTAGATCTTTTTGTCAGATGTTACTCTGGTATACTACAGTATAATTACAAGCATTTCATAAGAGTCAAAGGCTTTTATTGATTTTATTTATTTTATGCAACTATCAACTTCTGGGCCACTTCCTGACTGATGGAGCCCATTTTTAATAATCAATGCTTAGAGTTTGTCAGAAATGTGTAGGCTTTGACCACACACGTTCTCAATGGGATTAAGGTCTGGGGAGTTTCCTGGGCACGGACACAAAATTTCGATGTTCAAATTTATGGTCAATGTGTTATTCTGGGCCTGCTGACTCTTCCTTAACCTGATTTTTCTTTATTCACCAAATACTTCGATTTTACAATATTTTACTTGATTTTACTAGATTTATTTACACACATTCACCAAATGTAACATCTTTAACTACTTTAAATAATTCTATATGTACAGGTATGTGTGTTTGTGTTTGTGTGTGTGTGTGTGTGTGTGTGTGTGTGTGTGTGTGTGTGTGTGTGTGTGTGCACTTGTATGTGTCTCTATCCTCCTCAGGTATTCCTGCACATCATTTCATTCCTGGCAGTGTGTACATGTATATTACAATATAATGTGTGTATAAGTCCAGGAATGTGTTGAGGAATATTTGGTGATGTTTGGGGTGTGTTTTCTTTAGGTGTGTTCTAGAGCGCTGGGATTCGTCCTGCTGTTTCTGCTCCCTCTGGCTTTGGGAAATGAGGTTAAAAATCTCAAGGAAATAATTAACAAACTTCATAAAATGTAAGGAGATCTGCACACACACACACACACACACACACACACACACACACACACACACACACACACACACACACACACAGCTAATTGTTCAGCATATAACTGAGCGTTCTTATGGTCATTACACTGTATAAAGTGTTATTTATTTAAAAAGTGTTGCTTTTCCAGGTTTTTATGAAGAACATTTAATTAGCTAATTTCTTCACCATCAATTCACCTGCTCAACACCTAACACATTGTAAGGTTTTATAATATTGTAAGACATTGTAATCTAATCAGTTCAGATTCCTGTGCCCTGAGAACAGACCCCTCACTGTGCTTCCTTACGCCTTCTGTGGTAACACCTTCTATATCCTGTACCCAGACGAGTTTACATCCAAATGGCTCTTGTCTGCTAGATCTAGATCTTCCGACATCATGCTTGCGTGTGTGTGTGTGTGTGTGTGTGTGTGTGTGTGTGTGTTTGTCTCTCCCGGTCGATCGGGCCCGGACCGGTAAGTGTAGCAAGGTGCAGCGGACACAACAAGCTAAAACTCTTCTTCTCTTAGCTTAAAACTTAGCTCGGACACACTACTTCTTCATTTAAAACCTAACACACATGCTACAGCATCATCCCTAATCCCTAGCATAATGAATGGGAATATAGATTTATTTCTTTGTTCTTGAACATTTTTCTTCAATTATCAATAAAGATGTAAGCATTTAATTATTTGATTGCAAAAACTGTAACTTTATTTGGACACTCATTCAGTAATATTGTCTCGTGTCTGGTTTCAACATCAGGTCCCACAGATATTATAGTTACAAATACTGTATATGGGTAAAAACAAACACAGGTAAAGTTTCCTTCACTAAAACATGTACAGCTTTTGCATAAATAACCTTCACATAAAAAAGTGTACCCACAGTATGAGGGGAGGTCATAAATTTTGTATTATCATATGAAAACACTAAGAATATTTGCCCAGATTATGTCTCCAGAAGTGAGTAGGCTCATGAACATTTCTTCTTGTTTAAAAAACCTGCAGTATACAGTAGTTCTCCATGAAAACCAAAATGATGATGCGAAATGGTGAAACCTGCCGGCGACTTGGGGCACGAAATTCTGCCTCACCGAGTGACTTCTTCCTCTTCCATCACTTGAAGAAAACACTTTGTGGCAGCTGTTTGACGACAACGAGGTGATTTCGGAGGTGGAACTTTTACTCAAGATCCAAAAGGAAATCTTCTCTTTCTTCTGTCTTTACAGCTCATTCATCGTTTTGAGAAGTGAGACGCCTGAAGGATATGTAAAGAAGGACTAAGCTTCACGACCAATTTTTGTTTTCATTCCATTATTTTTCCTTACCAATAATTACAATTTTATGACCACACCTTGTAATGCCACTTTACCTTGAAATACGTCAATATTAATCTCTTTACAGTACCTACGAATCAAAAGATTCAGGATGCAGCAACAATACACTGCTCTAATTAGAGAATAATAATGAACTCTGTAGCTCAATAATGACAAAATACAGTCATGTTCAAAAGTGAGTAACCACCTCCCTTTTAATTCTATGTTGTATGTGAGAAAACATAATAAAATCATATCAATATTAAGGAAATACAACCGCAGACGAAGAACATTTTACTTTTTCACCATGCCATTAATTATTTAACAAAAGTGAAGCCAAAAAAAAGAGAAAAAAAAAAAAGAAATACAAAGAACCCCTCTATAATTCAATACTAAACATGTCCCCCATCCCACCCGATGCAAGCACGTTGAGATGTGTACCTGTTGAAGTTTTAATGTCAAACTCTGCCCCCTGCTGGATCAGTACCTGCATCTCATTTGTGTGTGAATTCTATGGAGTCAGATTGCTTTGGTTATTTGGTTATTAAATGTAACCACTCGTCGCAACACCACACAACAGTTGTGACCAGATGAAGCCTCATTTAGGTGCTGAGGCTCCCAGCCAATAGTTTCCCCAAAAGGTTCATTTGTTCATTTCATGGAGCTTCATTCAAGGGCTCGTTGTACTGCCATCTAGTGGACAGATTTTGTGTATCAACTTGATCGTAATCACAAGCAGCACAATTCATATGTGCATGCAGCTGCTCTGTTTAAGGAAATGTTTATGTATATAATAATCAACATCAACATCTGAATCAACATCTCTGATTACTTAAGCGCCGAACGAGTCAGTCACGTGATTCTGGCAAATGCAAGTCTTTTTTGGTCATGTGACGACTCTCAGGGAACCTACACGCGAGTCTTCATTTGGACACGGGGTTTGTTCATCTGTATTTCCGTTGTTGCTCTTTATTCCCTGCTACAATACCCATAAATAAAAGAACAAAATCTCGTCTTTCTATTAAAGCATAGTCCGAACAAACGACACTTATGAACTACTTTGTTTTAGTGAATCAAAGACATTTAGTGCAGCGAGATCATCACACACTACACAAATGACTCAATCGTCAATCCGGCTCTTTTAACAAACCAAAGGAGTTTTTTGATATATTTATATCTATATATCTTTATTAACGTATATTAATGACTAACAGCTTAACTGTTAACTATTTTCAAAAGTATATTGTTCAGTTCAGTAGCTTAAATCTTAAAGATTGTCCGAACCTTTGATAACTGGCCTCACGTGACAACAACGCATTTGGCCGTGTCCGGTCCATCGATATGCTGAAGTTGAGAAACAAATCCACGTACTGAATTACTTTTAATACTTAACAAATTAATGTTGAATTAAGGTAAAAAAAAAAAAAACATTTTCTAAGTGTTGCCTGAGATAGTTGCTTGCTAGTTATATGACAACTAAATAGCAAGTTATTTTAATCAGTTCTATTTAACGTTAGCCTTATTCAAATTCAAATTCAAATTCAAATTTTATTTGTCACATACACAATCCTACACAGTACGATATGCAGTGAAATGCTTAGGCAACTGCCCTGACCTAAGAGAATAAAATTAAATAAAATATAAAATATAGAATATAAAATGTAAAATGTAAGAATATAAAATATAAACTGTAAGTAAGTAAAAAAATTGTAATTGCACAAGTGGAAATAAAAATATTGAATATGCAAATATGCAGTAAAGTGACATGTTAAATGATAAGGTGGCTTGTGTGCATATTTAAGTGACTTGTGTGCATACTACCCATGAGTGAGCAGGTGTGCAGTGAGGACAAGTGAGCAAATGTCCTGAATGTCCAGAGTGTCCAGAGTGAGTGCAGAAGCATGTGTGGGTGTGCAAAATGGATCAGTACTGTGTGTTGTACTGATTAAGAGACCGTATCGCCTGCGGGAAGAAGCTCCTCCTCAGTCTCTCTGTGTTGGCCTTCAGGGAGCGGAATCGCTTTCCTGACCTCAACAGAGAGAACAGTCCATTGCTGGGGTGACTGAGGTCCTTCATGATCTTCCTGGCCTTGGTCCAGCACCGCTTGCTGTAGATCGAGTGCAGGTCAGGGAGCTCGGTGTGGATGATGCGCTCAGCTGATCGCACCACCCTCTGAAGAGTTCGTCTGTCCTGCATGGTGCTGTTCCCGAACCAGGTCGTGATGTTTCCCGTCAGGATGCTCTCTATGGTGCAGGAGTAGAAGTTCCTAAGCACCTTGGAGGGCAGTCTGAAGTCTCTCAGGCGTCTGAGGTGGTAGAGACGCTGTCGGGCCTTTTTCACCACGGTGTTGATGTGACAGGACCAAGACAGGTCCTGCGTGATGTGTACACCGAGGTAACGGAAGCTGTCCACTCTCTCCACTGGGCTCTTGTTGATGACGGGGGTCTGGTAGTTCCTCTTCTGCTTTGTGCTGAAGTCCACTATCAACTCCTTTGTCTTGCTGACGTTGAGAAGGAGGTTGTTCGTCTGACACCAGTTCTCCAGATTTCCAATCTCCTTCAGGTAGGCCGTCTCATCATTGTCAGTGATCAGGCCGACCACGACGGTGTCGTCAGCAAACTTGATGATGGTGGTGGAGTTGGTAGTGGCTACGCAGTCGTGAGTGTACAAAGAGTACAGTAGAGGGCTCAGAACACAACCCTGTGGGGCTCCAGTGCTGAGGGTGATGGAGGCTGAGACATGTCCACCCATCCTTACTGCCTGTGGTCTCCCCGTTAGGAAATTGGAGATCCACTGACACAAGGATGAGCTGAGTCCCAGGTGCTCCAGCTTGGTGGTGAGTGTAGAGGGAATTATGGTGTTAAATGCTGAGCTGTAGTCGATGAAAAGCATTTTCACATAATTCCCCCTTCTAGTGTCCAGATGAGTGAGAGATGTATGGAGTAGATGAGCGATGGCGTCATCTGTAGAGCGGTTTGAACGGTAGGCAAACTGAAGTGGATCTAGTGTGTCTGGTAATGAAGAGATGATGAAGTCTCTGACCAGCCGTTCAAAGCACTTCATCACCACTGATGTGAGGGCTACAGGTCGATAGTCATTGAGGGAAGCAGGATGTGGTTTCTTTGGAACAGGAACAATGATGGACTCTTTGAAGCATGTGGGGATCACCGACTGAGATAAAGAGAGGTTGAATATCTCTGTGAACACTGGTGCTAGCTGGTCTGCGCAGGCTCTGAGGACTCTACCTGAGATGCCGTCTGGTCCTGCTGCTTTCCTGGTGTTCACTCTCCTGAAGGCTCTCCTCACGTCATGCTCGGAGATGATAAACGCGTTTCCGGTGCTGGCAATGACTTCCTGTCTGCAGCCATTAGCAGCGCTAGCATTAGCAACGCTAACGTCTTTAGCTGCAGCCTCGAAGCGAGCATAAAAGGTGTTCAGCTCGTCTGCCAGAGTCGTGTCCGCGTTTGTCATACCGGATGTTGGAGCTTTGTAGTCCGTTATCGTTCTTAGTCCCTGCCACAGGCTCCTAGAGTCACTCTGTTGGAGTTGTGACTCTAGCTTCCTCCCGTAGCGCTGCTTCGCCTCCTTCACCGCCTTCCGGACGTTATATGCCGCAGCCTTGTACATGTCCATGTCCCCTGAAGCAAGTCCCGCATTGTAGGCAGCAGCGCGAGATCTCAGAGCGTCCCGGATGGTTTTATCCACCCACGGCTTCTGATTGGGAAACGTTCTGATGGTCGTTTTCTGTACGGTATCATCCGCTAGTTTCCCGATGAATCCCACAACCGCTTCCGTAAACACGCTGACGTCATCGGAGCTGTTTCGGAACATGTCCCAGTCTGCGTCATCGAGTGCGTCTTGAAGCGCGGCCACCGATTGGTCCGTCCAGCGCGCGACCTCCCTCTGAACCGGAAGTTCCTGTTTAAGCCTTTGTTTATATTTTGGCATGAGGAAGATGGCGGCATGGTCAGATTTCCCAAACGGTGGACAGGATTGTGCCTTGTAGCCGTCTTTAACTGGTGTGTAACAGTGGTCCAGTGTCCTTTCGCCCCTGGTCGGGCAGGTGATGTGCTGATGGAAGTTAGGCGCTGCACGTTTGAGGTTGGCACTGTTAAAGTCCCCCGCCACAATAAGCGCAGCGTCCCGGTGTTGTGTTTGGTGCTGTGTGAGTGCCTCATGCAGCTCGCATAAGGCAGTGTCCGTGTCCGCTTGTGGCGGAATATAAACGGCGCTGATTATGACCGATGTGAACTCCCGAGGAAGATAAAAAGGACGACATTTGATAGTTAATAGTTCCAGGTTGGGTGTGCAGGAGCGTGCGAGAGGAACAACGCTCGCGCTGTTGCACCAGCTGCTGTTCACCATTAAACACACGCCGCCTCCCCTTGTCTTCCCCGAGTCCCGTGTCCTGTCCATGCGGTGAACCGAGAAGAACTCGGCCGGCTGGATGGCGTGGTCCGGCACCGCTGGGTTCAGCCATGTCTCGGTGAAGCAGAAGAGATTGCAGTCCCGAATGTCTCTCTGGAACTTTATCCTGGCCCTGAGGTCATCGAGCTTGTTCTCCAGAGACTGGACATTGGCGAGCAGGATGCTAGGCAGAGGTGTGCGGTGTGCACGCGCTCTCAGCCTGTTCCTGACGCCGGCTCGTTTTCCTCGGGGCCGCCGCTTCGCGTCGCGTCCTTTGTTTACCCTCAGGATCTCACTCGGCCAGCTCGGATCCGGAGTTAAAAACGTCGAATTGTGAGTACATTGTAAACCAATAGAAATAAGAGTATCTCTATCGTACTTAATGCACTCAATGATGGTGAATTAGCCGGATTTAAAGTTATTGAAAGTTAACTTAAAAAACGAAAACAAGGAAAAATAGGTCGGAGCAGTCGCGACGGCAGCCGACCTCACCGGCGCCATCTTGATATTTTTTTATTACCTTGTTAGCCTTGTTGCTTGTTGCCTTGTAGCCTCAAAATTGTTCAGTGTAGTTTATGTTTGGAAAGCAATAAAGTCCAAACTTCATACTTGTTGCATCTCCCAGGATACTATGAAAAGAAAGGCTGACATCCAGAGTTTTTTTAAACCAAAAAGAAAAAAGTAAAATCAGATACTGTGGGAGTGGAAGGTACAAAACAAGTTTTGGAAGACAGAGGAGGGGATAGAGTGTTGGAAGAAAGAAATATAGAAACTGATGACAAAGAGCTAGAAAGAAGTGAAGAAGCAGAAGATATCCAGCATGAAGTGAGTGAAGAGGTGGCAGAAAAAAGGTTAAGAGAGGAAGAGAGCTCAGATATTGAAAGAGCGGTGAGAGAGCTTGAAACACCAGCACCCTGTTTGTCAGGTGACCATGGGATGTTGTTCATTGTGCTTTTCGAATATTTTTTTACATAAATAAAAAATAAGCACAACCTATTTGATTTATTTATCCTATAATCATTTAAAGAACCAGATCTCAATATATGCTTAACTTTGCTTATCTTGGTTACATTCACTGTTCCCTTTCAAAAGCTACACTCGATGCTGCGTGAAAACGCTATGGGAACATCTCTTTGTTCTCCGGTTGTGAAGCCTGTGTGTATCAAAAACGCAGAATACTTCGGCTTATAACCTCAGCCAGGTGACGTCACCCGATAAGGTGCACCTGCAGGTTATAAATAGGAGTATTTTTGTGTTCTTTGTGTTTGCGTGTGTGTGTGTGTGCAACAGAATCACGGTAGGAAAGAAAAACTTTACTTACCGATAATGGCAGAGTTGGTTGAGAGATGGGTGCCTCCGTGTGATAGATTTCTTTCGGAGGGGGATCTCCACGACTTTTTCCTTGAGTGCTTTGGTTAAGGCGCTTCGTGCGGCTTGCTTTCTTTAAAAGAGAAACCACAAGCCGCTGCGCATTCCTGGGGCTCGCTTGCATGAGACAGCATTTCCTCTCTCTCTCGCGTTCTCGCCGGATCAGGAAGTTTTTAGCGTCCGAGAGTTCTGAGCACTGGCGTGTCTATTGATGACGCCGAGCCACAGATTTATTTTTCCGTGCCACCCAGCATGCTTGGCCGTTCTATGGCTGTCGCGCTCGCCATGGAGAGACATCTGTGACTTAACCATCAAGGTCAGGGATCACGTTTTCCTCCTTGATGCCCCCCCTCTCGCCTTCCGCCTCTTTGGCGACACTGCAAACACCGCCGCCACTAGGTTTCGGGAGGCAGACCTTCTCTACGAGCAGACCTTTGTGACGTTTCTCCCCTGCCGTGCTCAGGAGTTGGGACTGTCGCCCACCCAGTCCCGACCAGGTCTGGTCCCCACGAGGCGTGAGGCGCAGAAGGAGAGTGTGGTGAGACAGCTACCCCCTCGAAGAGATAGGGGAGGGACTCGCCGCGCTTCGCAATTCGCCTCAGAAAGGAAAAAAAAGCACCGGACCTGAGGAGCTTCATCTCCGCCAAAAAGTCATAAGGTTGACGTGCCCAGGACCACAGGGGTGTCTCGCCCCGGGGAGGGACGTGTAAAAATTCCTATAAGGGATAAAGACTCCTCTCTGGCACCCTCTGGGGGCCATTGTCTAATCTCCGCCACCACTGGTGTTTCGGGAAGCAGCGGTCTCCAGCGAAATGTTAGGTGCTCGGTTCCTTCCTGCCTTGTTTCAGGATGCCGGACACCTAACACCCCTCCTCCGTTGCACATCGTCCTCCGTGTTTTCAATGGCGTGGTCTTCACTTCCATGAAACCAGAATGAGCGCATCTGCTGACTCAGCAATTACATACTTTACTGGGAAAAGGGGCTATAGAACATGTTCCCCTGCCAGACCGGCTACTAAGGTCAGTATTTCCTGGTTTCCAAGAGAGATGGGGGGGTTGCGTCCAATTTTACATCTTCTTGGGCTGAACATCAAAATGTTGACAGCCAAAATGATTGTTTCTCAAATTCAACCAGAGGTTTGGTTTGTGACGTTTGACCTGAAGGACGCATATTTTCATATAGAAATATTGCCACAACACAGGAGGTTCCTGAGGTTTGCTTTCGGGGCGAAGCTTACCAGTATCGGGTCCTTCCATCTGGCCTAGCCCTGTCACCTCGCACATATAAAATGCATGTATTCTGAAGTGTATAGACGACTGGCTGATCCTGACTCAGTCTTAGTAGCTAGCGCTTTGACATCGGGATGTCGTCCTAGCTCATCTTCGATTGAGACTCAACGCCACGAAAGGCGTCTCTTTCCTGTTCAGAGGACAACATATTTGGGTGTCACATGAGATTCGATCACAAGGCGGGCACAGCTGTCTCCCGCTCATGTCGAATCCATCCTCCAACCCCCTGAAGGAAAACAAGCTAGACCAGAAAGTGACTCTTCATCACTTTCAGAGATCTTTAGGTCTCATGGCAGCTGCATCCACGGTGATACCTTTGGGCCTTCTGCACATGAGAGAGTTTTCAGTTGTGGCTAAGAGCCAGGGGATTTCACTCAAGGGCCAATCCCCAGAGGCTAATAAGGGTTACGCGCCCGGGGCTTCATACCCTTTCTATGTGGTTCAGACCCCGGGTCAGGTTTCTGACTTTGGGTCCCACTTGTCGTCACAAGATGCTAACGACAGATGTTTCCCTCATGGGCTGGGGTGCGGTCTTACATGGCCGTCCAGCGCAAGGGAGCTGGAGAGGTCATCTTCTCGCATGGCACACCAATTGCCTCGAAATGATGGCTCTGTTTCTGGCCCTGAAACACTTCCTCCAGCAGTTGAGAGGCTACCATGTCCTAGTGCGGGTGAACAACACTGCGGTAGTCTCGTACATAAATCGCCAGGGTGGACTGCGCTTGCGCCACTTGAACAAGTTAGCGCACCAGGTTCTGCTTTGGGCACAGGACAAGTTCCTGTCCCTTAGGGCGATTTACATTCCGGGGCATATGAATGTAGGAGCGGACTTGCTATCCAGACAAGCTGTGGCACATGGGGAATTGAAACTCCACCCCGAAGTAGTCAGTCAAATCTGGGAAAGATTTTATGTAGCAGAGGTGGACCTCTTCGCCTCGCAAGAGGCAGCACAATGTCCCCTTTACTACTCTCTGACTCCTCCAGCTCCCCTGGGTCTGGACACGATGGCCCACACGTGGCCCAGATTATGCCTTTATGCGTCTCTCTAAGAGAGACTCCCTCCTGTAGCCACGCCCAGAGAGAACTGGGAGGGGCCGGTCTTGACTTGTGTTAGCGGGAGAGGTCACCATCGTGAGAGCATGCAGGACTGCTTCCTCCGCATGCTCCATCCTGTCATTCTGCCCACCACCACCTTTCGCCAGCCGTGTGCCCGCATACCAGCTGGGCACAGCCTCCAGACCAGCATGTGCACTCACATCACTTCTTTCCCTACCTTTTTCCCCTTACTCCCTCCTTTAACGCTTTCCTACCCCATTTTGCTTTAATAAAATTGCCCTTTGTCCTGTAAGACCTCTGTGTGTCTGTGGGGCTACCCGTGCACAAAGGGTCGAACCCGTTACAGCGAGTAACTTAGTTTGCAGTCTAAAGTCAACATCCGCGTGTGTGTGTGTTTGTGCACATATGTGAAAGTCGTCTTACACAATAACCCTCTCCTGTCGCCTCATTCACACTTTAGCAGGATTCTTTTCAAAGGTTAATTAGTTTTATTTTTAACTTATACAATATAAGTTAAATTATCTAATGTAAGTTATATTAAATTACTATATTATATATACAGTGGGACCTCGGACCTAACTGCGTGTAACGCGGTTTGCGAGTGTTCTGCAAGACGAGCAAAGACTTTTTATAAATTTTGACTTGACGAACAAGTCTTGGTTTACAAGTACCGAGTATCATGTATCATGCATGTGCTTCTTGTTTTGACGCCAAGCGTCACGTGATCACAACTGAGCCAATGGTTTTTCTCTCTCTTGCGGAATCTCCCTGCTGGGTCTTAGTGCTCGTCTCTCACTGATATAATCAACATCCATGCATGCGTGTACTGTTTACTATAACACTGTGACCACACGTGTGCGCGTAAAACATCTTTTATTTTGTGTTTGTAAGGGTGTGTGTACAGCACGCATGCACTGTTTATTATAAAAGTTGTGTGCGCTCGTATAAATAAAAAAAAAGTCATTATAGAGGCTCATTATATATAAAGTGCTAGTTAATCTGTTTTATTTTTACCTTACAGCAGTGATTCTGTTAGTCTGCGCTCAGTCAAGTGTCATTAGAAAGATTTCCTTTTTTTTTTTCCTGTAAAAACATTGTTTCCGATGTGTGTGTGTTTGTTTGTGTAAATGCATGTGTCAAATGGCGCACGCGCACTGCAGGCTGATACAGACAGGGGAGGGTGTTTACTGTGTAAGACGAGGAGAGGGGAGGGGCTATTTCCACGCACACACACACACACACACACACACACAGCTCCTGTGCACACAAATGGAAACGCTTATCTGTCGGGATTTATTGTTACTTTTTTTTTTTTTTAAGTAAAGTGCAGGTTAATTTATTTTATTTTTACTTTATATATTTTATTAATTATTTTCATATATTTATTTTTGGGCTGTGTAATGAATAATTTGAGTTTCCATTATTTCTTGTGGCAAAATTTGCTTTGATTTATGAGTGTTTTGGAATACGAGCCCACTTCCGGAACGAATTATAATGATACATTCCTAAATAGAAGGAAGGCACTGTTGCTCTCAGGAACACCAAAAGAATTATGGAGAAGAAAAGGAAGGGCTCATGTTCCAAACTGTACCACATCATCATCATCATCATCATCAGACATGGTGGAGGCTGTTATGGCATGGGTGTGTAATGCCTTCCAGTGGAACTGTCTCACTGGTTGTTTCTGATCATGTGACTGCTGATTGAAGAATTCTGAAGTGTATAGGGTCGTACTTTCTGCTCTGATTCTGTCAAATCTCCCGTCAGAGATATTTTTTTCAGTAACTAATTTATTAATTGTACTACAACACTACTGTACATTTGTATACTGTACACTTCATATAAACTTCAGTTACACCTACAAGATGATTAAAAGTAATCAGATTTGTTTATGTAACACACTCACACACACAAGCATGTGAACTTGACCTTTTCTTAACCAAACCTACTGCTCAGAAAGAATATATAAGCAGCTCTATACTGATAATGAATTGTCATTATTAATTAACTAATTAAACCCTTGCTGAAATAGAATTAATGAACCTAGTTTCCTTTGACAAATAGCTTTTTTACAAAATATTTATATACTATAAAAAAATGAATGTATTATTTTCTGTATAGAGCTGTGTATTTATACTCTATCAGATATATTTCAAAATTTTAAATATAAAAGTCAAAATTTTAAAATGTTTAATTTTTTTATGTACTGTAATGCGATTAATATTTAATGTAAATATATTTTACAGTGAGTACAATTTTTTAACCTGTGGGGGAACTATAACTGTGTTTAAAGTTACTTGTACATTAACTTTACCTGTCACTGTAGTAATAATTACAATATTAATCACTTTGTGTCAAAGAGAAAGTTACAAAGGTTTTACAATCAAAGAGAAAAACAACTAGTTAAATGCTTCTGTCTTTATTGATAAATGCAGGGGAAAAAGTCTAAGAAATAGATTAAAAGTCTCATTCATTAATCTGCAAAGTAACTGATCTTTTAAATTAAAAAGTAAATCAAAGAAAAAAAATGACACCATTTAGTAGTCTAACAACTTAGCCAAATGATCTCGAATTTTAACGAAATGTGTAAAAATTTGTTACTTTCTTTTTTTTTTTTTTTTTTTACTTTTTCTTTAAATGATAATGACAATGTGCTGTTGAAATGGCCACCATGTCTTGACTTGTCACTGACTTGACACCTTGTGATTTTTTTCTATGGGGCTCTGTGAAGGTACTGATCTTCATCACCCCACTCTTCCTACAAGCCTAGAGGAATCTAAGCAGAGAATCAGTTTGTTTGGCAGCCACAGAATTTACACTTATTGAAATACTGCTGGTGTATATGTCTCAGTGTGCCGTTTGTGTGTGTTCACACATAAGAAAATGGGGAAATTTTGTGTTTTTCACAGTTCATGGAATGGTATAGAGTTGATGTTTACTTTAAATTTTATCAATGTGCATTTGCCACAGTCACCATCTGAAAAATGTAAATTAAAAAAATATAAATAAATGAACAACGCTTGTGGATATTTATGAAACAATTTTATTTGATATAATATTTAATATTTCCACAATACATCCATCTAAAATATTTTCCACTTTACATTTTGCTTGGATTTGATTGCATTCGGCACATTCTTAACATTAAGAAAAACAATGTGAAAAAAAAAACAACAACCCAAAAAAAAGATGAGCGCAATGAATACGTTGGTGTGAAGTTTTATTCCAGATAAAATAAACAGTTCATTTTAATTATTTAACCTCTTGTTCGGAGGTTGCTTTCTCAGCATTCTCAGATCAACATCAGATGAAATATCTTTGTATACATCACAAGCCTAAATTACCCAGAAGGCCTTGCTTTTTTGATAATGTTTCGAAATTATTTAAATCATATATATTTAAAAACATAGATATACAGTTTTATCTGATTGTCTGTCTTTTCATTATTTTTATCCATACATGAGTGCTGATTTGTCTATTGATTTTTAGCATGCTAGCTAGTTAGGAAGCCATGCTAACTAGCCAGCTAATATGTCGATTTTTTATTTCCAGCAGTGCATTCAAGATTTTCAAATTTCCGAGCAGGAAAGACCGAATGAAGCGCTAAAAGATTTTCTGGTCCGCGAGTTCAGACTGACGTAATCGACTGATGTCATTGATTAATTGATGATTTTTATCATATGGCCAGACACTGAGAACACATGCACTCTAAAAAATTTGACCACTGGTTACTCAAAAAAATTGAGGCAACAAAGTGACACTTAAAATAATTAGTAGATTTTAAGTGCCGAATTATCGAGTGAAATCCATTAAATAATTTATTTAAATGTAATAAAAATATTAAGTCCATTGTGATAAAAGCAATAGCTAAATTGTGTTGCATTTACTAATATAGTAAATTTTGAGTTTGTAATGTAATCAAATGCATTAAGTAAATATAAAGCAATTTAAACAAAAACAAGTTTCACACTTACTCATTATCCCGCCTAAAATTAGTTTCAATCTACTAATAATTGTATTAAAATTTAATTGATATATACTAAATATCTATCCTAAATAAATGTATATTTACTAAACATATACGTAAAATATATAAATTTTTATGAAATATCCAAGTGTAAATGATTCAAGATGACCAAATAAATTAATATTGTAAAATCATATTTTTGCATTATGCTGCTTAATATAACTCACTTTTCCGGCTTAATTTTTACTGCAATAACTACAATTTACTTAAATAAATTACAGTACCAAGAAATTGACATTATGAATGTAAGTAAAGTCACAAGCTATGTAACAATGTGAAATCATTTATTTTTGCAACTTGGCTGAAGCCTCATACAAGCTACAAAACTTCTGAACACATGTTATGAAGAGGCCTTGAAACAGGCAGTATGCACAAGATTAAGTGCTTATGTAGGCACATGACTTTTGCTTTACAACAGACTTAGAATATTTTAAAACATTGTAAATGGGTTTGGCAAAGGTTTAAAATAAATAAATAATGCACTTGTAATCACTTAACCACATCATAAAATTAATGTTAATAACTTCACCACCACCACCTGAGCAGGTCCATAACTGAGGGAGGCCATTTCAAAGAGTTTACAAAAATATAACATTTCTTAAAGAGAAGCTCCAGGGACATTTTCTGAATCTCCTCAAATGTGTACTTGAGGTCTTGGGGAAAGGCAAGATCCACTGCATATGTCAGGCCAACCATCATGCAGCAAGCACTCTTAATGTCCAGACTAGTCATAACTTTTACCCCCTCAATTATGATCCCAGTGTCCACTGGCTCTTCTGACACAATGTTCTTGGTCACATAGATTTTCATCGTTTGTGTTGCAAGGTCATGCAACACACTGTCTCCATCAGCATTCTGGAAAAACAAAAAAATGTGTATCAAGATTGGAAACCTCTCTCTAAATAGCTGTAAACTGAATCTATTAAAAATATCCATTCATGTAGACATAACCCAAATTCTCTTGGTGTTACTCTTTATGTACTGATGAATAGTTTACCATACCTTACTTATTTGTCTCATCACATTAGACCTCCTGAGTAAATTATTCATGAAACATGATCTCTGTCATAATCAAATATGCATCTTGTCTCAGTTGTTTGCTCAGTGTAAAATCTCATATACAAATATGTCAAATTGGCAAGTAATAAAATATGTATATAAAAATAAAGTTGTTTTTTTTAACAATGTATGAACAGAAATAGTAAGAGAAATATCACTTTCCAAAAAAAACATTTTGCAGGTAACATATTACTGCAGTCGTCCTTAACATCCCTTAATGAAAATGCCAAATAGCCTTAACTTTTGACACAACTGAATGATTACATGCTAAAACACAATCATTTTCCATTTATTTAAGAGAAATTTAGTTATGGCTTAAGTCACTAAAAAATCTGTATGCGTTTTTCAAGAGCCAGCAAGAGTGAGAGAGCACTTTTTACTGATTTCACATTTGTATTTCACTTACATCATACTCTTTGATGAGTTGATCTAGTTCCCCTACTGTATGTACTCCATCAAGCAGCACATCATAAGATCCCTTGTCATGTTGATGCTTGGGTTGTTTGGGGCCTGAAATGGCAGAAAAAAAAACTCCAATATCATCTTACTGTAATTAATACTGCAGTTACTGTAATACCTTTCTCTCCAAGTAAAATGGATTGCAAAATGAGCTTTACCCTGAAGTAATAAGTACAGATAGGACCAGAAGTATCCAGACAGTAACAATTTTCATCATTTTGGCTCTGTACACCACCATAGTGGATTTGGAATAAACATTATCCACACCAGTCCGAGGTGAAGGTTTGTAAAATACTCGAATTGAGAGCGCAGTGTATGGATTGTCCCCTACATTGCCCCCGCCCTACATAATCGCTATAAAAATATATATTACAGCATAGATATTTTACGAAAAACTGGCTACACAGAATTTATTAAAACTCTTGCAGCACTTAGATCTCTGTCTGAAGTTTAATCTGCACCATAAGTGAAATCTAAATGTTGAGTAAAAGTGACGTTATGAACAGTTATGTGTGGGATTTAATAATCTACTTTAAAATAATCTACTAATGCGCTACTGTCTCAATGTAAACAAACACCTGCACCAATAGATATTAATGAGAAAAGATAAAGTGAATATTTTGACTGGGATTAGTTCATATTGTCACTTTGGCTGAAATAACAGCGCTGAAGTGGTATAAGTGAATTTTAACACGCTGGAGTCGTTTTAAGACAAAACTTCATCTTTATCTGATCGACTTTTTCCATTTCTCATCTGTGATTCTCTCTCCGATTACCGAACAGCGAGTGTATTTGTCTGAGCACCAAAGAAGTACAACTTAGTGTAAACAAGGCGTCAGATACTCGACCTTACAGAATGTGATTTCTTTCCGTTTGACAAAATCTAGCCAAGTTGGCGTGATATTGTCAAAGTCTACAGTCAAGGTCTGGCTTCATAAAGTAAATACAGAAGCTTTACAACAAGGTGCAAACCACTGGTAGCACTCAAGAGCAGAAATGCGAGATTAGACAAAAAACTTTGTCAAATTCTTTGGACTGATAAAAAGCAAAATTAATGTTGAAATATGGAAAGAAAAACATATGGGAAAAGAAAGGAACAGATCATGATCCAGAGCATATTAAACGTAACAGCTGTTTTACTTATAGTATTGTGCAAAAGTCTTGGGCACATACAAAAATATGGCATAAGCAAAAGATGCTTTTGAAAACATTTCTGCATAAAAGAAACTTCTCTAAAGGGCAATAAAGAGCAATAAAATAAACAGTCAATATTTGGAGTGAAAACTCATTGCTTAAAATCAGAGTTTTAGACAAAGATTTATGCTGTTTTATAAGAAAACAGCTGTTAGGTTTTACTGAGCTTGCTGGAGAATATGAGTTCTTCTGCTACTGTAACTTTGTCAAACTCGCTCCTTTCTATTTTTATGCAAATCCCAGGAGCGTACATTAGGTCTGAAAACTGGTCTGTCTTGTACTTAATTTTTTTCTTTACATGCATATATTCTCCTGTAATGTTCTTTATTTATAAATGTTTAAGTTCGAATGGAAGTACTGAATGATTTTGTACATAATTATGCAGACATGATAAACATATCTGAAGTTTAATCTGCAGATCTCCTAAGACTTTTGCACAGTCCTGTAGCTGGATGAATTCTGTAGTGTACAGGGCAATACTCTATTGAAGATGGATAAACATACAGTATAGTACAGGGAAAGCTACCAGTGGCAAATATATGGGATATTCATCACTGGCCAAGTCAGTCAAGATGCTCTCAAACCAACAGAGCATGCTTTTCACTTACTCACTTACTCATATATCTCAAAATATATGAATATTTACTAATATCAGTCACTCGGGGCTCATGTAGCATGAATTACTGCATCAGAGCGGCGTGGCATGGAGGTGATCAGCCTGTGGCACTGCTGAGGGGTTAAACAAGACCAGGTTGCTTTGATAGCAGCCTTCATCTCATCTCTGTTGTTGGGGTTTCTCATCTTGCCCTTGACAGCACAACATAGGTCAGGCGAGTTGGCCGTCGATTCAAGCACAGTAATATCATGTTCAGCAAACCAGTTGTGCTGTTTTGGCAGTTAATTCTGTGTCCTGCTGGAAATTAATAATGATGTTTTTTTTCCATGGTCTAGATCCCAGATTAGTGCAACTACACTAAAATTGGGATAAACGGGTTCTTGGTTGATCATGGCATTATCGGGTGCGTGTAGGACAGAGACTCTGCTTTATTGTTCTTGGAACCAGACAGAAGGAAAAAGAAAGTTTGGACTATAGGAATGTTTGGAGGAAAAAAGGTGAGGAATTCAACCCCAAGAACACTGTAGCATCATGCTTTGGGGCTGTTTTGATGCACTGGAATAATGAAGAAGCAGGACTACCTAGGACACACAGCCCAAAATTATAAAATCCCTCTACACAAACAATAACACACAATGTAAAACTAGAAGAACACCAATATACACTACATTACTTTGATATAGACAATAACACATACTAGCACACACTAAGCAATAACATGCGTTCACACACACACACACACACACACACACACAAACACACACACACACATATATATATATATATATATATATATATATATATATATATATATATATATATATATATATTACTGTAACACAGACACAGATATTACCAGTTAACACTCTTATATTTTATATCAACCACACTCCATAAACTTATTAGCACTTATTAAACCCTAGCTTTTTTTGGGGGGGAGCTGGAATTAATAATTAATAAACCTACTTTCCATTTCCAAATGTGCTTTTTTCCCCCCATGTTTAGATACTATAAACAATTCTGCCGTGTGTACATACTTTCCTAAATACATTTAAATTGAAATATTTTTTTTCTTAATTTTATGTACTGTAATAATATTGACTATAAAGATATTTCAGGGCAAATGAAGGTTCAATGCTTACAGAGTGTAATAATCAAAGACAGCAACAACTGATTTAATGCTTCAATCTTTATTGATAAATGCAGGAAAAAGGAATAAAACCGTTCAGAATCAAAGAAGAAGATCAATATTTCCTTCAATTCCAGAGCTAAAAAGAGAAAAAGAAAAACAATAAATGTCTCATATGTATGTTATACTTCACTAAAAAAGGTTCTCCAAGGGTTTTACAAGGATTGATTGGATAATTTAAAGTCCTTTAGTTTCATGAAAACCTGACAAACAACACTTTCCTAACAACTAACAGTTGATATAATGACCTTTAGAATATTCCTACAGTAAATGCGCTTACATATAGTGAAGCATCTGACAGTCCTGCAGTAGGTAACAGAGTATGAGTATCATTTTTGGTTTCTACATTATTTTACAGTTTTTGTGACAAAAAAAAACAAAATAAAAAAATTTAGACATGAGAATTTCTCCTACCTTAGTATTATGGAACAATTTTGGTTGGCAATTTAAGGGTGCATTTACCATAGTTACTAACAATAAGCTATTGTGTGGGTGTGTGTGTGTGTGTGTGTGTGTGTGTGTGTGTGTGTGTGTGTGTGTGTGTGTGTGTGTGTGTGTGTGTGTGTGTGTGTGTGTGCAGATCTCCTTACATTTTATGAAGTTTGTTAATTATTTCCTTGAGATTTTCAATCTCATTTCCCAAAGTCAGAGGGAGCAGAAAGAGCAGGACGAATCCCAGCGCTCTAGAACACACCTAAAGAAAACACACCCCAAACATCACCAAATATTCCTCAACACATTCCTGGACCTGATTTGACAGAAATACTCATTATACTGTAAAAAAAATTAAATAACAAGCCACATAAAATAAATACAATATGAAGAAGAGTACTGTACTGTAAGTCCTGGGACTGCAGTGTACGTCAGCGTTAAATGAACAGTTAGTGAAAAATGTAATGCAGCACACAAAATTTAAAACAAAAACCCTTCAGAGGATAATTACTCTGGTCTAAAACCAGCCCCCTGCAGCATCCTGTATGTAACACACACACACACACACACACACACACACACACACACACACACACACACACACACACACACACACACACACACACACAATTTACATACTGTAACTCACCATCTCGTCTCGTGTTCAGAATAGAAGAAGTAAGAGTAAGGATGTGCTTGAGTCTCTCTTAACCGAACCTACAGCTCAGAAAGAATATACGAGCAGCTTTATACTGATCCTGACTCCGCCCCCTCTTCAAGAAAACACTTGATGTTGCTTACTTATGCAGTTTTAATCATGTGTAAATTTACACACGTATAACCAGGAACTGAAGTTGAAGTAAACATGATATGGATAAAAGATAATGGACGAGTTTAGTGTCAGTGAATTCATTTGTAAACCTTTTAATGTGATCTCTACAACTAAAAACAAACAAATCCTCAAAATTCACATCATCATTTACATCCTGAAAATATCAAGATTTTTGTCACCGTTATGGATGTGACGGTAAACAGACGCTTATGAGAGAGTACAGGGTTTCTACAAACTTTTTTTTTTTTTTTTTTTTTACAGTTTTAAAGACAGGTGCTGTTGTACCCTGAAAGTGAATTGAATGAACACAAAAAAGTCTAGACATAAATATGTTAGTAATTTTTCGAACAAATCATTTCAGATAAACTGGCATCACGGATGTGACATTTTCATGTTATGGATGTGACGTGTCTGAATCAGCCCTGTACTAACTATATAAAGAACTCACATAAATAGTGAATTTTAATTATTTTTACTATGAAATTATTAAATCAGTGATTATTGATGACTTTTTTGTGACCATTTTCTCTCTTTCATTTCTTGTCTTCTTTGTAATTTCCATCATTTTTGTGTCTTTTTGTGATTTTTGACGCTTAGCATTGGACGTTACTGTCTAAATGAGCAAAGGTTTAGTCTGTAAAAGCAGATATAGTATTTTTAATGTATCAGTATGGTGTAATAGGAATTATTATTGAAGTGTGGGAATATGTATAATATAATTAATAAACTTATTCAGGTACTTCAAATGTCTGATCCTTGAAAATCGATGGATAACTTCCATCACCAACTTGCAGAAGAGGTTTGCCCCAAGACATTGCCACATGTTTGGGATATACGTTTATTTCCTTCGTCAGTGATTTGCTGGATTACCTAGATGATGTAGCCATCCACTCTAACACCCGGAGTGACCACTTACTGTACACCATCTCAAATGACTATCAAGCTCACATAGGAACACACACACACACACGGTCATTCATTTTTCTCACCAGTAGGAATATGTTCTGTCCTTGCTTCATCAGGCTAAAATAAATAAACACTTGTCTGACAGTAGATGGTGCAATTTAGGAAGATTATCTATCTCTATCTATCTAGATCTTAAGATCTGTTCTCAAAGTATGTTGCCATGACGCCAGCTCAACATCTGCTCAAAAAGTTACTGGATTTGTCATAAGGGTCTCTACAGGAAAAATGACTGAAGGGGTTCAACAATTTGCCAAATCTACCCACTGCCAGGGAATTTATTATAAATACTGTATTAGTACTGTTTAATTAAAAGAAAAATAACAGTCTTGTGAGGACATTATAGTCCTTGTTATTTGGAAATATCATGACTCTTCCTTTTTTCAGTTTCACCTTGAGCAGGTTCTTATCAGGATAGTGATAATGCAGGATAATGCAAAGTGCATCACGTTTCCCAGAACCTCAGAAGCTCTTTCTTTTGTTCGGTTTGTTTTTTCTCTACCCATCTCTACCTGTATTTACAAAACGACAAAAAGTAAAACTTGCAATTGAAACAGACGGTGTAGGGTAAAGAAACAGAGACAGGTCTGAGGAAACTGTGACGAAAGTATGATATTTATTTCATATTTATTTTCTTATTTCTGATTTTTGGGAGTTTTTTGATCTTTTATTGTTCACTGAGAGGTTTTCACCAACAATGAATGAATATTATCGACACAGTGACACACTGTGTGTGTGTGTGTGTGTGTGTGTGTGTGTGTGTGTGTGTGTGTGTGTGTGTGTGTGTGTGTGTGTGTGTGTGGTGTTGCGATGAGTGGCACACGGACAGTAATTTAGCTTTTTCAGTTTCCATAAACTATTTTCTTTTTTACATTTTTACAACCAAACCAAAGCAATCTGACTTCATAGAATTCACACACAAATGAGATGCAGGTACGGAGTGATCCAGCAGGGGGCAGAGTTTGACACTCACTCACTCACTCACTCAAAGTTTAATATTGAATTATGGGCCTGTGTTTTGTTTTCTTTTCCTTTTTGCCTTCATTTTTGTTAAATAAAAATGACACGGTGAAAAAAGTAAAATGTTGTTCGTCTGGGGTTTTATTCGCTTAATACTGAGATGATTTGAACATGGCTGTATTTTGTAGTGTTTAAATGCTGCGCTTGGTTTTTAAATGAGAAAACTAATGCTATAAGGAACGGCCTTCATTTAATTATTTGTTCAATTCAGATGTGAAGCTGCTGAAAAAAGCTAAGGTATAAAACCTTCGAGTTATTACTCAGCATTTTTTTTAAGTCGTAAAATTGTTATGTGTTATTACTGTTAGTGTGTAAATTCCGAAAAAAAATAATTATCAGGACATTTATAAAGTGTAAGATATAAGCTATTTTTTAAAATAATAAGATATTTAGAGAATCGCAATATAAATCGAATCGGCACCGAGGTATCATGATAATATCGTATCCGGTCTCTAGAAACCACACTCCATAAAGCAGCTGTTACTCAGAAGTGTGTTTATGATCATTAAACCCTTGCTTCTTTGTTTTAACTGAAATAGATAAATTTATAAATTATAGTACTACATGAATATATTGAGCTACAGAGTTTATTATTATTTAGAGCAGTGTATTGTTACTGCGTACTGAATCTTCTGATTTTTATTACTGTAAAGAGATTAATATTGAATAAACGTATTTCAAGGTAAAGTGGGGTTTTGAGGTGTGCTCATAAAATTGTTATTATTAAGGAATAATCATCATTCTTTACATATCCTCCACCTGAGGCGACACACTTCTCCATACTATGGATGAGCTGGTGGAGACCGTCTTTAAACAAGCTTTCTTATTGGCTATTGGGGAAAAGTTCCACCTCCATAATCACCTCGTTGTCGTGTGCCACGGAGTGGTTCCTTCAAGTGATGGAAGAGGAAGAAGTTACTGGGTGATGCAGAATTTTGTACCTCAAGTCACCGGAAAGCATACTTTTGGTTTTCATGCAGAACAATATCACTGGTTTTTTAAACAAGAAGAAATGTTCTTGAGCGTACTCACGTCTGGAAACATATATATATATATATATATATTTTTTTTTTTTGGAAATATATATATATATATATATATATATATATATATATATATATATTTATTTATTTATTTATTTATTTATTTATTTTTTTTTTCATATCATTTCATGTGATAATACAAATTTTATGACTGCCCCTCATACACTTTTTTTATGTGAAGGTTATTTATGTAAAATCTGTTTTGTGCTTTAGTAAAGGAAACTTTACCTGTGTTTGTTTTTACCCATATACAGTATTTGTAACTGTGGGAAATCTGTGGGACCTGATGTTGAAACCAGACACGAGACAATATTACTGAATGAGTGTCCAAATAAAGTTACAGTTTTTGCAGTCAAATAATAAAATGCTTACATCTTTATTGATAAATGAAGGAAAATGTTCAAGAAAAATGAAATATATCTATATTCTCATTCATTATTCTCCAAAGTAATTGATCTTTTAATTCTTAAGCATATAAAGTGTTATTAAGCTCCCATTCTGAGATACTTTGATGATCTATCATCAGATGTGCACCTTGTATTCACTCGGTTACGGTCAACGCATCTGGTACACTGATTTTCAGAGCATTTGTAGACATGAAGTTGTTTGTCTATAATCTTTATATTTTGTTTCAATTTCTCATTATTATCACATGTTGTATCAAAATGCCAAACCTGTCTGAAAACAAAAGCTTTGTCACCATTGTGGTTCTTGAACGTCCCGAGCCCTGGGATGATGCTGTAGCGTGTGTTAGGTGTTGAGCAGGTTTGCACACAGGGTGAGTTCATGGTGAAGAAAATTGCGCAGCCTTGTTTATCTTTATGCAGGAGGTTTTCCATGTATGAGGGTGAGGTGCTTTTCAACAGCAGGTACTCAGAGTGGCAGTTGTACTTTGTTCCATCAATTTGTCTCGGTTTGGCAGCAATCAGCTGATTACCAATGTAAACTCGATCTGGACCCATCATGCCATTTCTCACGTTCTGTTCACTATCCTCAGACAGGAAGTTCCGGTCGAGTTCAGCCCCTTGTTCACAATATTTAGCTGGGACATTAATGGCCAGAGCGTACTGACTACTACCACTTCCATAGCTAAAAAGAGAGAGAGAAAAAATAAATGTGTTATATTTTCTAGTATATCTCTTATTTTTTTTAAAGAACTAACACTTGATACAGCATAATGACCATAAAAACACTCATATACTGTATGTCCAGAAATAAACTAAAGCAGTCCAGCAGTAGCCATCGAAATATGAGTATCATTTTAGTTTATACTATTTAACTTATACACAGTTGCAAAAAAATATTTGATTTATATTTTATAAAATGTAATAATTGTATTAATAATATTAAATTCTCCTTACGTTTTATGAAGCTTGTTAATTATTTTCAGAAGATTGTTCTCCTCAATTCCCAAAGCCAGAGGGATCAGGAAAAGCAGAACGAATCCCAGCGCTCTAGAACACACCTAAAAAAAAAAAAACACACCCCAAACATCACCAAATATTCCTTGACACATTCCTATTCTTTATAAACACATTATACTATAGTAAACATTTACTTAGATTTGAACATTAAGTCATGATTGAAGCTGATAATAAATCTAAACAAGACGGGTAAAAGTATTCAGATTTTTTTAAAGAACAACAACAAAAAAAAAACTTTACTCAATAAAAATTTTGATATTAATATCAAGCAAATACAGTGTACATACACGACTTTTACACTCAACTTACGTAACTTGCCATCAGTTGTTTGATGATGGCAGAGGAAGCGAAGCGACACAGAGGATGTAAACTTGAGCTTTTTTCAACAGAATCTACCGCTTTCAAAGAAACTGAGTGAATTTATACTGAGCAGCAAATCAGTGTCGTTTCTGTGCGATGTGTAGATTTACAGTAAAGGTGTGTTCACTCCTCCTTAAACTTCGGCATGTTAAAGTGAAGCAATCTGAAAATGTACTTACTTTCATTTCAGACGCCCGATCAGATTTGGTAAAAATTGGGAATTAGTTTCCAAAGACGAATGACAGGTATCTTAGGAATGTGGAGATTCTAGACACATACACACTGCCAAGAATGAAATGATGTGCAGGAATGCAGCGCTACATTTTGGGTCTCCACAAAAACCCGCAAGTTCTGACAAACGCTAAGCGTTGATTATTAAGAATGGGCTGCGCCATCAGTGAGGATACGGCTCAGAAGTTGATTGACAGCATGACAGGGCGACGTGCAGAAAAGGAAGCTTCAACACAGCAAATATTGTCTCTTGCCATAAACTTTATGTAAATGTCAATAATTGCATAAATTATAAGTGTCTTTGACCCTTATGAAATGATTGTAATTAAACTTTATCATACACTGTAAACGCTAATGTTCAAAGTAATTAAACACATTGAGTGCTGTTAACTTAAATAATTGCAATTAGGTCAAATTAATAGACCTTTTTGAGTATTCAGAATGTTTTGGTATTTATGAGTTTGTAGAAATTTGACTTTTCAAGTTAGCGGAACAAATTTGATATTTTATGTAATCGTACGTACTTAAGTAACAATAACTTAAGTAAAACTTCCACCAACATAATATCTATAGAGCACTCGTGGTGTTGCGGTAAGTGTTCGGCCTGCCATGCAGTAGGCCTGGGTTTTATTCCCAGGCCGGATGGTCTGCAAAATACTTTTTGATTTGCACAAGTTCAACAAACTCAAAAACTGCTAGTTCTGTTTACTTAAAATTGGAAACATCATTACTTAAAAAATTTGATGTAACTGATTACCTCAAATCTTTAGAGTTTACCAACTTAATCAGGTTTACAGTGGAACAGAGTAACGTCTGACAAAAGTATCTTGAAAATGTACTTTTGTCTGAAATGTTCAGCAGAAATGAAACTAAGTAAGCGGAAATGTTCAGCAGAAATGAAACTAAGTAAGCGGAAATGTTCAGCAGAAATGAAACTAAGTAAGCGGAAATGTTCAGCAGAAATGAAACTAAGTAAGCGGAAATGTTCAGCAGAAATGAAACTAAGTAAGCGGAAATGTTCAGCAGAAATGAAACTAAGTAAGCGGAAATGTTCAGCAGAAATGAAACTAAGTGCAGGTTGTCCCCTACTCTGTTCCAGGAACACGTTCGTAAGTCGGATTTGTTCATCAAGTCCAGCAAAGTGAGTCCTATACGCGTATGACACAAATATACAATACAGAACATACCAATCCACTTGACTTTGTCTCAGAGCGAATTTCCCAATGAGTATTTGTCATTTGATGTAATCTAAAGGCAGTTACTTACTGTAATTAGGCTGCCTTAATCAGCATTACACATGATTACACATTATATAGCTTAGCCAAGAAGCTAATTCTGTATTCACCTTTGATTAACTACATTATAGACAACACAGCGTGTGCATCCTTGGTCATCACAGCGATAGAATGGAATAATATTATCTATAACCGTTATATTAGCTTGCCAATTAGCATTACCGACATCGTAATCCCAAACCCTCCTAAAAACAAAGGCTTTGGGAGCATTGCGGTTCTGGAACATCCCAAGCGCTGGTACAGTATGATTCTGTAGGGTCTGTTAGGTGTTGAGCAGGTTTTCACACATGGGGAGTTCATGGTGAAGAAAACTGTGCAGCCATTAAGATCTGAATTAAGAAGGGTTCGCATTAGTGGGTCAAAGGGAGCTAATGTTTGAGACAGGGATCAAATGAGGTAGTGGACGATGGTCTGGAGATTGTCCACCCCCAATGCTGGATACAGCAGAAGGAGTAAGATGAATCCCAATTTTAAGTAATCAGGACTATCAGTTTTTGAGTTTGTTGTACTAATTCATATTAATAGTTCTTTATTTGCATTATTGAGTAGCCTAACTCATACTATCTAATAGCAATTATAATTTTTTTTAGTTGTTCCAAATCAAAAAAATTGTTGTTGGTCTTTCGGCTGCTCCCGGCGATGGGTCGCCACAGCAGACGATCCGGTCCGCACACAAGCTTGGAACAGGCTTTACACCAGATGCCCTTCCTTACACAACCCTCACATTTTATCTGGGATTGGGACAGGCACTGCATCCAGTTGTTGAGAATCAAACCCGGACCTTTCGCATGGCAGGCAAAACACCTCCCACTGAGCCACCAGTGTCCTATTGCCCTGATGACGTCAGACACAGAATCATTGGTCTGAAAGATTTTAAGTTGGTGGAACTTTAAGGTGACAGTTACTGTTACTGAAGTACTTACAATTACTTAAAATATCAAATTTGTCCAGTGTCATTTCTACAAACTCATAAATAACAAAAACTTCTAAATACTCATCAAGGTCTATTTGGTGTTACACTATTAATTTGAACTAATTGTAATTATTTAAGTTAACAGTACTCAATGTGTTTAATTACTTTGAGCATTAGGGTTTATGGTGTATAAGAACACTGTTGGTCTGCAATGTTGCTTAAACCTGGTACCAAGGAGAACTTAGATACTGTCATGAAAAGTCTCCCCAATCAGTGACCTCATAAAATCCCATGTCACTGTCCCTCAAACCAACACATTTACATTTAGGCATTGGGCAGACGCTCTCCTCCAGAGCAACTTACAAAAGTGCTTTGAAGTTTCCGTCATTGTATAGATACACTTGCACTGGGCTAACAGGTTACTAACTAAGTGCTCTAAAAGTCAAACACAGTTGGGAATGTTTTTTTTTTTTTTGGTGGAGTGTGGGATGGATTAGTCCAAGTATTGAAGAAGAAGATACATCGTGAGTCATCATTTAAAGATTGTCAAAGACTTTGCAGTACAGACATATAGAGGGAGTTCATTCCACCACTTGGGTGCCAGAACAGAAAAGAGTCTGGATGCATGTCTTCCTCGATCCCTGAGAGATGGTGGGACGAGATGAGCAGTGCTGGAGGATTGGAGGGAACGTGTTGGATAACCAGATGGTTCTTGACCTAAGCACAAGGAGCAGCTGCAGTTCTCTCTGAAGTTCTCACATTGTTCGAAATGCTCATTGTGAACAAAAACACTGTATTAATTAAGGCTGTCAATATTAACGCATGAATGCATGTGATTAATTTAGAAGTATTAACACATTACAGTGGTTCCTTGACATATGAATTTAATCCTTTCCGGAGGTGAGTTCTTAAGGTGAAAGTTTGTATTATGAAACGCATTTTTCCATAGAAAATAATGTAAATGCAGATAATCCGTTCCAACCACCCAAAAATATTACCAATTTTACCAATTTCCAACACTTTAATTATATTTTTGCATTTAAAAATAATCGAAATATTTAGGAAAAACATGTAAAATTAAGTAAAATCTGAAATAAATAGACATTAAACCTCACTTACCCTTAATTTATAATTAAAATTATGGCTACTTAAAAAAAACAATTAAAGTGGCTCAGTTTTCTACTTGCTGCTTGTGTTTCTTTCTTACAACTCATGGTGCTATATCTTCCTTAAATTCTTTAAATTCGTAAACCCAACAAAAATATGTAAATATGTAAAATATGTAACCTCGCTTTGCTTGGCTTTCCACTGACACAAATAAGTTTTGTTTGCCTTTGCACACAACTGACGTACAGTATGCGTGACCGGCTTGATCCCTGGAATGCCGAAAACACTTCACATGCAGATTTCTCGCAAAGCGTTTGTTTGCCGAAGTACCACTGAACAATTTTTTTTAAATGCAAATGAGTTATATGACCAAGGTTGACCCTAAGGGCTTCCCATGATCACAGCGTAGTTACCCGGCTTGTGTGATGCCGGCATGTTTAACACGATCAATAACATGACTGAGCAAACATCACCAGGTGTGCTGAACGGTAAGTTGTATTATAAAAAGCTAGATGGAAGTTCGGATAAAACCTAAGCAGTGTGCTCGAGCTACCTATGAGGGGAACTATTTTTACAAGAATACATTAAATGTAAGGATCGGTGGCTCAGGTGACTCAGGCTCTAGGTTGTTGATTTTTGGATCTGAACAGCCGGGTTTGAGCCCTTCCGTCGGTGGGTGCTACTGTACACCCCACACTCTCCAGCCACTCATGCAGCGCCGGTCCAATTTAAGAGATTTGTCTGAGATAACCTGTTTGTCATGCATTTTTGTATTAAATATTTTGTAAATCTGAGTATATTGACTGTGATTAACTAGACTAAATTTTGTAATCGATTGACAAGACTAATATTAATTAAAGAAGGTAAAAAGAAAACCTAAAAATATAACGAGCTAGAAAATATTTAAATATTATGCATAACATTTCATGTTCTTCTGATGGCGATGGCTTTTAATTACTCTTGGCTAAAACTAGACCCTTGATGTATCCAGACTCCTGCACACTTTCACACTGGACTTACAAATTGTAACTCACAATCTTGTCTCTTGTTCAGATTTGAAGCAGTACAAGCAAGAATGTACTTTATTGCCAAAGAAAGAAAATGTGAGCAACTTTATATTGGTTGTAGCTCCGCCTCCTCTTCCTTTAGCTTTGATGATGATGATGATGATGATGATGATGATGATGATGATGCACACCATGGTGTCCAATTCATGTGTGAAAATGATTCCTTATGCTACCAGAATCACTATGGTGTGTATGGAAATGCGTTTACTATAATTTTTAAATATAGCTCTGGTTTCTACTGCCAGTTCTTTATAAAGCATTTTTACAAAGTGTTTAAGTGATCTCTATTCATGCTTTTATTTCTGACAACATTCATCAACTATCCTTACAGGTTTTATTAACGTGTTAGACAGACAGACAGACACACACACATACACACACACACATACACTTGCTCATCTGGGACAATCTCATCATTTTGATTCATCCACATTCCTATTTCATACAAACTTCCATAATTCTTTTGATTGTGTAAAGCTGCTTTGCGACAACGACAATTGTTAAAAGCGCTATATGAATAGAATAGAATTGAATTTTCACGGAGAAAGTAGGTTAAATGAAAAATAAATAACCTTTTGTGCAGGTTTAAATCTAAAAGGCAGGTAAATAAAGGAAATGAGGAGAGCACATTTTATATACTGTATTACTGTATATGTCAGAGCAGAGTTTTAAGTTGCCCCTCCTGCAAGAACAATGAATACTTTAGCAGATCAACTAACAATTGTCATCAACATTCATAAGCAAATTAAATTTATTGATCATTTCAACGAAAAAGCATTTAATTGCATTATGATGAGCAAATCTTTTTCTCATTTGAACCTTCATCAGCTACGTTGTTGTTCTTTATACAGCGGACACACACGCTTGTTGTCACAGCGGTACACTGGATGGAATTGTACTGTTTTGAACACGAATGTTGGTTTCCCACTCACGCTTACCAACATTAAGATGCCAAACCTGAAGAAAAACAAAAGCTTTTGCACCACCGTGTTTACTCGCCACTTTCTTTACATTATCTAGTTGGGACATTCCTGGTCATGGCATACATATTATTATTATTATTATCACTTTCATAGATATAGCGAGAAAGAGAGAAACAATAAAAGTCTCACAAGTATCATATGTTTCACTAGAAAAAAAGGTTCTCCAAGAGTTTTATGCAGGTTGATTGGATAATTAAAGGTTCTTCATAAAAACCTGAAGAGGCGACACATTTCTAATAAATAACACTCAAACATTACAGGCATGACAGAAATGGGCATTGTTCTGTTGTCAAATTGAAATAGCAAGCAACAGATAACAAATAAAAGCACTTTAATAAATAAAATATGTGTCAGGGATAACCCCTAGAGGGAGCCAAAGCGCCCTGTGATTTTTGTTTGTAGTTTCTTTGGTTTAAAACTTCAAGTCCCATGTGGCAACTCGGTCAGGTGACCAGGGGCGCTCACCTGAACCGAGTTGGTTATTAGTTGTATTATAAATAGTTTGGTTTCATTTAGTTTCTTGTCTTGCGTCTGTTGATTGATCGTAGTAAACGTTTGCCAGTTTAGTTGTGTCTTCTGTTTCGTCTATACGTGTTTTAGTTTCAGTTTTCTTATAAAGTATCTTTGTTTTGTTGAGTTTCCCTGACTTTTGGTTCAATAAACATCGTTTTCCTTTAAAACCTGGACTCCTGCAATTATGCCTCGCACCTCATATCGTGACAATATGATATATTAAGATTCAGATTTCACGTTATTAAATAAAGAAAATGGGTAGAATGAGTTCTGGGGCTGCAGTGTACTTCAGTGTTAAATGAAAAGTTAGTGAAAATCTTAATGCAACACACAAAATGTCAAACAAAATCCATTTATATATATTACTCTGAACTAAAACCTAAAATTGATGGATAACTTTTCACCACCTTGAAGAAGTGATGTTTCTGTGAACTGTACACACAATCTTTCACCGATACCACTTCTACATTACTGGAACTCGGCTGGTAGTTATCGCCACACCCCCTGTACAGCCCTGAACTCACTTCAAGACATTTCCACATGTTTGGGCCATTAAAGGAGTTCCTGGGAGGCCGGCGTTTCAGATGTAAAGCAGGCAGTGGCTTCCTGAGAAAACTTTGTATCTTGATGGTGTCCAAGCACTAACGAAATTCTGGGATGAGTGCATTAGTGTAGGAGGGGATTATATAGAGAGAAATAAAGGGAGTTATTTATTTATTTGATGTAACAGTAGAGAGCATTTTTTACAGGACAAAGCAAATTTTCAATTTTATTTTATTTGTATAGCACTTTTAACACTGCTCATTGCCACAAAGCAGCTTTACAGAATCAAAAGCTTATGGAAATGTGTATGAATTTTGAGAAAATGTGCAGATAGACCCGGATGAGCAAGCTGAGGGCGACGGTGGCAAGGAAAAACTCTATGAGATGGCAATAGGAAGAAACTTTCAGAGGAACCAGACTCAACATGGAACCCATCCTCATCCGGGTGATAACAGATAGCAGGGATTTGATCTGCACTCATACTGCGTGTTAGGAGGCTGGAAGTTCAGTATAACAGGAGACGTGTTTAAGTTCATATGGAGTCCAGTTTGTTATTGGAGGCTCAGGTAGACTGTAGGAAACGCCAGTCCTGAACTATCGAGAGACTGCAGTCATGAATCCTGAGGGAACAGCTGTCTGCATCAGCCGAGGACAGGAGCGTCTTTGTGATAAAATCACGAATCCCCAGTCACCAAACTCATGTGATGAGATCTCCACAATGGGGCACCAGGACGAATCAGACAAGTCCAGAGGGCAGAAAGGGTCACTGGCGCTCAGAAGCGACATGTGTAACTCGACGGAGAGAGAGAGAAGGGGGGGGGGGGGGGGAGGGGATAAGATAAGATAACAGAAGAGAAAAAGAAAGAGAGAACCATTATGGTCACAATCACATAGAGTATAAGGTGAATGTACTTTAGTGCAGAGTGCAAGCAGGGGCTAAGGCAAATCTATTTACAAAAATGCTCGATTAAACTATTAGGTTTTTAGTCTAGACTAAACACTGAGACTGTTATTCCATAAATTATTCCATAATTTTGGGGATTTTTAAGAAAAAGCTCTGCAATAAAACTCGTGATTGAAACAGACAATGTTCAGTAGCAAAGAGAAACAGAGATGACTCTAAAGAAACTGTGGTTAAAGTATAACATGATTATTTGTTATTTATTGTCTTGGCAGGTGTTTACTGGATTTCTGGAGTTTTTTAATAATTTATTGTTCACTGAGACTAATATTATATATATATATATATATATACATATATTTATTTATTTATTTATTAATAGCATTATACTAATTCAAATAACATGTACAGACGCGTTTTACTAAGATCAGCATTTTTTTTAAGCTGTACATATTTGCATTGATGACATTTTGTACATGTGTACATATCCAGTATAATTACATATAAACATGTACGGAAAAAGGAATATCTGCTCTTAATATGATTGTGTAGCAGTTTTATTTATTTATTTATTTATTTATTTATTTATTGTAATTTATCAACTAAACATCCTGAATCAAGACTGGATAATTTTATGTTATGATAATCATATGGATTTGCATGTTTAAAAAGCTGCTGAATGAGGAAGCAGAGAGCACGTGTGTCATTAGTTTTTGTTATAACAAGTTCGTCATGCCTTTCTGTTGTTGTCAATAAAGGCATAAGTAACTGTCTATTCTGCGTTACTACACTTTTCAAAGGTAAAGTGCAGGTTAATTTGTTTTATTTTTACTTTATATTTTGTATTGATGGTTTTTATATGAATATTTTTGTGGAGCAAATTGTCTGGGTTTCCATTATTTCTTGGGAGGGAATAATTCATGACTTCCTGTTTCCCTGTGATATAAATATGATGTGACACAGAGGCCGATTTCTCTTATACACTCTTCAACATGGGAAAGACAAGAGAACACCCCATTCAAGTAAGGCAGATGTGTGTCGACCTTCATAAGTCAGGCAATGGGTACAAGAAAATAGCCACCTGCCTAAACTCGCCCAAATCTAAAGTCAGAGGAATAATTAAGAAGTTTAAAACATCTGGAACAGAGATACACAAGGATGGACGAGGCCATATTGCCACCACGCCCAGTAAGGAGGATGGTAAAAAAAAAAAACATCTCCAAACCTCTCTTAGAGAACTGCATCAAAAAGTGGAACAACCATCATATGCCATCTACATGCCAACAAGCTGTTTGAGGGCATGCAAGAAAAAAGACTTTTCTCACCTACGATGATGAAAAATATACGTCTGGGACTTCAACTTGGACCGTGTAATGTGGTCAGATGAGGCTGAGATAGAGCTTTTTGGCAACAAACACTGTCTGGGTCTGGCATAAAACAAAAGATGAGTATGAGGAAAACCACCTCATACTGTGAAGTATGGTGGAGGATCTGTGATGCCGTGGGCCTGTTTCTGGTTGTACGAAGTATTAACATCAGGGGTGCCAATAACATACACACGTGGACAAAATTGTTGGCACCCTTCAGTCAATGAAAGAAAAACTCACAATGGTCACACAAATAACTTTAATCTGACAAAAGTAATAATTTAAAAAAATTCTATGAATGTTAACCAATGAAAGTCAGACATTGCTTTTCAACCATGCTTCAACAGAATTATTAAAAAAAATAAACTCATGGAACAGGCCTGGACAAAAATGATGGTACCCTTAGAAAATACTGAAAATAATGTGACCAAAGGGACATGTTAATTCAAGGTGTGTCCACTAATTAGCATCACAGGTGTCTACAATCTTGTAATCAGTCAGTGGGCCTATATATAGGGCTCCAGGTAGTCACTGTGTTGTTTGGTGACATGGTATGTACCACACTCAACATGGACCAGAGGAAGCGAAGGAAAGAGTTGTCTCAGGAGATTCGAAAGAAAATTATAGACAAGCATTTTAAAGGTAAAGGCTATAAGACCATTTCCAAGCAGCTAGATGTTCCTGTGACTACAGTTGCACATATTATTCAGAAATTTAAGATCCATGGGACTGTAGCCGACCTCACTGGACGTGGCCGCAGGAGGAAAATTGATGACAAATCAAAGAGACGGATAATCCGAATGGTAACAAAAGAGCCCAGAAAGACTTCTAAAGTGATCCAAGGTGAACTTCATGCTCAAGGAACATCAGTGTCAGATCGCACCATCCGTCGTTGTTTGAGCCAAAGTGGACTACATGGGAGACGACCAAGGAGGACACCATTGTTGAAAACAAATCATAAAAAAGCCAGACTGGAATATGCCAAACTACATGTTGACAAGCCACAAAGCTTCTGGAAGAATGTCCTATGGACAGATGAGACAAAAATTTAACTTTTTGCCAAGGCAAATTTTGCTAATTATACTTGAAGCATATCAAGAAAAGAACACTGTCCCTACTGTGAAACACGGAGGAGGCTCTGTTATGTTCTGGGGCTGCTTTGCTGCATCTGGCACAGGGTGTCTTGAATCTGTGCAGGGTACAATGAAATCTCAAGACTATCAAGGGATTCTAGAGAGAAATGTGCTGGCCAGTGTCAGAAAGCTGGGTCTCAGTCGCAGGTCATGGGTCTTGCAACAGGACAATGACCCAAAACACACAGCTAAAAACACCCAAGAATGGCTAAGAGGAAAACATTGGACTATTCTAAAGTGGCCTTCTATGAGCCCTGACCTCGATCCTATTGAGCATCTTTGGAAGGAGCTGAAACATGCTGTCTGGAAAAGGCACCCTTCAAACCGGAAACAACTGGAGCAGCTTGCTCATGAGGAGTGGGCCAAAATACCTGCAGAGAGGTGCAGAAGTCTCATTGACAGTTACAGGAATCGTTTGATTGCAGTGATTGCCTCTAAAGGTTGTGCAACAAACTATTAAGTTAGGGGTACCATCATTTTTGTCCAGGCCTGTTCCATGAGTTCATTTTTTTTTATAATTCCGTTGAAGCATGGTTGAAAAGCAATGTCTGACTTTCATTGGTAAACATTCATAGAATTCTTATTTATTATTAATGTTGTCAGATTAAAGTTATTTCTGTGACCATTGTGAGTTTTTCTTTCATTGACCGAAGGGTACCAACAATTTTGTCCACGTGTGTATATATATGTTCAGTTTTTCCACTGAATAACTGTACATCAAAGGTTGAAATTCTCTCTTTTTTTGCATTGTGGTTCTATATCGTTTACATAAAAAAATTATGTATATGACATATATAATAATTATATTATTAATTATATATATATAATTATAAGTGCTACCAACACAAGTATATAGACCTGTGAGAAACAGATTTTGTATCATGGCACTGTCAGGTGCATGCCAGACAGATAGTCTGCTCTATTGTTCTTCTGAACTGCACAGACAGAAGGATGAGGAACTTTTGGGCCAGATGTATGTTTGGAGGGGAAAAGGTGAGACATTCAACCCCAAGAACACTGTACCGCCATTGTAGTTTGCTTTGGGGCAGTTTTGGTGCGCAAAGTGGATAGAATAATGAAGAAGCAGAGCTTCCTAAGAATTGTTCAGAAGAACCTCAAATCATCTGACAGACAGTTGAGACGTAAAATAATAAGGATATTTCAAGGTAAAGTGAAGACTCAGTGATTAGGGAGTGTTTACAGTTAAAAAGAGAAACAACTGATCAAATGCTTCAAATTTTATTGATAAATGCAGGAAAAAGAAACAAAAATTCAGAATCAAAGAAATAGTCAACTCAATAGTTTCATTCATTATTTTTCAAACTGACTGATTCATTTGGCTTTGTGGTGACCCAGTTTTGGTCAGACTCAGCTATGCATACTTTTGTCACATTGCCATTTTCAACACATCTGACACATTCATTTTTAGAGCATTTGTAGACAGGAATTATCTCATCTATAGTCTTTATATTTTCTTGCAATTGCCCCTTATTAGCATCCTTATGCCAGACTTGTCTGAAAACAAAAGCCTTGGGGCCGTTGTGGTTCTTGAATATCTCGAGGCCTGGGATGATGCTGTCGGGTATGTCAGGTGTTGAACAAAACTCCACGCAGGGTGAGTTCATGGTGAAGAAAACCGTGCAGCCTTGTGCATCTGTATCCAGGAGGTCTTTCATGTATGAGGGTGTGGTGTTTCTCAGTAACAGGTACTCAGAGTGGCAAAATTTGTTTTTTCTAGTTTTACTTTCAAGTATTTTTTTACACGGTTTGGCAGCAATCAGCTCAGTACCAATGTAAGTTGCATTTGGACAATTTAGGGCGTTTTTCACGTTCTGTTCACTGTCCTGAGACAGGAAGTTCTGGTCGAGTTTGGCATCTTGTTTACAATGTCTAGCTGGAACATTAATGGCCAGAGCGTACTGACTGTTTTTTTCATTTCCATAGCTGAAAAGAGAAAGAGAGAACAAATAAAAGTCTTATAAGTATCATATATGTTTCTACAAATTTTTTTTTCCAAGGCTTCTATAAGGGGTGATTGAATAATTAAAGGTTTTTAGTTTTATGAATATCTGAATTAGCAACACTTTCCTATAATGACCAGTCCAGCAGTAGGCATTGAAATATGGTATACTTTAAGTTTATACAAAATTGTATCATATTTTATTGTGTTGATTAAAGAAAAAATATTAGACATAAGAATCTCTCCTACTCCAGGATTGTAGACTAATTTTGGTTTGCAATTTAAGGTTGCAATAATCTTCATTACTAACAATCAGCTCTGTGTGTGTGTGTGTGTGTGTGTGTGTGTGTGTGTGTGTGTGTGTGTGTGTGTGTGTGTGTGTGTGTGTGTGTCCTTACGTTTCATGAAGTCTGTTAGTCAAATTCAGAAGATTTTCAATCTCATTTCCCAAAGCCAGAGGGAGCAGAAAGAGCAGGACGAATCCCAGCGCTCTAGAACACACCTAAAGAAAACACACCCCAAACATCACCAAATATTCCTCAACACATTCCTGGACCTGATTTGACAATGAACAGTGAAAATTCTATTCAACCTAGCAGACAAGGTTTCTTTCTTCTTTACAATATTATCATACGATTACTATTACAATATCATAACCATTTATTTTAATGAAAAAGTTTTAATAACTCTGAGCTAAAACTAGACAATTGACTGTATTTATTGACTGCATCCTGTATTTAACAGACTCATGCACACTTTCACACTTGACTTACATACTGTAACTCACCATCTTGTCTCTTGTTCAGATCTGAAGCAGTACAAGCGAGGATGTGCCTTATTGACCAAGAAAGAATAGGTGAGCAACTTTATACTGATTGTGGCTCCGCCTCTTCTTCCTTTAGCTTTGTTGAAAATGATTCCTTTTGCTTACAGAACAACACTTTCCCAGTTTGAGTCCTGGAGTATGCCCGATGCCGTCAGGGAGGAAAAACTACATATGTGACAACCTGGTCACTCACTACAATTCAGGTCACCTAACATTGCTGAGCGAGTGAAGCAACCCCAGATCATAACACTGTCTCCAGTGTTTGTACAGTGGACACTATGCATGATGAGTGCCTCACTTCATAAAATGACTCCTTATTTGGTATGATTTATAGACAGCATCAAAGACAAATAACCCAGAATGTGTGACCAAAACCACCATATGTGTTTGTGTGCGTGATAGAATGTGTATAAATACAAGCAGAGAGACGAAGGAAGTACCTCATTCTCACATACACTATGTGTGTGTAACTGAGACATCCAGCGCGGTAATAAAACTTTGCTTTTGTTTATCCAGATAAATTGAAATCCATTAATGTCTGCCTGCTATATTATGGGCCAGTTTGTGCAATGTGGAAGAAATTAGGTGCCTTAACGTAAAAGGGTTTAGTAACAAGTTGTACAGCTTTTTTTAAGTTTACTAAACTTTTAGAGAAAGTTGCTGGCCGAGCTAAATATTTCACATTGCTGTTTAGTTGACACAACATTCAAAATCTTAAGTTGACTCAACTTATAATTCAAATATTTCAGTCAGCTCAAGTAGTATTGGTTGTGGGCTCAATTAATTATATTTCTCTAGGACTGACTTTTCATATATTCAAAAACGTAAGTTGTCTCCCATTGTAGCCCATTGATGTAGTTGGTTCAAGTGATCTAACAAGTTGTCCCAACAATACCCAAACAATTAAAACACACAAAAAAAACTTTATTCTTCCCAAACTAGTCAAAGTTAAGACAATGATTTGCATAAAACAGGAGAATAATTCTATTTTGTATAATGTTATAATTCTATACCATTCTATTTTCTATATTCTAATAATCAATAAAATACCTGGATAACACCAGATGCTTATCAGTCTCTTAGATTTATGTTATATAATCCCAGTTAAGCTCCTATTCCCAGTGTATTAATTTATTGACACACACACTGTGTTCAAAACTTGGGTGGAAACAAGGGCAGTTGCACCAATGCAAGGGCATTTTTTGTGAATAATTACAAAAACTAGCCTTTCACAACATCAGGGGCATTGGTGGCTCAGTGGTAGGTAAAGGCGAGAGAGTGTGTGTTGGTGTGTGTGAGGCACGGTGTCAAATTACATGCGCGCACAGAGGCTAATAACAGGCTTATAGAGATGGAGAGAGAAAATGGATCAGGGGAGACGATTACCCACAATTCTGCAGCGCAAGGGAGGAAAAAACATTGGTTTTGATCATGTAAACCAAGACTTGCTCGTTTTTCAAGTCAAAATTTATAAAAAAATCTTTGCTCGTCTTGCGGAACATTCACAAACATTCTTGGTGGGTTTCCTTCGGGTACTCCGGTTTCCTCATACAATCGAAAAACATGTAGGTTAGATTTATTGGCGTTCCCAAAAAATTGCCCATAGTGTGTGAATGAGTGTGTGAATGAGTGTGTGAATGTGTGTGTGCCCTGCGATGGATTGGCACCCTGTCCTATTGGAGCCTATCCCAGGAGCCTATCCTCCCCACGACCCTGAATACAGGATTAAGCGATATAGATGACAAGTGAGTGAGTGAGTTTAACCTACATACAATAATACATGCACAAACACAGACACACACAAAGCTACAGAAATGCTAAACAAAACATGATCCCTCAAACCAGGCCACCTTCTTCCATTGCTTCCAGTTCTGATGTTCAGGTGGCCATTGTAAGAGCTTGTAGACACTAACACAGTCATGCACATACATACACACATGCACAGTTATGGACCATGCTAATGTTTTGAGTTGTCACACTGTATGTCCCAACTAACTATACTGTAGGCGAAGTGATGTCCTAAGATGAATATGTTACTTATATAGATGCTACAAGGATTGCAGCTTGACGGGAGAAGAAAAGGCTCAAGAGGCACCGCAGAGCCCTTGTAAGTGGAACTTCAGAGAGCCCCCCCCAACGCGACCCCCCCCCCCCCAACCGGTAACAGCTACAACCGCTGTGGAGAGAAAAAAGCCTGTCAACAAGGGTGTGCTGGAAATGAGGCAGAGACATGGTTCACACCCTGAGTGTACTGTGAAGTGTCAGGCATGTGGTCATTCGCACCTCTGAAGAATGTGTTGAACTGCTTAGGAAATAAATAGTAAATGCTGTGAAATTATTTTTTCAGTAGTAGAAAACATTTTATTTCTGCAAATCATTTATGACCTTTAAAGTTAAAAGCCAACCTTGTTAACTCATGTTAAAGGTAGAATGGAAGTCCAGAACCAGGGTTTATAATTTGTTTCTGATTTAGGTACACTGGTCCTTTTTTTTTACCATTTGGCTTAGTTACCCATGTCTATCTTAAATGGCTTTATTTTGCTTAAGTTGTAACTGCTTGCATTTTAAAACAATAAGAGGACTACCTCACATTACGAAGCAAGTCTCCCAATGCTGTATTCCAGTAGTGTTTTTTTTTTTTGGAGATTGTAAGAGACAACTCTGGGGGCTACAGTCTCAAGGACCTATTCTAAGGTGAGTACTGAATTATGCTCACACTGACCTTAAGAGTTTGACACCGTGAGTGGTTTGCCCTACGCCGATAGATATTCCTTATTGGTTGTTTGGAAAGGGAATATTTATCACAGGTACCCGACAACACACATCCTCAACACACATTATTAGGCTATAGAAACAATAATACACAGTCAACCACACACCTCTGTTATGAAACTCTATAAGAACACTAGCACACACTAGCACTGTTAGCCTTAATGTAGGCCCTGAACTTCCTGTTAGACTTAATGTAGGCCCTGAACTTCCTGTTAGCCTTGGTGTAGGCTCTGAACTTCCTGTTAGCCTTGGTGTAGGCCCTGAACTTCCTGTTAGCCTTGGTGTAGGCCCTGAACTTCCTGTTAGCCTTGGTGTAGGCCCTGTACTTCCTGTTAGCCTTGGTGTAGGCCCTGTACTTCCTGTTAGCCTTGGTGTAGGTTCTGAACTTCCTGTTAGCCTTGGTGTAGGTTCTGAACTTCCTGTTAGCCTTGGTGTAGGCCCTGAACTTCCTGTTAGCCTTGGTGTAGGTTCTGAACTTCCTGTTAGCCTTGGTGTAGGTTCTGAACTTCCTGTTAGCCTTGGTGTAGGTTCTGAACTTCCTGTTAGCCTTGGTGTAGGCCCTGAACTTCCTGTTAGCCTTGGTGTAGGTTCTGAACTTCCTGTTAGCCTTGGTGTAGGTTCTGAACTTCCTGTTAGCCTTGGTGTAGGTGCTGAACTTCCTGTCAACCTTGGTGTAGGCCCTGAACTTCCTGTTAACCTTGGTGTAGGCCCTGAACTTCCTGTTAGCCTTGGTGTAGGCCTTGTACTTCCTGTTAGCCTTGGTGTAGGTCCTGAACTTCCTGTTAGCCTTGGTGTAGGTCCTGAACTACCTGTTAGCCGTGGTGTAGGCCCTGAACTTCCTGGACAGTTCTGCTCAGAGAACACTGCTGAGGGCCCATTCTGCCCAGAGAACCCTGCACAGCCCGAGCCACGCCTTGCAACACCTCCCGGGTTTGAGGACTCCGTGCTAGCTCCGCCGCCTGGGTTCAAGGACGTCATTCTAGCTCTGCCGAGCATGCTTTGCTGAAGCTTAGAAACACAAGGCCGAGAATAGAACAGAAAGAACCTGATTGTAATTGTATGGAATAAAATCACTGTCAAAAATAATCGTGCGTAAAAAAAAAGATTTGTGTGTAATTCTGTGTTTTGTCCGAGTTGGATTCCAAAATCTACAGCCACAACTCTGAAATACACGACTCTGACCGCTTACAGACACAAAACTCGTTTTTACAACTTTGCTGTTACACGGACGAATTGCGAAATTACGCCTATGAATGTAGTGTGTTAAACCGCTGTCAAAAATACGTCATCAAGGCCACATGCACAGGCATTAATATCCGATTGAAGAGGAATCGATTCGGCCACCGTTTTAAACCACCGGCGCCAAAATGGCAGATCAGCAGCCGAGCGCTCTCTCATCGTCTCAGGTAAGTTTTTTTTTCACAGTTCCGTACATGTTTAAGAGAAGTAAAATTACAGAGATGTTTTAACTATAGCAGGTAAGATTTTAGGAGTTTAAAACGGCGGCAGGGCGCACGCGCCGTATCAATTCCTCCTCCTTCGGATATTAATGCCTGTGCATGTGGCCTTGATGACGTATTTTTGACAGCGGTTTAACTCGCTACATTCATGGGCATAATTTCGCAATTCTTCCGTGTAACAGAGGAGATGTAAAAACAAGTTTTGTGTCTGTAAACGGTCAGAGACGTATATTTCAGAGTTGTACTGTAACAAAGACACAAAATATCGTATCTGTAAGCTGTCGTGGCCGTAGATTTTGGAATCCAACTCGGACAAAACGCAGAATTACACACAAATCTTTTTTTTTACGCACGATTATTCTTGACAGTGATTTTATTCCATAGTGCACGATTGCAACGGCTGTTATTTGGAGAGACAATCCGGAGAAGGTGAAAGTCTGAAGCCTGCTGGTTGAACCTCCGTTTTGATGTTCGCGAACGCAGAAGTACTGACAATCACAGATTTCGGCAGAGAGTGAAAGTCCGAGTGTGCCGGTTGAACATTCCTGCTCGATGCTTGCGAACGCGGAAGTACTCACAAGCACATTAATCATCCAGTTGGACGTAGACGAAACTCAGGGTCGAATGGGCAGGCAGGGTTGATAACAATAATCCAGCAGCAAGGGCAGAAAGATCCGGAAGTGCGATCCACAATATCATGAGAGTCGAATGAACGGGCGAAGTCATACACACAGGGGAATCCAAACACGAGCAAAAGATCCAAAGGGCAAGACACAACACGAAATCCAAGAAACAGGCAGGGTCAAAATACAGGAACAAACTACTAGACAGAGTCAATGAGATACGAGAGGCACGCAAGTAAGATACATCGGCACAGAGGAAGATCTCTGGCTTTTTTTTAAAGCCCTGAGTAGGTAGTCTGATTGGTGGCAGGTGCATTCAGGTGATTAGAGAAGCGGAAAGAAGGCATGGGAGGGGTTATGACCTGGATGTGCTAGGCTGATCAGGCTAGTTCGTGACATCTGAAACCTGGATGAAATCTCAACCTGTCAAACTGGAAGACAGACAGCTGTATAATTGTCATGCCTGGGGTTAGTTCATCCCTATAACATTTCTGCTCTCTAAGACTTTGCGTTACTACTGTATAGATAGCATCGGAGACAGCATGGGTAGACTCAATGACTGAGCAATGTGAGGCGCCATCTTGTTTCCTTTTATGCTTCCTGAAATGCGACCATATTACTTCCAGGTCCTAGTGCCAGTCGTGTTACGAGTGTGCATGACACTAACATACAACATTTTGTGGCTGCCTCAAAAGACGCAGCCACAAGAACACACATCTACACAAGGCAGCAATGTCCTTGTTTGTGTTTTGAGCTTCAGATGATCACATTTTTGCTGACACAAAAATTTCATATACACTCCCCTAAAGGATTATTAGGAACACCAGACTAATACAGTGTTTGACCCCCTTTAGCCTTCAGAACTGCCTTAATTCTACGTGGCATTGATTCAACAAGGTGCTGAAAGCATTCTTTAGAAACGTTGGCCCATATTGATAGGATAGCATCTTGCAGTTGATGGAGATTTGTGGGATGCACATCCAGGGCACGAAGCTCCCGTTCCACCACATCCCAAAGATGCTCTATTGTGTTGAGATCTGGTGACTGTGGGGGCCATTTTAGTACAGTGAACTCATTGTCATGTTCAAGAAACCAATTTGAAATGATTCGAGCTTTGTGACATGGTGCATTATCCTGCTGGAAGTAGCCATCAGAGGATGGGTACATGGGGCTCATAAAGAGCTGGACATGGTCAGAAACAATGCTCAGGTAGGCCGTGGCATTTAAACCATGCCCAATTGGCACTAAGGGGCCTAAAGTGTGCCAAGAAAAGATCCCCACACCATTACACCACCACCACCACCAGCCTGCACAGTGGTAACAAGGCATGATGGATCCATGTTCTCATTCTGTTTACGCCAAATTCTGACTCTACCATATGAATGTCTCAACAGAAATCGCGACTCATCAGACCAGGCAACATTTTTCCAGTCTTCAACTGTCCAATTTTGGTGAGCTCGTGCAAATTGTAGCCTCTTTTTCCTATTTGTAGTGGAGATGAGTGGTACCCGGTGGGGTCTTCTGCTGTTGTAGCCCATCCGCCTCAAGGTTGTGCGTGTTGTGGCTTCACAAATGCTTTGCTGCATACCTTGGTTTTAACGAGTGGTTATTTCAGTCAAAGTTGCTCTTCTATCAGCTTGAATCAGTCGGCCCATTCTCCTCTGACCTCTAGCATCAACAAGGCATTTTCGCCCACAGGACCGCCGCATCCTGGATGTTTTTCCCTTTTCACACCATTCTTTGTAAACCCTAGAAATAGATGGGCGTAAAAATCCCAGTAACTGAGCAGATTGTGAAATACTCAGACCGGCTCGTCTGGCACCAACAACCATGCCATGCTTGAAATTGCTTAAATCACCTTTCTTTCCCATTCTGACATTCAGTTTGGAGTTCAGGAGACCACACCCCTAAATGCATTGAAGCAACTGCCATGTGATTGGTTGATTAGATAATTGCATTAATGAGAAATTGAACAAGTGTTCCTAATAATCCTTTAGATGAGTGTATATATACAGTATTATGCAAAAGTTTAGGCATCCCTTGATAAATAACAGATTTAGGTGTTTTTTATTGAAAAGATGTTAACACAGTCTCTCTTGGAAATGGAAAAAAATGCACAATATTTTCAGCACTGATGCATAGTTAATTCTTATGGCATAAATTGAACAAAGTAAAAACATTGATTTGGCACTGTGCAAAAGTTTGGCACCCTTTTCTTTTTACAAGGTTTCAGACCTTAATCGGTTCATTAGATCTGATGCATGGCAACAGCTGTCGTTAGTAAATGCGATTTTCAAAGCTTTACAAATACTTTGACTCTTCAAACCTTGTGCACACACTTGCGGACACTCAGCAACCATGGGTTCCTCTAAGCAGCTGTGTAAGACCCTGAAAATGAAAGTTATTGATGCCCACAATGCAGGAGAAGGCTACAACAAGATAGCAAAGCGTTGTCAGCTTGCAGTTTCCACAGTGAGAAATTAAGAGATGGCAGTTTAGGGGAACTGTGGAGGTCAAGATGAGGTCTGGAAGACCAAAACTCTTAGAACTGCTCGTATGCTGGTCAGAAAGACAAATCAACACCTGCATTTGACTACAAAAAAACCTGCAGGAAAATTTAGCAGACTCAGGAGTGGTGGTGAACCGTTCCACAAGATATTCATGTAAGAGTCAGCAGAAGAAAACCTGACCTGCGTCTCCATCATAAAATCCAACATCAGAAGTATGCAACAGAACATCTACAGAAGCCTGATGCGTTTGGGAAACAAGTTCAATGGACTGATTAAGTTAAAATAGACTCTTTGGCCACAATCAGCAAAGGCATGTTTGGAGAAAAAAAGGAGCAGAATTTCATGAAAAGAACACCTTGCCAACTATTAATCATGTGGTGGATCTATCATGCTTTGGGGTTGTGTTGCAGCCAGTGGCACAGGAAACATTGCACAGGTGGAGGGAAGAATGGATTCCACTAAATACCAACAAATTCTGGAAGCAAACAACACAGCATCTGTAAAAAAAAAAGCTGAAGCTGAAAAGAGGACGGCTTCTACAACAGGACAATGATCCTAAACATACATCAAAATCCACTATGGAATACCTCAAGAGACGCAAGTTGAAGGTTTTGTAACGGCCATCACAGTCCCCTGATTTAAACATCATTGGAAATTTGTGGGTAGATCTTAAAAGAGCTGTGCATGCAAGACGACCAAAGAATATTACAGAACTAGAAGCCTTTTGCAAGGAAGAATGGGAGAAAAACCCCAAGTACAAGAACTGAAAGACTTTTATCTGACTATAAAAAGCGTTTGCAAGCTGTGATATCTGTCAGAGGAGGTGTTACTAAGTACTGATTATGTAGGTTGCCGAAACTTTTGCACAGTGCCACAATAATGTTTTTTTTTCATTTTCAAGAGAGACTGTGTTAACATCTTTTCAATAAAAAAATTACTAAAATTGGTAAATGACAATCAAGGGGTGCCTAAACTTTTGCACAAGACTGTATATTTATATAATACACACACACAAAGAGTACTGTGCAGATGTTTTAGTCAAGTGTAGTGAAAATGCCATAAATAAAATAGAAGTGTTAATAGTTGATGCTTATTAATTAACAGGGAGCACAGTGGCTTAGTGGTTAGCACTGTCACCTTGCACCTCTAGGGTCCGAGTTGGATTCCCGAGCAGGTTAAATTTCCGTCTCTGTGTGCATGGATTTTGCATGTTCTCCCTGTATTATTTCACAGTTTTGAAATCTCCAGTATTGTTCTGGAATGTAGAAAATAGAACCAAATTTGTGTCCAAACTTTTGACCCGTTCCGTATTAGGCAGCAAGTGAACAATTTGTTCCTGAAGTTGATGTGTTAGAAGCATAAAAAAAGGGGCAAGCTTAAGGATTTAAGTGACTTTGACAATTGCCAAATTGTGATGGCTACATGACTGAGTCAGAGCAACTCCAAAACTGCAGCTCTTGTGGGATGTTCCAAGGTGACCTACAAAAAGTGGTCCAAGGAAGGACAACCAGTCAGATGACAGGGTCAGAGGCGGCCAACTGTATGCACATGGGGAGTGAAGGCTGGCCCGTGTAGTCTGATCCAGTAGAAGAACTACTGTATCTCCAATTGCTGAAAAGGTTAATGCTGGTTCCAGTAGAAAGGAGTCACTACACAAAGCACATCACAGTTTGTTGTATATGAGGCTGCGTAGCTGTAGACCGGTCAGGCTGCCCATGCTGACCCCTGTCCACTGCCAGAAATGCCTGAAATGAGCGTTGGAACAGGACCATGTAGCAATAGAAGGTGGCCTGGTCTGATGAATCGCATTATCTTTTAAATCATATGGAAGGCTGAGTGTGTGTGTGTGTGTGTGTGTGTGTGTGTGTGTGTGTGTGTGTGTGTGTGTGTCGCTTACCTTTGGAAGAGATGACACCAGTGAGAGGGCGGAGACAGGGTGATGCTCTGGTCAATGGGAAACCTTGGGTCCTGCCGTTCATGTGGTTGTTACTTTGACATGTACCACCCACCTAAAAATTGTTGCTGACTAATTAAAATTTGTCATGGAACCGGATGGCAGAGGCCTCTTTTATCAGGATAATGCTCCATGACCCACTGCAAAAATGGTCCAACAATGAGTTTGAGGTGATGACTTTGCCTCCAAATTCTCCAGGTCTCAATCCAGTTGGTAATTTGTAGGACGTGCTGGACAAACAATCTGATCCATGTACAGTATGCCTCGCCTCACAACTGACATCACTTAAAACCACAACTGACATTGAGTAGAATCTGCTACTGACGGATTGGTGCCAGATCCCCAGCAAAACTGAAGAGTTTATTAGTAGAGTCAAATTAGGCAAGTTTTGGAGGCAAAAGAGGAGCCTACTCAATATCAGACCGTGGTCATAAAGTTATGGCTGATTGGTGTAGCGGCTGAAGAGTTAAAAGAATTTGTAAATATGAATGTGTTCTTTTCTAGTTATTACTACTACTGTACTACTACTGCACTAGAAGTAATGGTTTGATTCACTCTATACATGTAGACCTATACTGTATGCATTCTGGTTTATTTATTGACACAGTAGATCATAAAGGATAGAAGAATCAACTGTTAAATATAAATAGGGCCCAAGCACTATAGGTGCACAGGACCCTCTTGTTTTCCTAAGGATTTTTTTTCCCAACCTTTTGGACTTTTCAGGGGTCTTAACATGCTCAAAAACTCATGAAACTTGGCAGACAGGTTGGAATTTGCTGCCATCAGGATACCTGAGAGTCGCGTGGCCCGGGGCCCCCAAACGAGATTTAGCTGGATAGCTCATACTTCACACATTAACGCACTCAACAAATATTTAGGGCCCAAACTGACATTAGTCCTGTATCGTGTGTGATGTGGGTAGGTTGTGCGATGCAACCGAGTGGCGATGGCTTTTTTGAGATCGTAACATGCTCATATAACAGCGATGGCTCAGGGTGCTTGGGCCCGTCATCGTTTCTTGCAACTATATTATTGATTTGTTTTTATTAAACTTTGCATTGGTCTGAAAATTATTTCTGAAAGTTATAACTCAGCAATAAAGTTAAAACACAAACTCTATAACCCTCATACAGTATAAGCTGTGAAAAACACAATTTCCCCATTTTCTTATGTGTGAACTCACACACATCCACACACGTGCACCATAAGCAGTATTACAAAAAGTGTTGGCTGCCTCAAAACCAACAGCCACATCTACGCAAGACGGCAATGTCAAAAAGGAATAGAAACATCAAAATTTTAGAGATGTTTACAAAAACCGTATTTCATGATTTTTGTTCCCTGAAAATGATGCGCTTTGAAACCATAATGCATGACAGAACTTTTTTTTATTTTAGCAATATATAATGAAAGGTTATATAACGGTAATATATATAAAGGTTATATATAAACAAAAATCAAAATGTTTAGTAAAAGTGACGTTATGAGTAGATATGTGCCAGACAATAGCTAGCGCTGTTTTGCACTTTTCCCCTCAAGGTGGCTGTAACCATAAAGCATGGCTTACTCTAAGAGTGAGCAGGTTTTTTTCCCTTCTTCTTCTTTTTTACAAAAAAAAACAACAAAAAAAAACTCACATGTTTTCTCTGGCGTTTAAACCAACATGAGATGTTGATTTTAAAAATTTTTTGTTTGATTAGATATGTGTGTGATGTGATTTTAATTATGCTCCTTTTTAATATTATTTAATATTTTTTTATAATTTGATTACATTTTATTTATTATTACTAATATTTATTTATTTTTATTATTATACTATTTTATTATTCATGTGAAGCACTTTGGGGCATTCTTGTTGTTAAAGTGCTATACAAATATATAAAAAAAAAAAAAAAGATGAGTTGAGATTTGAGTAATGTTACAACCCGCAACATGTTGGTCGCTGTGTGTGTGTTTTATGTGTCTGTGTTTCTATGCTTCGTAGCGCGTGTGTGTGCGTGAGTGTGTGTATATTGAATCCAGGCTGCGTGCCGATTTGACTTTGATTCTTGCTTTGTCCTTATGGTTTGTTTGCTAGCTCTTTGTAGATACTGTTTGTTTGTTTGTTTGTTTGTTTGTTTGAATTCACTGTATGTTTGTGCACTCACCGGTAGTAGGAGTGTGGCTGCCCATTATTTTGGGGAAAGGGGTTATGTTCACTGTTTTTGGTTTAGGGAGATAGGGAAGGCATCTGTATTTTTGTTTGTGTTTTCTTTGCTAGGTAAGCTAGCTGCTAAATTACAGATAACTTTTTGTTTATTACTTTGGCCTGGGTCCACCCTGAAGCTAAGCCTGGTGTTGTGTATGTGTGTTTATTTGCATGTGCTATTGGTCAAGCAATACAAACGTCACTTGTTTGTAAATTACCATATCTGTCTTGTTCTTTGTTCCATTACACCACTTTGTTCCACACTCACCAAACAGTTTAATATAGAACCCCGAACCAATCATTTGCTGTACGGCCCAACCCTAGACTGGGACGTAACAGAAGTGGGGGCTCGTCCGGGATTATCACAAAAGACTATCAATTATAGCATTATATTGAGAGTTTCAGCTGTTGTGAGTAATTTCCCATTTCAAGATGGCTGCCTTTGATTTGACCATGTTCACTCTTTGTCCTACTTTAGAGGAATTTGATAAATGTAGGAAGGATGATCTTCTCCTCATAGCTGATTTCTTTAATATTTCGGTTTCCAAATCAGCTAGTAAAAAGTTGGTTAAGGCCACGGTCTATGAGGCACTTGTGGCTGAACAGGTCTTACCTGAGCGGGATGTATCTGAGGGAGTTGGTACTCAACCTCTCCCAAGGGCCCATCCAACTAGAACACTAGCAGGACATGGGGAGGATTTGGGGGCTGTTCGACCTGAACACCCGACCGATTCAGTGGACCCTGTTTTGCAGCTGGCACTGAAGGAGCTGGAGTTGAAAATTAAACGACAGGAGTACGAGATGCAGTTGCTGCGCATTCGGGAAAGGGAGTTGGACGCTGAGGAGAAGAAGCTTGAGCTGGCTGCTCAGAGTCGGAAGCCTGTGCCGCTGCCACAAAAGTTTGGTTCTCCCGCAGCAGTCTCCCCTAGTCCCATTGGGGCTGATGTCTCCAGTGCCCTGGCGTCACCACTTGCTCCACTCCAGTCCTCATCGGTAAGCCAGCCTGTTTTCGATGTCAGCCGACATGTGGGTCTAGTGCCTTTGTTCAGAGAAGAGGAGGTTGACTCATATTTTGCAGTTTTTGAGAGAATTGCGACCACATTGAATTGGCCTAGAAGTTTGTGGACACTGTTACTGCAGTGTAAATTAACAGGGAAAGCACAAGAAGCATGCTCTGCTCTGTCTTTGGAACAGAGCCTTGATTATGACGTGGTTAAAGCTGCAGTTCTGCATGCTTATGAGCTTGTGCCTGAAGCATACAGGCAAAGTTTTAGGAATCTGGTCAAACCAAATAGCCAAACGTTTGTGGAATTTGCTCGTGAGAAGTGCTTGCTCTTTGAAAAGTGGTGTTCGGCTAGTAACGTGAGAAGTTTTGAGCAGCTTAAAGAACTGATGTTACTAGAAGAGTTCAAGTCTTGTCTTCCAGAACAGCTCGTGGTGTATTTAAATGAACCGAAGATTGATGTGTTGTCTAGAGCTGCTGTCTTAGCTGATGAATTTGTGTTGACTCATAAAACTGTGTTTAATATGCCTGCATCTCATACTAACTCTTCCTTACGCAAATTAAAGTCACGTAACACAACTGCTCAGGTTCGCGCTCCTGGTTAGGTCTTCGCCTGAAACCCGTGAATGTTATTATTGTCACGAACAAGGTCATTTAATTGCCTCCTGTCCAATATTAAAGCGTAAGGTTGCTCGTCAGCAAACTGCTAGCAAAAAGGTAAATGCTGCAGAGCTGCTAGATAAGTCAGTTTCACAGTCTGTTGGTGAGTCTGTGTTTGAGTCTTTCATATCCTCGAGATATGTATCTTTAGGGGCTGGTCAGACAAGAAACCCCATTAAAATTTTGAGGGATACTGGTTCTGCTCAATCGTTCATTTTTGGAGAATGCATTGCCCTGTTCAGAATCTTCTTATTTAGGGAGTTATGTGTTAATTCAAGGTATTGGCATGACTGTAATTCGTGCGCCTTTACACAATGTATATTTAGAAACCAAAGGTTTTTCGGGTTTTGTTAAAGTTGCAGTCCGTTCGGCATTGCCAGTCAACTCATTGTTTAAAATCAGAGTTTTAGACACAGATTTGTTCAGTTTTATAATATAATAAAACTGTTAGGTTTTACTGAGTTTGCTGGAGATATACGAGTTCTTCTGTAACTTTATCACACTCGCTCCTTTCTATTTCTATGCCAATCCCAGGAGCGTACATTAGGTTTTTCGTTTCCATCTGAAAACTGGTTTGTCTTGTACTTTTCTTTACAGCCAATCATATATTCTCCTGTAATGTTATTTATTTATCAATTTTTAAGTTATGTATGGAAATATTGAATGATTTTGTACATAATTATGCAGACATGATAAACATATATAACAAAATTGGTACAGCATATAGTATAATATGGTGCCTAAGACTTTTGCACAGTACTGTAGCTGGATGAATTCTGTAGTGTACAGGTCAATACTCTCTGCTCAGATTCAGCCAAATCTTTATTGCAATACTCTATTGAAGATGGATAAACATACAGTATTGTACAGTGAAAGCTACCAATGGCAAATATATGGGATATTTATCACTGGCCAAGTCAGTCAGATGCTCTCAAACCACCAGAGCATGCTTTTCACTTACTGAAGACAAGACGGAAGATCAAAAGACACTCGAACAAGCAGCAGTTGATGGAACCTGCATAAAGGCCTGGCAGTATCTCAAAATATATGAATATTTACTAATATCAGTCAACAAGGCCAGGTTGCTTTGATAGCAGCCTTCATCTCATCTCTGTTGTTGGGGTTTCTCGTCTTGCCCTTGACGGCACAACATAGGTCAGGCGAGTTGGCCGTCCATTCAAGCACAGTAATATCATGTTCAGCAAACCAGTTGTGCTGTTTTGGCAGTTAATTCTGTGTCCTGCTGGAAATTAATAATGATGTTTTTTTTCCATGGTCTAGCTCCCAGATTAGTGCAACTACACTAAAATTGGGATAAACGGGTTCTTGGTTGATCATGGCATTATCGGGTGCGTGTAGGACAGAGACTCTGCTTTATTGTTCTTGGAACCAGACAGAAGGAAAAAGAAAGTTTGGACTATAGGAATGTTTGGAGGAATAAAGGTGAGGAATTCAACCCCAAGAACACTGTATCAAGTGTACCATAATGATGGTAGCATCATGCTTTGGGGCTGTTTTAATGCACTGGAATAATGAAGAAGCAGGACTACCTAGGACACACAGCCTAAAATTATAAAATCCCTCTACACAAACAATAACACACAATGTAAAACTAGAAGAACACCAATATACACTACATTACTTTGATATAGACAATAACACATACTAGCACACACTAAGCAATAACATGCGTTCACACACACACACACACACACATATATATATATATATATATATATATATATATATTACTGTAACACAGACACAGATATTACCAGTTAACACTCTTATATTTTATATCAACCACACTCCATAAACAAGCGCTTACTTAGGTGTGTGTTTAGCACTTATTAAACCCTAGCTTTTTTTGGGGGGGAGCTGGAATTTAATTAATAAACCTACTTTCCATTTCCAAATGTGCTTTTTTCCCCCCATGTTTAGATACTATAAACAATTCTGCTGTGTGTACATACTTTCCTAAATACATTTCTTAATTTTATGTACTGTAATAATATTGACTATAAAGATATTTCAGGGCAAATGAAGGTTCAATGCTTACAGAGTGTAATAATCAAAGACAGCAACAACTGATTTAATGCTTCAATCTTTATTGATAAATGCAGGAAAAAGGAATAAAACCGTTCAGAATCAAAGAAGTAGATCAATTTTCTCATTCATTGTTTTCCAAAGTAACTGATCTTATTAAATTTAAAGGCATATACATTGTTATTAATTTGCCATTATAGTGACCCTGTTTTGGTCGGACTCAGATATGCATTGTTTATTCACAATATTGTCATTTTCAACACATCTGACACAATGCTTTTCAGAGCATTTGTAGACATGAATTATCTCGTCTATAGTTTTTATATGTTTTTCCAACTCCACCTTATTTTCATCTTTCGTATCCTGACGCCAAACCTGCCTGAAAACAAAAGCTTTGGGGCCGGTGTGGTTCCTGAATAGCTCGAAGCCTGGGATGATGTTTCTCGGAAAGGTAGGATTTAAACAAAACTTCACACAGGGTGAGTTCAAGGTGAAGAAAACCGTGCAGCCGTCTTTATCTTTATTCAGGAGGTCTGCCATGTGTGATGAGGTGGTGTTCATCAGCAACCTGTACTCAGAGTGGTGGACAACTTTATATTTTTCTTTAGCGGCTATTTCTTTCGGTTTGGCAGCAATCAGCCGAGTACTAATGTAAATTTTATTTTCACCATTTAGGGCGTTTCTCACGTTCTGTTCATCATCCTGAGACAGGAAGTTCTGGTCAAGTTCAGCACCTCCATTACAATATCTAGTTAGGACATTAATGGCCATAGCGTACTGATTATTTCCTTCAATTCCAGAGCTAAAAAGAGGAAAAGAGAAACAATAAATGTCTCATAAGCATGTTATACTTCACTAAAAAAGGTTCTCCAAGGGTTTTACAAGGATTGATTGGATAATTTAAGGTCCTTAGTTTCATGAAAACCTGACAAACAACACTTTCTTATTAAATAACAATTGATATAATGACCATAAGAATATTCCTACAGTATATGCGCTTACATATAGTGAAGCATCTGACAGTCCTGCAGTAGGTAACAGAGTATCATTTTTGGTTTCTACATAATTTTACAGTTTTTTGTGACAAAAAAAACAATAAAAGTAATTTAGACATGAGAATTTCTCCTTCCTTACACAGCAAAATCCTTAGTCTTGAATGAACACCCAGAGTGTTGATTTAACACTTTCAGAGTACATTCGTGACCATTAGGTCATATATAAACACTTGGGGTGTTAAATCAACACTGGGAATTTTGCAGTGTAGTATTATGGAACAATTTTGGTTGGTAATTTAAGGGTGCATTAACCATAGTTACTAACAATAAGCTCTTGTGTATGTGTGCAGATCTCCTTACATTTTATGAAGTTTGTTAATTATTTCCTTGAGATTTCCAATCTCATTTCCCAAAGTCAGAGGGAGCAGAAAGAGCAGGACGAATCCCAGTGCTCTAGAACACACCTAAAGAAAACACACCCCAAACATCACCAAATATTCCTCAACACATTCCTGGACCTGATTTGACAGAAATACTCATTATACTGTAGTAAAATTGAAATAACAAGCCACATAAAATAAAATACGATATGAAGAAGAGTAAGTCCCGGGACTGCAGTGTACGTCAGCGTTAAATGAAGAGTTAGTGAAAAATTTAATGCAGCACACAAAATTTAAAACAAAAACCCTTCAGAGGATAATTACTCTGGTCTAAAACCAGCATCCTGCAGCATCCTGTATGTAACACACACACACACACACACACACACACACACACACACCTTACATACTGTAACTCACCATCTCGTCTCGTGTTCAGAATAGAAGAAGTAAGAATAAGGATGTACTTGAGTCTCTCTTAACCGAACCTACTGTACCGCTCAGAAAGAATATACGAGCAGCTTTATACTGATCCTGACTCCGCCTCCTCTTCAAGAAAACACTTGATGTTGTTTACTCATGCAGTTTTAATCATGTGTAAATTTACACACGTATAACTGGAACTGAAGTTGAGACTAAATGGAAGAAATCTATGGCCGATTGAAGTAAACATGATATGGATAGAAGATAATGGACGCGTTTAGTGTCAGTGAAATCATTTGTAAACCTTTTAATGCGGTCTACAACTATAAAAAAATTTAAAAAATCCTCAAAATTCATATCATCATTTACATCCTGAAAATAACTAGAACATTACCCTTGTACTCTGAAAGAGACTTGAATGAACACAAAAAAGTCTAGACTTAAATATGTTTGTCATTTTTGGAACAAATCGTTTCAGATAAACTGGCATTATGGATGTGTCAGTGGTAACCCCTAGAGGGCGCCATGCGCCCAGAGACTTTTTTATTTGTAGTTTTCCCGTGTTTCGTTTTGGACTTCATTTCCCAGAATGCACCTCGGTCAGGTGACGGCGCTCACCTGAACCGAGTTGCCTCATTTGGTTAGTTATAAATAGTCTGCTTGAGTTCTAGTTCTTTGTCTTGCATTTGTTAGAGTAAACTTGTTATGTGTTGGGTTAGTTTGGAGTGACTTATGTTTTTGTTCTTCAGCTAAGTGTGTTTGTTTTATTTCTTCTTTAATAAAAAAAACATCTTTAAAGGTCATCTTTACCTCTGCATTTATGCCTCGTCAACACCACCGAAAAAAGAAGCGTGACAGGATGTGACGTGTCTGATTCAGCCCTGTACTACACACTAAAAAATGCTGGGTTATTTTTACTACCCAAACGCTGGGTTGCCTCTGTTGGGTAATTTTTCTGGGTTATTTACAGGGAATTGGGTACTTTTTGTTTAGCCCTGCTTGCTGGGTTGGAGTTGGGTTAGCTACTGTATATAAAGAACTCGCATAAATAGTGAATTATAACTATTTTTACTATGAAATTATTAAATCAGTGATTATTGATGACTTTTTTGTGATCATTTTCTCTCTTTCGCTTTCTTTTTCTTTCTTTCTTTCTTGTTTAATAGGAATTATTATTGAAGTGTGGGAATATGTATAATATAATATAATTAATACACTTATTCAGGAACTTTAAATTTTATAATTGTGATTGCATAAATAGTAATTGCTGTGAAAATTGTAAATTAATTATTGCATAACCAATCATAGGTCGCATAATTATCAAACCGGGACTTGTGATGAAATTTCTGGTGAGACTGACTGACATTTACAGAAGACTTTAAGCACAGTACAGTGATGAGACTGCAGTAAAGAAGGCGCAGTGAATGACGATCTCGGCCGAGGTGTCTCTGAGTCCACTGCAGTCGTTCCCGTGAACATTCAGCGAGTAGAACATCTGATCCTTGAAAATCGATGGATAACTTCCATCACCAACTTGCAGAAGAGGTTTGCTCCAAGACAAACATGTTTGGGATATACGTTTATTTCCGTCGTCAGTGATTTGCTGGATTACCTAGATGATGTAGCCATCCACTCTAACACCTGGAGTGACTACTTACTGTACACCATCTCAAATGACTATCAAGCTCACATAGGAACACACACACACACACACGGTCATTCATTTTTCTCACCAGTAGGAATATGTTCTGTCCTTGCTTCATCAGGCTAAAATAAATAAACACTTGTCCTATGTCTGACAGTAGATGGTGCAATTTAGGAAGATTATCTATCTCTATCTATCTAGATCTTAAGATCTGTTCTCAAAGTATGTTGCCATGACGCCAGCTCAACATCTGCTCAAAAAGTTACTGGATTTGTCGTAAGGGTCTCTACAGGAAAAATGACTGAAGGGGTTCAACAATTTGCCAAATCTACCCACTGCCAGGGAATTTATTATAAATACTGTCCTAGTATACTTGAAATAAAAATCTTATTGGTCTTATGTCTTATGAGGACATTATAGTCCTCGTTATTTGGAAATATCACGACTCTTCCTTTTTTCAGTTTCACTTGAGCAGGTTCTTATCAGGATAGTGATAATGCAGGATAATGCAAAGTGCATCACGTTTCCCAGAACCTCAGAAGCTCTTTCTTTTGTTCGGTTTCTTTTTTCTTTTGTTTTGCCTCTACACATCTCTACCTTTATTTACAGAACGACAAAAAGTAACACTTGTAATCGAAACATACGGTGTACAGTAAAGAAACAGAGAAGTCTGAGGAAACTGTGATGAAAGTATGATGTTTATCTGATATTTCTTTTCTTATTTTTATTTCCTTTTAATTTCTGATTTATGGGAGTTTTTAAAAGGGAGTTTTTAATAATCTTTTAAATGTTCACTGAGAGGTTCTCGCCAACAATGACTATAATGAATATTATTGACACAGTGACACTCTGTTTGTGTGTGTGTGTGTGTGTGTGTGTGTGTGTGTGTGTGTGAGAGTGTGTGTGTGGTGTTGCGATGAGTGGCACATGGACACTAATGTTGCTTTTTGAGTTTCCATAAACTATTTTTCACAATTTCACAACCAAAGCAATCTGATTTCATAGAATTCACACACAAATGAGATGCCGATACGGAGTGATCCAGCAGGGGGCAGAGTTTGACACTCACTCACTCATGGTCTATACCGCTTTATCCTGTGGTGGTGTGTTGCTAAATTTGGGATCTGAGACAGGAAGTTAGTAAATCCGAATTGGGTGCATAAACTTGCTTTTCACGGGATGGTTAAGAGATTTAACATTCCAACTTACGAAACTTCTCAAACATCTGTTAGCCTGTCTAGAAGAAACACGTATTTTTGTCATTAAGAGTTTATAGAAAAAGCGACGCTCCAAATTTCCAAAGTAGAGTCAAGCCACGAAAAAGAGAAAGAGAGAGAGAGAGACAGAGAATTTAAAAAAAGTACTCCTGAATGGCATGAACCCTAACCTTATCACCAATTAAAACCAAGTGATTAACCCAACCCATACAAACATAACCACATATTGTACTTATTTGGATTCCTATTGAGCCAAAAGCAGGCTCTCACTGAACCATCATATGAACTTGAACATGTAAGGTACATAAACAGGTCTAAACAGTAACTAGTCAACATCATCCTCCGTTATGAAGCATCAATTACAAGTAACATTTAGCGTAATTACACTAAATTGTAATAAAAAACAGTAAAGTTGCCCCAGATCAGTACTGCGTTTACAATCCAGACGCCAATGGAATGGAATATGAACATCCTTCAGGAATTTCACTGAAAACAGTGAAGCTTGAGACTTCAGAACTGCTTCTTCTAACATTATATATTAACATAGCGCATGGCTCTATCCAGATCTGTGAATATCTTGTCCTCGCCCTTATAGGTCATGAGAAATCGAATCGGGCTAAGAATAGACACATTACTCATCCTGTATTTAACAGACTCATGCACACTTTCACACTGGACTTACATACTGTAACTCACCATCTTGTCTCTTGTTCAGATCTGAAGCAGTACAAGCGAGGATGTGCCTTATTGACCAAGAAAGAATATGTGAGCAACTTTATACTGATCGTGGCTCCGCCTCCTCTTCCTTGAGCTTTGATGATGGTGTCCAGTGTGGTGTCAAGTTCATATGTGGAAATGATTCCTTTCGCTTTCCCATTTTGAGTCCATGCCTGGGAAGAAAAACTCCATAGATGTGATAACCTGGTCATTCACTACATTCAGGTCGTCAGCTGACTTTATTTTACTGTCACATAACATTGCTGAGCGACTGAAGCAACCCCAGATCATAACACCGTCTCCAGAGTCACTCTTGTACAGTGGACACTAAGCATGATGAGTGCCTCGCTTCATAAAATGACTCCTTATTTGGTATGATTTATAGACAGAGACAGCATCAATGACCAAAACCCAGAATGTGTGACCAAAACCAACATATGTGTCTGTGTGTGTGATAGAATGTGTATAAATACAGGCAGAGAGATGTAGGCAGTACCTCTTTCTCACATACACCATGTGTGTTTAACTGAGACATCCAGCGCAGTAATAAAACTTTGCTTTTGCTTGTCCAGATAATTTGAAATCCATTAATGTCTGTCTCCTATATTATGGACCATAGTTTGTGCAATGTGGGAAAAATTAGGTGCCTTAACGTAAAAGGGTTTAGTAACAATTTGTACAGCTTTTAGAGTTTACTTTTAGAGAAAGTTGCTGGCCGAGCTAAATATTTCACATTGCTGTTTAGTTGACACAACATGTAACCAGTTCAAAATCTTAAATTGACTCAACTTATAATTCAAATATTTCAGTCAGCTCAAGTAGTATTGGATGTGGGCTCAATTAATTATATTTCTCTAGGGCTGACTCGGCCCAACTTTTCATCTGCTCAGAAAGGTAAGTTGTCTCCCATTGTAGCCCATTGATGTAGTTGCTTCAAGTGATTGTTTTCCTATAAAAACAAGTCGGCCTAAAAATACCCCAACAATTAAAACACACAAACATTACTTAAAAACCTTATTCTTCTCAAACTAGTCAAAGTTAAAACAGTGATTTGCATAAAACGGGAGAATAAACATTCTATTAATCAATAATCAATGTCAAGGTCGATAAAATACCTGGATAACACCAGATGCTTATCAGTCTCTTAGATTGATGTTCTATGATCCCAGTTAAGTTCATTTTAGCTCCTTGTTCCCAGTGTAAATTCATTTATTTATACACACTGTATTCAAAACTTGGGTGAAATCCCTGAAATCAGGAAACAAGGGCAGTTGAACCAATGCAAGGGCATTATTTATGAATAATTACAAAAACTAGCCTTTCACAACATCAGGGGCATTGGTGGCTCAGTGGTAGGGCTCTCGCCTGCCATGCAGAAGGCCTGGACTCGATTCACACCAAATACTTAAACCCCAGTCACTGGGTGCACTAACAACAACGGGCTTTCACAACATTAGCATGTCCACACACAAACACCTTCACCATACACGCTTATCCTGAGCAGGTATATTGCAAGTTTCCACTTCATGAAAACATGAAAACGGCCATCCTCACAAAGATACGTCATTTTACAACGTGGCACCCCATGTTCTCGCTTGACAATCTTCTTAAGGCTGGAGTCATCCTTGTTGCTTCTGCACCTTTTCCTACCACACGTTCCCTTCCAGTCATCTTTCCATGAATATTCTTCAACAGAGCACCTTCTGCAGCTTCGCCTCCATGCGGAGGGAGTTGATGATTGTCTTCTGGACAAATATCTGCAGGCCTCCCCATGATGATGGTTGAGTGTACTGAATTAGACTGAGAGATACTGTACACAGTGTTTATTTTGTATGAATAGTAATTTACTCAAACTCAAAATGAAATATTCTAATATTTTGACATGTTGGGTTATTGTCATAACCATAAAATATATATATATATATATATATATATATATATATATATATATATATATATATATACGAAAGTGACTCAGATCCGATCTAAAAAACAGCAGATTTGTGCATTCAGACAACAATAAAAAAAAAAAAAAGAAACTCTGTTACATTTGTGTAATAAAAAAGGAATTGAGTTACTTCAGGCTGGTAATGCACAAATGCTAAAAAAAAAAAAAAAAGACACTCACACATTCTATCATGCATATAGTAACACACACAGAGACACACAGTATAAATGCTTAAAGACCACACATTATATATACATAATAGAATATACATTAACAGTCTAACCTACATACAATAATACATGCACAAACACAGACGCACACAAAAGCTACAGAAAACTAAACAAAACTTGATCCCTCGAACCAGGCCACCTTCTTCCATTGCTTCCAGTTCTGATGTTCAGGTGGCCATTGTAAGGAGCTTGTAGACACTAACACACTACACACTACTATACACACTATACTAGCACATACATACACACATGCACAGTTATGTATCATGCTAATGTTTTGAGTTGTCACACGTCCCAGCTAACTATAGGTGAAGTGATGTCCTAAGATGAATATGTTACTGATATAGATGCTAGAAGGATTGCAGATTGACGGGAGAAGAAAAGTCTCAAGAGGCTTCGCAGAGTCCTTGCAAGTGGAAATTTAGAGAGTCCAGAACCAGGGTTTATAATTTGTTTCTGATTTAGGTACACTGGTCCTTGTACCCATTTAATTTTTTTTTTAACCATTTGGCTTAGTTACCCATGTCTATCTTTAATTGCTTTATTTTGTTTAAGTTGTAACTGCTTGCATTTACAACAATAAGACAAAAACAATAAGAGGACTACCTCACATTACGAGGCGAGTCCCCCAGTGCTGTATTCCAGTAGTGTTTTTTTTTTTTTGGAGATTGTAAGAGACAACTCCGGGGGCTACAGTCTCAAGGACCTATTCTAAGGTGAGTACTGAATTATGCTCACACTGACCTTAAGAGTTTGACACCGTGAGTGGTTTGCCCTACGCCGATAGATATTCCTTATTGGTTGTTTGGAAAGGGAATATTTATCACAGGTACCCGACAACACACATCCTCAACGCACATTATTAGGCTATAGAAACAATAATACACAGTCAACCACACACCTCTGTTATGAAACTCTATAAGAACACTAGCACACACTAGCACTGTTAGCCTTGGTGTAGGCCCTGAACTTCCTGTTAGCCTTGGTGTAGGCCCTGAACTTCCTGTAAGCCTTGGTGTAGGCCCTGAACTTCCTGTTAGCCTTGGTGTAGGCCCTGAACTTCCTGTTAGTCTTGGTGTTGGCCCTGAACTTCCTGTTAGCCTTGGTGTTGGCCCTGAACTTCCTGTTAGCCTTGGTGTTGGCCCTGAACTTCCTGTAACAATGGTGTAGGCCCTGAACTTCCTGTAAGCCTTGGTGTAGGCCCTGAACTTCCTGTTAGCCTTGGTGTAGGCCCTGAACTTCCTGTTAGTCTTGGTGTTGGCCCTGAACTTCCTGTTAGCCTTGGTGTTGGCCCTGAACTTCCTGTTAGCCTTGGTGTTGGCCCTGAACTTCCTGTAAGCCTTGGTGTAGGCCCTGAACTTCCTGTTAGTCTTGGTGTAGGCCCTGAACTTCCTGTTAGCCTTGGTGTTGGCCCTGAACTTCCTGTAAGCCTTGGTGTAGGCCCTGATGTTCCTGTTAGTCTTGGTGTAGGCCCTGAACTTCCTGTTAGCCTTGGTGTAGGTTCTGAACTTCCTGTAAGCCTTGGTGTAGGCCCTGAACTTCCTGTTAGTCTTGGTGTTGGCCCTGAACTTCCTGTAAGCCTTGGTGTAGGCTCTGAACGTCCTATTAGCATTGGTGTAGTCTCTGAACCTCCCATTAGCCTTGGTGTAGGCTCTGAACTTCCAGTAAGACAGTTCTGCCCAGAGAACCCTGCTGAGGCCTCGTTCTGGACAGAGAACACAGCCGAGGGCCCGTTCTGCCCAGAGAATACTGCACCGCCTGAGCCACACCTCGCAACACCTCCCGGGTTCGAGGACTTCGTGTTAGCTCTGCCGCCTGGGATCGAGGATGTCTCGTTAGCTCTGCTGCCCAGGTTCGAGGATGTCGCGTTTGCTCCCCCGCTGGGTTTTAGGGGTGGTGTGGAGAAATTGGGAAGGTTCAAAACGAGATGTGCGCTGCAAAACGAGATGTTAGTTGCAGTAGTCCGGTCTTGAAATAACAAGGCACTGAACAAGTATTTGAGTAGCCTGTGAAGAAAGACATTGGTGAATTCTTCTGATGTTGTAAGAAAAAAATCAACAGGAGTGAGTAAGGTTAGTAATGTGTGGAGAAAATGACAGAGTTACCCCAAGATTGCAGGCAGTTGCTGAAAGAGAGATCTGATTGTTGTCCAGAGAGATCACATAGTCTTGACCGCGGACTATGAGGAAGATGGCGGCATGGTCGGATTTGATTGTTGTCCTTGATTGTTGTGTAGCAGTGATCCAGTGTCCTTTCACTCCTGGTTGGGCAGGTGATGTGGTGATTAAAGTTCGGCGCTGTGCTTTTGAGGTTGGCTTTGTTAAAGTCCCTTGCCACAATAAGCGCAGCTTGGTGCTGTGTGAGTGCCTCATGCAGCTCGCATAAGGCAGTTTTACTGAGATTGAATTTCAGCAGAAGAGCTGCCATCCAGGATGACATGTCTGCCAGACATGCTGAGATCTGGGTGTTTGATGGAGGAAAGGAGAGAATAGGTTGCGTGTCATCTGCATAACAATGGTATAAAAAGCCATGCAAAAATATGACCTTACTAGGAGACCAAGTATTCCAAGATGGCGCCGGTGAATGGCTGAACCCAGCTGTGCCGGACCACACCATCCAGTGGGCCGAGTTCTTCTTGATTCACCGCATGGACAGGACACGGGACTCGGGGAAGTCAAGGGGAGATGGCATGTATTTAATGATGAACAGCAGCTGGTGCAACAGCGCGAGCGTTGTTCCTCTCACACGCTCCTGTTCACCCAACCTGGAACTACTGACATCAGATGTCGTCTTTTTTATCTTCCTCTGGAGTTTACATTGGTCATAATCAGCGCCGTTTATATCCCGCCTCAAGCGCGGACACTGCCTTATGCGAGCTGCATGAGGCACTCACACAGCACCAAACACAACACCGGGATGCTGCGCTTATTGTGGCGAGGGACTAACAATGCCAACCAAAAGCACAGCGCCGAACTTTAATCACCACATCACCTGCCCAACCAGGGGTGGAAGGACACTGGATCACTGCTACACAACAATCAAGGACGGCTACAAGGCACAATCTCGCCCCACGTTTGGGAAAAGCAACCATGCCGGCATCTTCCTCATGCCAAAATATAAACAAAGGCTTAAACAGGAAGTTCCGGTTCAGAGGGAGGTTGTGCGCTGGACAGACCAATCGGTGGCCACGCTACAGGATGCACTCAATGACGCAGACTGGGACATGTTCCGAAACGGCTCCAATGACATCAACGTGTTTACGGAAGCGGTTGTGGGATTCGTAGGGAAACTAACGGATTATACCGTACAGAAAACGAACATCAGAACGTTTCCCAATCAGAAGCTGGGTGGATAAAACCATACGCGACGCTCTGAGATCTCGCACCGCTGCCTACAACACGGGACTTGAGTCGGGGGACATGGACCCATACAAGGCTGCATCATACAACATCCGGAAGGGGGTGACTCTAGGAGACTGTGGCAGGGACTAAGGACAATAACGGAGTACAAAACACCAACATCCAGTATGACGAACGCAGACATGACTCTGGCAGACGAGCTGAACACATTCTATGCTCGCTTCGAGGCTGCAGCTAAAGACACTAGCAATGCTAATGCTAGCAGCGCTAACGGCTGCAGACAGGAAGTCACTGCCAGCACCGGAAACGCGTTCATCGTCTCCGAGCATGATGTGAGGAGAGCTTTCAGGAGAGTGAACACCAGGAAAGCAGCAGGACTAGACGGCATCTCAGGTAGAGTCCTCAGAGCCTGCGCAGACCAGTTAGCACCTTCATATAGGTTCACAGAGATATTCAACCTCTTTAATGCTAGCAGCGCTAACGGCTGCAGACAGGAAGTCACTGCCAGCACCAGAAACGCGTTCATCGTCTCCGAGCATGATGTGAGGAGAGCTTTCAGGAGAGTGAACACCAGGAAAGCAGCAGGACTAGACGGCATCTCAGGTAGAGTCCTCAGAGCAGCTAGCACCTTCATATCTGTTCACAGAGATATTCAACCTCTTTTTATCTCAGTCGGTGATCCCCACATGCTTTAAAGAGTCCATCATTGTTCCTGTCCCCAGGAAACCCCATCCTACTTCCCTCAATGACTATCGACCTGTAGCCCTCACCTCAGTAGTGATGAAGTACTTTGAATGGCTGGTTAGAGACTTCATCATCTCTTTACTACCTGACACACTGGATCCACTTCAGTTTGGATACCGCCCGAACCGCTCTACAGATGATGCCATCTCTCATCTCCTCCACACATCACTCACCCACCTGGACACTAGAAGGGGGAATTATGTTAAAATGCTCTTTGTCGACTACAGCTCAGCATTTAATACCATAATTCCCTCCATACTCCCACCACCAAGCTGGAGCAGCTGAGACACAGCTCATCTCTGTGCCAGTGGATCTCCAATTTCCTAACTGGCAGACCACAGGCAGTAAGGATGGGCGGACCTGTCTCAGCCTCCCTCACTCTCAGCACTGGAGTGCCCCAGGGTTGTGTTCTGAGCCCCCTGCTGTACTCATTGTACACTTACGACTGCGTGGCCACTATCAACTCCACCACCGTCATCAAGTTCGCTGACGACACCGTCGTCTGATCACTGACAATGATGAGTCGGTCTGAAGGAGATTGGGAATCTGGAGAACTGGTGCCAGAGGAACAACCTCCTTCTAAACGTCAGGCAAAGGAGTTGATAGTGGACTTCAGCACTAAGCAGGAAAGGAACTACCAGACCCCGTCATCAACGAGAGCCCAGTGGAGAGAGTGAACAGCTTCAAATACCTCGGTGTTCACATCACGCAGGACCTGTCATGGTCCTGCCACATCAACACCATGGTGGAAAAGGCCCGACAATGTCTCTACCACCTCAGATGATTGAAAGACTTTAGACTGCCCTCCAAGGTGCTCAGGAACTTCTACTACTGCACCATAGAGAGCATCCTGACGGGAAATATCACACGGGGAATTTTCTTAAGTTACCTTACACTTACTCTTATTTTATTCACAATTTATGTCTTGTAAATTGTTTTTTAAGATTTTTAAGGTCACAGGCGGTCGTATAAGCATTTCACTGCATATCGTACTGTGTATGACTGTGTACGTGTCACAATTTATGCCCTGTCTGCCTTGTGTATTTTCTTTTTTCCCACGCTGTCACATTCTCCATGTGCTCATGTTTACCCTAGCCTGTCTGTGTCCTTTCCCACGCCTCCGTTTCCGCCCCGTCTGCACACCTGCCTCTAATCCCAGCTAAATACTCCAGCATTTAAGCACGCGCCGCGATGACTTGGAGCATCGTGGAAGGAATTAGGTCTAATGAACAGGTGGTGGGATTGGAGGATGAGATAATGTGCTGAATCTCATCATTTGACAGGTTGGAGAATTCTGCTAAGAGAGGGGAGGGAATGTCCTGAAGTTCTGCTGTAGAGGTTGGGAGCAAAGGTCTGGTGGATTGCTGCTATTTTTCTGTCGTAGAATGTGGCAAAGTCATCAGCATTCAAACAGAATGGAGCAGAAGGAGCTGGAGAGTTGAGTAGTGAAGGAAAGATATTGTGGATTTTGCCAGGATCATGTGGCCTCCAGCGGAGAGAAGAGCTTGGTAAGAGGCAAGATCCGCATCAAGCTGCGATTTCTTCCATCTTCTCTCTGCAGTTTTCAATTCTCTTCTGTTTTTGCATAATACCCCGGATAGCCAAGGAGCAGGACAAGAAATCTTTCTTGGTTTGGAGGACAGAGGATATAAGAGGTCCATGGATGAGGAGAGAGAGAGGAGAAAAAAAATATATCAGTTGCAGTCTCTCGTGATAGAGATGAAAAGGAGTCTGGTCTGGCAGGGATGATAACGTACAGAAAGACACAGAGGAAGGGGAGATAGTGTGAAGGTTTCTGCGGGAAAAAGAGAAATTTTGGTGTTTAGCTTTAGACAGGTTAGGAAGGGTGATGGTGAAGGATACCAGGTAATAATCATATTTATGAAGAGGGATAGAAGTGATATCTGTGGCTGGGGAAGGGCGTCAGAAAAACCCAGCTGTTTAATGTTAATGAAAAGGAGTTAAGAAGATGGAGAAGGAAATACTATTGGAGAACAGTGAGAGGCATGTTATCAGAACGAGAAAGACTAACCCTAAGAAGCCTGTCCATTCCATCTAGAAAGTTTCCTATAAAGGACCAAAAGGCAGTATAAACCAAGATAAGGGCAATAGAGACCAAGAATGTGGAGGTCAATTGGAGAGGTTGCCTTAACAGGAGAAAGTAGAAGAAACCACTCGGGTCATGAACTTTGTGACACCTGTTAATGCCCCGTGTGGATGTTTTTATTTTTGTGACAAAAAAAGGACCCTCTTAACAATGTGCCCACATCTATCGCGCAGCTCAGAGGGTGAAATGAGCGCGTGCTGCGTGGACACGGCACGAGGCACTGAGGAATCACTATAGAACTCTACTCTGTAAGGTGAGTAACCAGGTGCTGTCTAGATTCTCTTTTGATTTCCACAGTGAAATTGAAAAAAAAAGAACATTAATTTGTTTGGTCATAGCACATAGCGTTATTTATTTGTTTTAAACATTAACTTTTTTAAAGCAAAAATATAGGGTTTATGTACGCTGCAAATTAATTATACAGATGTGAACAATAAGTACATAAATGCAAAAAATACAGTTAAGTACAGTGAAATACAAGAAATGCTACAAATAAATATACCCTTACAAAAAATAGCTGCAGTTTTCAAGTGTCTTAACTGCAGTTCTCTAAATATGTAGTACATATGCAGTAAACGCAGTGATGTGGACACGAAATCACTGCATTTTTTCTTAATAATGCAGTCATGCTCCAATAACTACTGCAGTAATACTGCGATACTACAGTTATTATCAAACAGCTACTGCAGTTAAAATAGTAGTTGTACTGGGCCTCCGAGTGGCGCAGTGGTTAAAGCGCTCGCCCTATCATCCGGAGATCGCCAGTTCGAATCCCGGGTGGTGCTGTAACCTCTCGCAGCCGGAGGCCTAGAGAGAGCTGATTGGCCGAGCTCTCTCAGAGGGATGAGAGGTACTTAGTGCTCCCACATTAATCACGGCTCTACAGCCAGTCAGGGGCGTCTGTGAGCTCACGCAACGGAGGGCCCCCAACGGTGCGCGAGCGAGCAGTTTGAAAACATGCGGTCGGCTGGCGTCACGTGGTTCGGAGGAAACACGTGATAGTCTTCGGCCCTCCCGGCTGAGTGGTAGTAGTAGCCTTAATGTGGGAGCCCCCTAGTGACGGGGAGGAATTGGACACGACTAAATTAGGGAGAAAATCGGGGGAAAATCCAAACCAAAAAAAGTAGTTGTACTGCAAATAAAATGTACGGGTATATGCTATTTGCTATACATATATTTATATATATATATATATATATATTTATATATATATATATATATATATATATATATATATATATATATATATATATATTTATATATAAATATATATATATAAATAAATATATATATATATTTATATATATATATATATATATTTATATATATATATATATATATATATTTATTTATTTTAATAAATATTTATATTTATTATATATATATATACATATATTTATATATATATATATATAATATTTGAATAAAGTTGAAAAATTACTTACAGTATTTCTATAATCTGAATGTGTGATGTAGTGTAATACAACTACATTACAACAAAATGATTGCAATTCATTTTATTATTTAAATTTAAAAAAATCAATAAAGCAACACACTTAAAACATTAAAAACAAATAAAAACAGCACTTTAACACTTTGCAATATTACTGTTCAACAGTGCTGCTGCTAGGAGACGCTGCTGTCAATCAGTGTATGACTGGTCAAGTATGTGAATATATTACAAGGCTTGAGGTGTGTAGCTGGAAGCCTGGAGAGGTTTGACGCCCCCTCATTCTTCAACTTTGTTTGAATAAACACTTTCACCTTTCCTTCCTTCACTTTAAAGGCATTCTTGAAAAGCAAACAGCAAGACAAATATTCATTACGAGGTGTGTAGAAAAACACATTTGAATAATTAAAATGAAATCATTCCATATATACTCAACATTACATGTTTTACTGAGAAACGATCTATTTCTGTCATTATGTCCTAAACTATTGCTAAATAATGGCTCGAGTTTGCTGTTTTTGATAGCGACCCTGTTAATTAATTAAGATTTCAGAATGTAATGTGAATGTGATGACTCTGGCATTGGTTTAGAGATTCAGACTTATAATCACCCTGGTTGATTATATGTGGAATGACCAAATATTACTAAAATATTAACTCAATTTACTCACCTCTAACAGCTGCTGTTTGTTGGGCTGGGAGGGTCCCCTTAGTGCCATGTGCGGAGTTTGAGGCTTTGCGGATTCAATTAAGAAAAGACAACAAATAAAGCAAATGCTTATCAAGAAGAAAACTCAGAGAAGTGTTTTGTTGTCCGAATGAGCACCACTGGATTCATAAAAAGAAAGTGGACCATCGGTAGACTGTGTGAGATTTTAGATAATCCTGTAATACTTTATCAGGTAAAATCCAACCACACCTTTGTTCCACAGAGTGATGTCCACCTCTTGACGTCTTTCTGAAACATGAAGACAAATAGGTTTAAGACTGACTAAGCGAAAATATAAATGTGTTCTGAGAACCCCACACCCCACAGAAAAATCTTATTACGCACCCAGCCAAATCTGATGAAAAAAAATATAATGAAAAAAAAAAATGTCACAAACTTAAAATTAGTTTTTAGTAAAGGAAAATAAAGGGATGAGAAAAACTATCTTTCCTACTAGAGCACTTCACGTCACTCCAATTTTTCTTTTAATCTTCTACAGCAATGTATAAGTACTCTGGGGCCGTCCTCTGTTTTCCCTCTTATTGGCCTTTTATGCTCTGTGGATTACTGTAGCTTAACTATAAGTCTATAGTGAATAAATGAATATAATATTTTGTGTTCTTATACTAATCATGTGATTGCCAGTTTTGACTCTATTATGTGTTTTGTATTATGTATATAGTATATTACATATTTTAAGGAGGAAATCCAAAAAGACTCATGGCTGTATAAGATCAAAAGGGTGCTTCTACTAAATACTGAGCAATGGGTCTGAATACTTAGTTCCATGTGATATTTCAGTTTTTCTTTTTTAATAAATCTGCAAAAATGTCAACAATTTTGTGTTTTTCTGTCAATAAGGGGTGCTGTGTGTATACTGATGAAGTAAAAAAATGAACTTAAATGATTTTAGCAAATGGCTGCAATATAAAAAGGAGTGAACAAAATTTAAGGGGGCCTGAATAATTTCCATACCCACTGTATACACACACACACACACACACACACATACTGTACATACACAGAGACTCACTCACTGAGTGTCTATACTGTACCACTTAATCCTGTGTTCAGTGTCGCGGGGGCCTGGAGTCTATCCCAGGAGACCTAGGGCATGAGGCAGAGTATACCCTGGACAGGGTGCCAATCCATCACAGGGCACACACACTACATGCAATTTGGGAATGCCGATTAACCTAAACTACATGTCTTTGGACTGTGGGGGGAAACCTGAGTACCCAGAGGAAACCCACCAAGCACAGATCGAACCTGGCCGGGAATTGAACCATTGAAACATTTGTCGCCAATTCTTTTTAAAAGTAATTTTATCCATTGGCTTTTTTGCAAGCTAAAAATATAAGAAAGTTAAAATACAAACATTATAACTCTCACATGGACTTTCCACTTTTCTTTATGTGTGAACTCTCCCTCTCACACACACACACACACACACACACACACACACACACACACACACACATGCACCATAAGCAGTATTACACTAAGTGTGACTTTTGTGGCTGCCTCGAAAGACATAGCCGCATGAACACACATCTAGACTAGACAGCAAGTCTTTGGACCAACAATAGAAACAAAAATATGATTTTGAAAACAATGTTTTGGGCTTCAGACAAATATCTCATTTTTGTTCTCTGAAAATGATGCTTTTTGAAAACATACAGTATGACAGAACATTTTCTTTCCTGATTTTCGCAATAAAAGAAAGGTTTTGTGTTTCTGTGACAAAGCTGGACTAAATGTCACCGCTGGACAACCCTGGCACACAAACACTCTCTCTCACACTCACGCATACACAAACACACACACATACACTCGCTCTCTCTCTCCCACACACACACACACACACACACACACACACACACACACACACACACACATATACAAAACAGCATACAAAAAAATACAAAACAGCAAAATAAAGGGGGGAACAAATCCAAAAGTATATACAATCTGTATCCACAATATACTGATATAATCAAACTAGGCACCACCGTTGCACTCTCGCTTCGACTTGGTAAACAAGCAATTATTTGGAGTCTGGTCTCTTCTTTTATAGGCCAGATTCCGCCCCTTCCTGGGACTCATCTATAGGTAAATACAGTTCAGCAAGACCACATTACTTTTCTCTTGTTGCTTGGTTCATCACCTTTAACACAAGACTGGCATACTGTATGTTTAACAACAACAACAACAACAAAAAAGCAATACCTTTATGTATCATTCCGTTTTAAAAAATGCATTTTTGCAAACCCCCAAATTTCCTTTCATCAGAACTCACTCTTTCAGTGATATCTTTATGTTTCATACACTGTAGCACCCAAAAATTTCTGTCTGTCTGTATGTCATATTATTCAGAAATTTAAGATCCGTGGGACTGTAGCCAACCTCCCTGGACGTGGCCGCAGGAGGAAAATTGATGACAAATCAAAGAGACGGATAATCCGAATGGTAACAAAAGAGCCCAGAAAGACTTCTAAAGAGATCCAAGGTGAACTTCATGCTCAAGGAACATCAGTGTCAGATCGCACCATCCGTCGTTGTTTGAGCCAAAGTGGACTACATGGGAGACGACCAAGGAGGACACCATTGTTGAAAACAAATCATTAAAAAGCCAGACTGGAATATGCCAAACTACATGTTGACTTCTGGGAGAATGTCCTATGGACAGATGAGACAAAAATGGAACTTTTTGCCAAGGCACATCAGCTCTATGTTCACAGATGGAAAAATGAAGCATATGAAGAAAAGAACACTGTCCCTACTGTGAAACATGGAGGAGGCTCTGTTATGTTCTGGGGCTGCTTTGCTGCATCTGGCACAGGGTGTCTTGAATCTGTGCAGGGTACAATGAAATCTCAAGCCTATCAAGGGATTCTAGAGAGAAATGTGCTGGCCAGTGTCAGAAAGCTGGGTCTCAGTCGCATGTCATGGGTCTTGCAACAGGACAATGACCCAAAACACACAGCTAAAAACACCCAAGAATGGCTAAGAGGAAAACATTGGACTATTCTAAAGTGGCCTTCTATGAGCCCTGACCTCAATCCTATTGAGCATCTTTGGAAGGAGCTGAAACATGCTGTCTGGAAAAGGCACCCTTCAAACCGGAAACAACTGGAGCAGCTTGCTCATGAGGAGTGGGCCAAAATACCTGCAGAGAGGTGCAGAAGTCTCATTGACAGTTACAGGAATCGTTTGATTGCAGTGATTGCCTCAAAAGGTTGTGCAACAAACTATTAAGTTAGGGGTACCATCATTTTTGTCCAGGCCTGTTCCATGAGTTAAATTTTTTTTAATATAATTCCGTTGAAGCATGGTTGAAAAGCAATGTCTGACTTTCATTGGTTAACATTCATAGAATTCTTATTTATTATTACTTTTGTCAGATTAAAGTTATTTCTGTGACCATTGTGAGTTTTTCTTTCATTGACCGAAGGGTACCAACAATTTTGTCCACGTGTATATATATATATATATATATATATATATATATATATATATATATATATATATATATACAATAAAGAACCATTAAATGACACTGGAAGCAACTGTTCACCTGCCAGCCCTACCCTGAATAATCACAAAACAAGGCTTTATTAATCAGTAGCAAACCTATTTGGAAATAGCCAGGTGTATTGGAGACTCAGCAAATATCCGGGTCTGACTTCTGTATTATGGGCCATTGTTTGTAGATTCATGTTATAATCCCAATTAAGGTCATTTCAGTTGCTGGATAGAGTTCCAGTGAATTTGTTTATTCTCACACACACACACACACACACACACACACACACACACACACACACACACACACACACACACACACACACACACACACTGTATTCAAGGGTGGCATGAACAATTTTACATAATACATAACCCCAATCTTTTCTCAAGTTCTTAATCTTTATTCACAAATGTTATTAAACAAATTTACAAATCAGACGCCTGACCTCATCCATTTTCATTTACTGAAGACAAAACTAAAGGCAGAAAGACCCAAACAAGCAGCAACCTGGGTAGAATAAAGACACGAGAATCTGCATCAGACATAAGGCAATATTCCAGATGGTAAAGGGATGAAGAATGAAACAGGAAGTTGGCAACAGGAATTTGAGCTGTGAGATAAAGCACTTGTTTTATTACCCATCTCAGGCCCTTTAAGGTCATATGGTAAGTTCAAGAGCAAGAACAATTTGTAAAAGATTTGCAAAGACTAAAATTTGGTGTCAGATTTCTTATGCCATTCTAATCCATTGATCTTTTTCACTTTAAGCATTAAAAAGCAGGAGTTGGTGTTGAAACTGCATTGTGATGAGCATATTCTCATTTCAGGATTAGCTTCCTTTTCCCAAACAAGCAAGCAGGTTTTGCTGAGAACTGACAAACATTAACCAGGCTTACTGAAATGAAAACTTTTGATAAACCCCTTGGTGTTCACCAATCCACAATAAAACAAACATGAAAATGATCAATGGTTTTCAAGTTTTTCTACAAATAAAAATCTGAAAAGTGCGGCGTGCATTTGTATTCAGCCTCCTACTCTGATACCCTTAACTAAAATACATTGGAACCACAAGAAAAAACATTTATGTGTGTGGTTGTTCTATAACGTGACAAAATGTGGAAAAGTTCAAAGGGTGTGATTACTTTAGCAAGGCACTGTAAGTTTGACCTCAAATGCTAAAGGAAGTGAAAACAAGCCCTGAAAACAAGTATAGAACCAAGAACTCCTACAGAAAGCTCTAGAATTGTATATCTCTATTCACGTGTACTATAGAAACTATAGAAATGGTCAGGGTCTTGGTGGTGCAGTGCTGGCACACAGGAATACACCCTGCTTGGTACACCAGTGAATTACAGGTCATCATGCAACACAGTTGTTCACACTTGGGGGTAACGCACTGTTCCTCACATTAAGAAAAATATTTCCACCTTTTGCAGAATAAAGCATGGTGGTGGTAGCATCATATTGAGAGTTACTACAGGGGAGTACAGGTAAATTATCACACAGACAGTAAGCCAAGCCAATAATTGTATTATAGTACACTTTCCAAAATATAGGAAAAGTACTTAGTTCACTACTCTCTTGTGCGTGTCCTTTCAGTTTCGTTTTTTGCACGCTGAATCTCACTTTTGCGCGTTCAAGATCATTTACGTGTATTTGAACCCTGTCTCTTCTGTGTGCCCAATATCATAAAGCTTCACTTGCTCGAACTGCAGCAGCGTTATAACTCTGCAACTATTCCAGCCAACCGGAGGGACAACACCAGCCAATCAGAAACTGGAGGCGGGCAGATTCCGACTGTCTGTTTTCTGATTGGCTCCCCAGTCCTCAGCTTCTAGTTTAAATTCATGGCTAAAAGCTGCACCATTGTGGACGTTAGTTCACATCGTTGTTATATTTTTATCATCATAAGGTAAATTTCATGTTTTTTTGTTTGGTAGTTTAAAATTAAGTACACAGTTTAAACTATAGAATGTATTGTCTAATGTTATTGCTAAATCTTATGTACTTCACTCTTGGTATAATGCTCCGTAGCTCTCGGCCTGTTTTCAGTCTCTGTGTGACAGCTAGAATCAACACACCAGGTTTAAACTAATGCTGTACCTGTATATTCTAATACTAAAGTCTGTCTTTGTTCAGACACATCTGTCTGTGTAACCTGTACACACAGTCATTCACCAACACCACTTGCACGTTACAGAAACTCGGCCGGGAGGTATTGCCCCATCCCCAGTACAGTCCTGACCCCGCTCCAAACCATTTTCAGATGTTTGTGTCATTGAAGGAGATCCTGGGAGGCCAGTGTTTCAGACGTGAATCAGACAGGCAGTCCGATTATGCCTCCCCTTGGATGAGTGCATAAGTGTTGCAGGGGATTATATAGAGAAAGAACGGTAGTTTTTACTTTTAGAATTGTGTTCTGTTATTGTACACAGTCAAAGGTTACATTCTGACTGTATATACAGGTGGTATAAATACACCTGATTCTTTATGTTTCATACACTTTGATTCACACACATTCACATTCCATACAAACTTAAATACAGTAATTCTTTTGATAGTGTAAAGCTGCTTTGCGACAATGACAATTGTTAAAGCGCTATACAAATAAAATTGAATTGAATTCATGTCAGAATTTGCTAGAAAAGATACCGAAACCACCAGCACTCGAATGACTAAGACATGGGTCTGAAAATATATAAAAAGGGTTTGTTTATAATAATATAAATGTTACGTGCTTGATGTTAAATGGAATGAGAACCGCAACATTCATGAGAGTCAACTGTAGCGTGAAACAGATCAAGGAAGACCAGTGGAACAGGAGTGCCTTTCAAAAAGTCGTTTACTCACATTGTGAAATGTATATAATTCAGAAAAAAAGAGAGTGTCACTCAAACAAACAAACAAACAAACAAACAAACAAACCTTATGACTAAATCTTGGACTAACTAACAGAAAAGAAATACAAAATAAATTCGAAATCTTCAGCGCATGCGACGCTCTAACTGACTCCATTAAAATAAGGAATAAAAGTACATGGGTGGCGTGACACTCAACCTAAACTAACAACTGACTAATTTAGTAGTAAAAAAAATAAAGCGAAGCACCAACATGCTTCCTAACAATGAGATTGAACTTGCCATGTAGTAGGCCAAACCAAAACTCCAACACATTCACACAACCGGACACATTGAAGCACAGGGTACGTTGGCAAGGCGCGCACACACACACACACACACTGTACCCAAGGCCTCAAATATACATCAGCACGTCGGCGGATTGGCAGAGCGTCATGATGTCATAACGATGACTGACAGCCCAGACAGCCAATAAACTCAATCCTAGAAGTGGAGTGGAGAAAACAACAAAAAAAGTCAGGGGGAAGAGAAAAAAACTGAATACACACATGGATTGTAACAATAATATATAGAATAATATAATAAAGAACCATTAAATGATGCTGGAAGTAACTGTTCACCTGCCAGCTCTACCGTGAATACGCCACAAAATAAGCCTTTATTAATCAGTAGCAAACCTTTTTGGAAATGTTTGGTCTGGACCTGGTCCTAAGGCCGTACGCTGCTGTGGGTGCCAATGGTTGTCGGATTTCTTCCTGCAGGCGCCTCCATGCAAGGCGATCCATGGCTGTAGTTCTGGCCTCATCGAGGTTGAGTCTGTGGTTTCTAATGTCACCTTCGACCTGCTTGAGCCACGTTTTCTTTGGCGCCGTTCTTTGGATTCTCCACAGGGTGGGCCGAGCACACCAGAGGAGTTTGTGTGGAAAACGGCTGCCGTCCATTCTGCAGACGTGGCCAAACCATCGTAGTCGTCGTTGCTGGATTTGTTCCTCGATTGTTGGCTGTTGCTCACATCGGCGACGAATTTCCTCATTTCGAATGCTGTTACGGAGTGAGATGTGTAGGATTTGTCGAAGGCATCACATTTGGAAGACTTCGAGTTTGTTGAGGTCTTGTTTGAGTAGTGTCCATGTCTCTGATCCATAGAGGGCAATTGGCAGAATCAGAGTCCTAAAGAGTCGGATCTTGGTCTTGTTGGTTATGTTGGTTTGCTTCCACAGACACCACTTCAGAGAAGCAAATGCCGTGGTTCAGCAAAGGTCCAATTCGACTATGGACCTTTGCTGTAGAAGCCACTTTCTTCTCCTGGACCAGCGACCCGAGGTATTTGAATTGTTGGATCTGCTCAATCTGCACACCATCGAATTGCACGTTGGCCAGCGACCCATTTTCAGTCCATATGATTTTCAGTCCAAATGATTGGGCGACGTTGGCGATGTTGTAGAGAATGTCCGTGGCCGCCGCGTCATCACCTGCCAGGATGCCACTATCGTCTGCGAACATGAGATCAGTCAGAAAGCCATCCTCACCGTACTGGATTCCTTGTCTGCCTTCGAAGACTTTTCTCATGATGGCGTCGGCGACAATGTTGAAGAGCAGAGGGGAGGCGACATCTCCCTGACGGACTCCAGTTCTGATGGTAAACTCTTCCGATAGTTCGTTTCGGAATCGTACTTGACTGGAGGACCCGGCATAGCTTTCCTGAAGGAGCTTGATGACTTTCGGAGGTACATGCTCAGTCAAGGGCAAATCAAAAGTCGATGAAGACGATGACTGCCCTTTTCCCGCATCTGATTCTTTCCTCCATCAGTTGACGGAGAGTAAAGATCTGGTCACTGCAACCACGGTTTGGCCTGAATCCAGCTTGCTCTTCCCGGCTTGTCTGTTCGCGATATCGCTGCAGCCGTGATTGGATGATTTTCATGAAGATCTTTCCAACGATGGACAGCAAGCTTATGCCTCGATAATTCTTGCAGTCTCGGCTGTCGCCTTTTTTGTGTATGGGCACAATTGTGGCCTTCTTCCATGCTCGTGGTATTTGTTCCATGCGCCAGATGTTTCGAATGAGCAGGAGCAGTCGGTGGAGTAATAAATCAAAGCCAGCCTTGATCGCTTCGGCCGTGACCTGGTCCTGCCCTGGTGGCGAGGCTAGTTTGGTTGCATTAACAAAGGCACTCGCTCTCTGGTAACCTAGCAACGTAGGGAGTGATACGCTAACAGCCAATCATGTAACAGTATGACGTTTGGTTGCGTCATATCGTTGTCTCGTGCTGGTCTGCTGGATTCCTCTTCATAAGCAGAAAGTGAGTACGGCAGCGAGCGAGGAAATTGTAAATAAAAGAGCAAAAGTCAGCTCGCCAGTATGGCAGTTTTTTGGATATTATAAGTCTGACCGTAGTCAGACCAATGTCGTCTGCAATTAGGCAAGACCGTTGTCCCCGCCAAGACTGGTAATACCACAAACTTTATACCCCTATCTCACCTACGTGGTTTTGCGCGGTGGCCTTAAGTACGGTTCATCATGATTCACCGCGAGTTTTGGCGCTGTGATTATGTTTCCATCTTTCTGCGCGAAAAAATTAAACACATTTAATTTTTTTGCCGGTCCTTGTGGATGCTTGCGGACCTTGCAGAATTTCGCGGAACGTCGGCGGGCAATCGCGGCGGCTCACGGTGCCTAACACCGCATCTCACCACGAGTCAAACTGCATAGGTGAGATAGGGGTATTAGCCACGCTCACCCTTTGGAGCACAACTGTATTCAACCAACAACATCTGTAGCTGCAACACCGCACAAGCAGCACACAAACATGGAGTAGTTCTCTGCATCAGTGCCTTATGACAAAGAATCTAAACAGTACAAAGATATAACAGAGGCAATGGCATGTCATATAGCCAAAGACATGCGTCCGCAGGTTATAAAAAGCTTATACTAAACTCGCACTAAATTCTCAGGCTTCTCTGTTTATATTTAACACTTGCACTATTTTATTATACTTTATTAAGCATTTCTTACATTTTCTTTCATTTTGCACCTTAAATGTTATGAGATAATTGTTAAGTGTTCATTGTGACCTTAGGCTTATGTTTACATGTTTACTTATGTTTATGTTTGTCTGAATAACTGAGGGGATTATGATCAGAGGCAGGTTCAGTTTAAAATAAAAATGTTTAAATGGTTCTGGTTCTTATTTTAAATGGGTCATAAAAAATATCAATAATTATCGATATCGACCGATATGAAACACTGATATCGTGATACAGTTTTCAGCCATATTGTCCAGCCCTATTGGAGACTCAGCAAATATCCGGGTCTGACTTCTGTATTATGGCCCATTGTTTGTAGATTCATGTTATATAATCCCAATTAAGTTAATTTCAGTTCCTGTATAGAGTTCCAGTGAACTTATTTACACAGACACACACACACTGTTGGAGCCATTCATTGTAAAGTTTCTTTTGCCACTGGATGGCGCCGTGACACTGTATAATGGTAGCACTGGTGTAAGAGCCAGGTGTGTGTGTGTGTGTGTATGTGTGTGTGTGTTGGTAATTAGGAAGCACACAGTTTTTGACCGCACAACAGAGTAGCGTGTGGGGGGACAATTTGTAATGCCGTGCCATTGATTATGGATTGTTAACACTGATGAATACACTCAACATGGATTCAAGACAATTATTAATGGAGCACAAATAAAGTGAGACATATCATTGCATTGACTTTGTTTTTGTATGTTCTCAGGTTGTACGCGTTCAAGGACTTCCTCAAATATTACCAACGCAGCGGCTTATTGGAAAGCCGTTACACGCACACTGTATTCCAGCGGGGGGGGCGGCAGGGGGGGGGGGTCTGATAAATTTTACAACACAATCTTTTCCCAAGTTCTTCATCTTCATTCACAAATGTTCTTAAAGGACCAAGTCTGACCTCATCCTAGCTGAGCTGCTTTTCACTTACTGAAGACAAAACTAAAGGCAGAAAGACCCAAACAAGTAGCGACCTGGGAAGAATAAATACAGGAGAATCGGCATCAGGCATAAGAGCAATATTCCAGATGGTAAAGGGATGAATGATGAAACTGGAAGTTGGCAACAGTTTTAAATGAAGAAGAAGTAGTGTGTCCAAGCTAAGTTTTAAGCTAAGAGAAGAAGAGTTTTAGCTTGTTGTGTCCGCTGCACCTTGATACACTTACCGGTCTGGGCCCGATCGACCGGGAGAGACACACACACACACACACACACACACACACACACACACACACACACACACACACACAAACACACACACACACACACACACACACACACACACACACACACAGGCATGATGTCTGAAGATCTCTGTTTATTCTCAGCAAAGAGTTTAAACGGTGCTACGTCCCGAACATCAAAAGAACCAGTAATTAACATGTCAGTCATAGAGGGACCCGGAGACAGACAGGAGAGAGGAAATACATTTACTGTACATTCTCCTGATTAAACAAAAGGGTTCTAGCAGACAAGAGGCATTTGGATGTATATTGGTCTGGATACAGGATATAGAAGGTGTTACCACAGAAGGCGTAAGGCACAGTGAGGGGTGTGTTCTCAGGGCACATGAATCTGAACTGATTAGATTACAATGTCTTACAATATTATAAAACCTTACAATACAGTAACCTACAAACCTACACACTGTTATGGATTATGCTAATATTTTGAGTTGTCATGCGTCATACTGTATGTCCCAGCTCAATATAGATGAATTAATGTCCCAAGCTGAATATGTTACTGATATAAATGCTATAAGAATTGCAGCTCGACCGAAGAAGAAAAGTCTCAAGAGGCTTCGCAGGGACCCTGCAAGTGAAGAGAAGTTCCACAGAGAAGTAACACCCATTTTCCCGGTAAATGTTAGTAAGTCTGATTTGTTCTTAAGTCAGACAAGGTAAGACTTGTACGCCTTTAACACAAATATAACATAAAGCATACCAGTTCACTTGACTAAATCGCTGTCCCCTTTCCAACACTGCCATCATGTGGCCAAACACTGTAATAGCACCTAAGAAAATGAATCTCACACAAATGTAACAGTGTTGTCTCTTCACCTTTAAATCGCCAGGGGAATCCTGGACGCCATTTTGTCTCAGAGCTGTTTTCCACTGTATTGGACTGTGAACCTTGTTTTGTTGAGGATTTTCCGAAATTAGGATTATTCACCATCAGGACAGCTTTTATAGCTCTTTTATATTTTCGTGCTCCTGGACTGTTTCACTGAAACTGCTGAGGCTGACTCATTCCTCCCTGAGTCGTGGACTACCAGTGGTGTTTTCTTGGAGATTGGACGAGAGGATCCCGGGGCTACATTCTCAAGGACTCATTCTAAGCTGTGTGCTGAATTATCCTCACACTGATCTTTACAGAATTTGACACCAGGAATGGTTTGCCCCACGCTGGTAGATATTCCTTATTGGTTATTTGGAAAGGGAATATTTAGCACAGGCACAGGAAAACATCCTCAACACACTAATATGCTGTAGAAACAATAATACACAGTCAAACACAAACAAACATTCTAAAACTCTATAAGAACATTAGCACACATTAGCGTAACATGTAGCCCATTTTTTCCCAGAGTTCACCCCTCATTTACCTCTAGAGGGCACACTACTCCTACAACTATAAAAACATAATTCTCACAAACCCACATTAACACACACATCCAAATGTCTATTTGAGTGGCTGCTTACGGGTAATAAACAGTAGGGTTTTGTTGGTTTGTTTGTTAAAGCAATGCATTTTAGCCAATCAGGTCAGACCTTCAGTCTTGACACCACCCATTTCTTAATATTAGCTTAAATAAAATGATGAAGATGAAATTAAAGAAACAGGAGTAAATGGTTTATCCTGGTTTATATTAACAGGCTGCAAAGTGCCTGAAGATACAATGAAAAAAAAAATCAGTTGTTGTAAGGGACCACGCCTAGAGGGCACTGTGTGCCCAATAAGTTTGTAGGTGTGTTTTGTGTAGTTTTTTTTTTTGTTGTAGACTCCGTTTCCCAGAATGCACCTCAGTCAGGTGATGAGAGTGCTCACCTGAACCGAGGTAGCTCAATAGACCTTTTATAAATAGCTGTTTGTTCTGGGAAACTGGGTCGAGTATTAATTACATCATGTGGGCATTTATTTTGGTTTTGTATTTGGTTTAAGTTATGTTATGTAACCTCTGTTTTAAGAAGGTTTTAAGAAGGTCTAGTTTGGTTATCATTATGTTCATTGTGCTTTTGATTTATGGAGCTGTTTTGTTAGCTTGTCTCTTGTCTTATGTAAGTACTGCTCTGTGTGTCTCCAGTGTTTGTTTGCCTCTTGTTTAAGTCCCTGTATGTAAGGATGTGCCGCACGAAACTTCCGAAGCAGTGAAGATTTTACAACAAACTGCGTTGAAGCTTTTGACACAGGGCTCTACTTCGCCATCTGTTGGTCAAAAAAATCCCTACACCAGATGTGCCATTCACATGTTTTGTTCATTGTAAGGTTTTGTTTGTATATTTACAGTTATAAGACGTTCACAAGGACGGCGTTTACAAGCAGCAAACAAGTTTGTAATTGAGGAAGGACTTTTATTCTTTTTGGGAACAGTGGTTGAGCCGGCAAGGTGTTTTAATTTACATTCATACAACAGACATTCAAACGTCATTGTTTTTATTATAATTTTTTTTCTGTGTTTGAGCCCTGCGTGATGTGTCAGTGACGTAACGAAGCTTCGTTTCCACAGCTCACGTGACATCTCAAGCAACGCTCTGAAACACTGTTTCGAAGCACTAGCGTGTTGAAAACTCGAGACGTGTGTCGAAACTCGGTGTCGAGCGACCCATCCCTACCTGTATGTTTAGGCCTCTGTATGTTTAGATTATTTGTATGTTTAGCTACATGAATGCTTAGCCACTAGTAGGTAGAGCTGGGCGATATGCCCTATAAATTGAACCTCTATTTTTTTTTAGACCAAATTCAATTTTCGATTTTAAAAACGATTTCTTTGCTTAAAATAAATAAAAATGAAAAAAAAAAAACAGACAGTATAGGTTTTTTATTTTATTTTATTATTTACTTAAGCAAAATGATATAAACAAACATGAACTGCTTATTTGGATTAAAAGTATATATATATTAATATACAGCATTTTTTTTAAACTATGTATCTGGGCATAATGTCTTTAGCGATATAACACGACACAACATCAGTAATATCTTTCCATCGAGGCCCCTCTTATCATATGTGATACAGTGTGGAAATGTGCTCGCTGTTTTCACCTGGCTTTTAGCCGGTGTTTTCGCGCTGCCGCTTGTCTTGTTTAGCTCGCAGCGCCAAACACGACGCCGATTCAACAGTGTGTCTCTGTTTGAGGTGCGCGAGGAAATTAGCTTCCTTTAGTTGCCACAAACTTCAGACAGATTTTACACCGGGCTTTGGCTTGTTCAATGTGTAAAGTTGCGAACCCGAACCATTTTCATACGACTGAAGAAACTGTGCCTCTGTTGGAAACGAGCTCTTTGGTTTCATCAGCGCGCGCTGCCATGTTGTATCTCGTATTTCCCACGTGTGAGTCACAGAGGGGGCGTCGCAAAACTACAGAAGCTCGCGGTGCCGCACCAAAGTGAAACTGTAAAATCGATTTTCATTTTTCAAAATCGACATAAACCATAAATTCAAATTAATCGAAAAAAAAACCCCAGCTCTACTAGTAGGTATAGCTGCTAGTAGGGTTAGTTTCTAGTAGGCTTAGCCTCCAGTAGGTTTAGCCTCTAGTAGGATTGGCCCCTAGTGGCTTTAGTCTCTAGTAGGTTGAGCCGTTAGTATGGCTTAGCCTCTTCTGAGAGTAGCCTTGTGTGTGTTCGTTTCCCGTGTAGGTTCAGCTACTAATCCGGTTAGATACTAACATGATTAGGTCATCCCCCACTTCTACAATAACCAGTTTAGATACTAACCCAACTAATTACTAACCCGTCCTGCCTCTAGTCTCGCCCTATCTCTAGCTCCAGCATTTACTAATCACCTCCTGATCATCTGTCAGCATCTGCACCTGTTTCGCACCGGGTCATGTCTTAAATTACATGATTCTTTAATAGTTTCCTCTGAAACTGCTCAGGTACAGGGACTGGACTGAAAATTTGAGTCGAGAACTTTTCCTCAAGACCACATTCTGATTATTTTTCATACATACTAAAATTTTATTATGCATGTTTAATCATAAATATTTACTAGCACAGTAAACTATTACAGTTTACAAAACCTCCAAACAAAATTAGCCAAATTAAAAAATGTCAAACTTTTTATTTATTTATCTGTAATAGATAAAAGTGGAAGGTAACTGAGTATATTTACTCTATTACTCCACTTAAACATATATTTCATGGATCTGTATTTTATTAGTGGATACTAAATAGCACGAAAATAGCACATCTACAGTAAAGCAGAGAGAGAGAGAGAGAGACTTTTACTTTAAATATTTTTCACATAAATAGTAATATTTTCTGCCTGTCTTGGAGTTTCTGTGTACAGCATTAAACACTCTCCTTTCCTAATAAATAACATGATATAATGACCATAAGAATATTCCTATACTGTATGTTCATACATATAAGTGAAGCATCTGACAGTCCAGCAGTAGTTATCAGAATATGGGTATCATTTTGGTTCATACACAAAGTATTTTTAATGACAAAAAAAATGAATTTAAAAATGTTAGATGCTAGTATCTCTCCTACTTAGGATTGTGGACAATTTTGGTTTGCAATTTAAGGTTGCAATAACCATACTTACTAACAATCAGGTATTTGTGTGCATGCATGCTTGCCTGTGTGTGTGTGTGTGTGTGTGTGTGTGTGTGTGTGTGTGTGTGTGTGTGTGTGTGTGTGTGTGTGTGTGCACAATATTCCTCGACACATTCCTAGACCTGATTTGACAGAAATACACATTATACTGTAGTAAAAATTTAATAACAAACAAAATAAAATATGTCAAATATCAGATATTAAGACCCAGTGAGCGCTGTATTAAATAAAGAAAATAAGAAGATGAAGTTCTGGGGCTGAAGTGTACTTCATCATTAAGTGAACAGTTTAACCCTTCAGGGGATAATTACTCTGTACAAATTACTCATTTAAAACCAGCCCCCTACAGCATCCTGTATTCAACACACAGGTATTCTCTCTTAACTGAACCTACCGCTCAGAGAAACTATACGACCAGCTTTATACTGGTCCTGACTCCAATTGTATGTAGAATAAGTACAGTTTTTTTAAAAACTGTGAAAATATTACATTGTTTAAAATTGGGAACAAAAGCACTATGTTAAATAAAGAAGATTAAAAGATAAAGTCCAGGGGATACAGGAAAATATAAAAAGCTAGAAAATATTTTAATGTATCTGTCATGGGTCTAGCTGGTGGTACTGGCTGGCTAGACTGGCTGATGGTGTTGCCGTGGGCACGCAGAGGGGTGTGCAAAAATAAAAAGTCTTTATTTACAAAACTCCAAAACAGACAACCAAACAAAGGAACCAAAACAACAAACTCAAACTAAAACTAGGGCTCAGGAAAAACACGGGGAACCAGGAGCTGACACAGGGAACCAGGAGCTGACACAGGGAACCGACAGAAGGAAACATGGAGCTGGAGCTAACTAAAGACACATAGGGGAACTAGAGACGAGACAGGACTAGACTGGAGAGACAGGACTAGACTGGAGAGACAGGATTAGGGGCACAGAGACTGGATGGGTTAGTGGTTAGTGAGGTTAGTAGCTACATGGAATACGGGGGACACTGGATGCTGACCTGACCGTTAGTTAGTATCTAACTGGATTAGTGGCTAACCGGGTTAGTACTGAACTAGGGGACCGGAACTGGAACACAAAAGGAAAGGCACACATGAGGCTATACCAAACTAGCGGCTAACCTACTAGTGACCAGAACCACTAGCAGTCAATCCCACTAGAGGCTAGCCTACTGGAGGCTAACCCTACTAGCCGTCAAGGCCTACTAGCGGCTAACCCCTCATGTGGCTACACATACAAGGGAAGTTTTAACCAAAGAACTAGACAAGAAGACTGACATTGAGTAGACACAGAACAGTACTTACACTGTCCACAGGAGGAAACACAGCCTAGCTAAACATGAACAGGACAGCTCCATGAATCCAGTAACACAAGGAGTATAAAGAAAACTAAACTAGAGCCCTCTTAAAACAAAGGTTACAAAACAAACCAAATATAAACTTAAAGAAACAAAAAGGAATGCCCACATGACAGTATATAAACAAACACAAACATACCAAAACACACAAACAATATACCAAACAAATAAACAATCAAACAATGCTCGACCAACAAAAACTACAGAGACTTAAACAGTGACCTCTAGTGGAGGTTCCTAACAGTAGCGAACAAAATTTAAATAAAAAATCCATCCTGTTTTAATTACTCTGGGCTAAAACTAGGCTCTTGATGTATTCTGTATTTAACAGACTCATGCACACTTTCACACTGGACCTACAGACTGTATCTCACCATCTTGTCTCTTGTTCAGATCTGAAGCAGTACAAGCGAGGATGTGATTTATTGCCCAAGAAAAAAATTGTAAGCAACTTTATACTGATCATGGCTCCGCCTCCTCTGCTTTTAACTTTGATGACGGTGTCCATTTAATGTGTAAAAATGATTCCTCGTTCTCCCAGAACCACACTTTTGCAATTTTAATCCTGCAATATACCTCGTGTCATCAGGGAAGAAAACCTCCACAGATTTGATGTGCTGGTGATTCAGTACATTCAGGTGGTCAGCTGATTTCATTTTTTTGCCACATAACGTTGCTGAGTCTCGACCTGAGCGACTGAAGCAACCCCGGATCATAACACTGTCTCCAGAGGCCTGTACAGTGGACACTATGCATGATGGGAGCATCGCTTCATGTGCTTCCCTTCTTACCATGACACGCCCATCACTCTGGAATAGGATCAGTCTGTGCTCATCGGGTCACATGACCTTTTTCCCATCGCTCCAAAGTCCAGTCTTTATGTTTCCTGTGTTGGACAGCTCTTTAACCAATTCCAGTCATTTCAAATCTATTAATGTAAAAAAAAACTTAAATATTATGGGCCATTTGTTTGTAGATTTATGTTATATAATCCTGATTAAGTTTATTTTAGTTCATGGTTCATGGTGTATTAATTTACAGTATTTACAGACACACACACACACACACACACACACACACACACTGAATTAAAAAAATTAGTAAATAATTTTATAACACATAACCTATGTGAGAAACCCTGAACCCCCCCCCCCCTCCCTTTTTTAGCAAGTTTATTAATAATTACAAAAACTAGGCTTTCACAACATCAGAATGTACACACACACACACACACACACACACACACACACACACACACACACACACACACAACCATCTTCACAAAGAAACGTTAATTCACAGTATACCAACCAAAATTCACAGCGTACCAACACTGGGAGATGAGATGGCACCCAAGTTCTTGCTTAATAATCTTCTTACGGCTGACGTCATCCTTAACAACAGTAGGGCCACAGGAATTCAGTGAAAAAGTTCAATTACACAGAGATACACACAATATTTACATGAATATGAATAATTTACTCAAATTCAATAGAAAATATTGTAATATTTTGAAATGCTGGATTATTGCCATAATCAATTAAATGAAAACAAATTTTTAAAAAGCTTAAAATATATTTAACTGACATGTAATGAATGTGAGAGATTTAATTTTTAAATTAAATTATGAAAAGAAAAACCTTTTTCCATGAAATTCAAGTTTTTTTTTAGGTGCACTGTATATCTATGCACTAGCATACACTAACAGTCTAATCTACATATCATAACACACACACACGAATTACTAATACATAAATACTAATACACACTAACACAGACTAACACCATGTCCACACGTAGTTTTTTTTTTTTTTTTAAATAGAGATGTTTTAAAAATATGGGTCTCACCACATCATTATAATGCTAAACACACATAGGTAAGATCTGGTGTATATGTGGTATAAGTGTGTAACTGCCGGTGAAGACAGTGTGATGCTCCAATGAAAAACGCAGAGTCCTGGTGTTCATGTGGATGATACTCTGACACATAACACCTACGTAAGTGAGTACACCCTAAGTGATAACAGAGTCAAAAGTCACATGTCCTATTAATCATGTTCATGTGACCAAGTATGTCTCCAGCACTGTTGGGGTACGTTTACATTACTGCGTTACTTTCTGATAAAAGTAACTAGTTCGAGTTCTTTTCCATTGCAGAAAATGAAAACTCCTTTGTGCTTCTTCATGCATGTTGTTTTAGTCGAGACCTTTATAATTATTCTACCATCATCACTCAATGAAGTTTGGCCCATAATCTGTTAACTACTAATACCCCTATCTCACCTACACGGTTTCGCGCGGTGGCCGTAAGTACGGTTCATCATGATTCACCGCGGGTTTCGGCGCTGTGATTAGGTTTCCATCTTTCCGCGCGTCGGCCCTCGAATAGTCAAACCGCATAGGTGAGATAGGTATAAGGTATAGGTATAACAGCAGGAATAACAGAGGGGGCGGGGCTTGGAGGACGACTTTCACACACACACACAATAACGGCATCAATTCTGTCTGGCTCACGGATGACATAAATTGTCTGAATAACGGACAAAAAGTACCTAAATAACTGAGTACTTGAATGGCGGACCGAACGCGTTACATTACTCGCTACATCAAAATAGTAATCCGAGTCCTCTAACGCGTTACTTTGTATTTGTGTTACACCCAACACTTGTCTCCAGACCTGAACCCTATTGTGCACCTGTGGGACATCTTCTTTTTAAAAATAGAGATTTTTGTCTGCATTTTGGTTTTTCTTCCACATACAAAAACAAACGCAGTTTAAGGTCGTTTCAAAGATATGGAATGAAAAAAGGATAGCTCATGGTTTTGTCATCAGGTTCACAGTTTACACAAATGTGCCACAAAAAAAATCGAACAGAAAGAAAAGATGTTTAATGCTTTACACCAAATCAAGAGCTAATCAAATCACTTTTGTTTGAGCACCTGCTTTGGGGGACTAACAGTAGGGCTTTGTTTGTTTGTTTTTTGTCTCCTGTTCAGAATTGAAGAAGTAAAGATGCGTACTTTTCTCTTCTTCAAAGAAAACACTGGATGATAAACGTTTATACAGTATATCAATACTTCAACCGCATACCATAGACCAGCTCTTACTTAGAAGTATGTTTAGCACTAATGAAACCCTTCCTTTGCTTTTATAAATAATTAATAAATCTACTTTCCTTTTGTAAATGTTCTTTTTTACATATTTAGAGACTTTAAAAAGTTCTTCATTGTTTTCCATATAGAGTCATGTATTGATACTCTATTAGGAGTATTAAGTCAAAATTAAGTCAAAATTCAAACATAATTAGTTTTTTTATGTACTGTAATGCGATTAAGGTTGAATAAATATGTTTCAAGGTAAAGTGGAGTCACAGTGAGTATTGTAAGTTTTTTTTTTTTTTTTTACGTGAAGGTTATTTATTATATCCAAAACCTGTGCATAAGTAGTTCTGAAGGAAACATTAACATTTACATTAATTTTACCCACATGTTTGTCACTGTAGTATTAATAACAATGTTAATCACTTTGTGTCAAAGAGAAAGTAGTAAAGGTTTTACAATCAAAGAGAGCAAAAACAAATTTAATGCTTCAATCTTTATTGATAAATGCAGGAAAAAGGAACCAAAATGTTCAGAATTAAAGAAATAGATCAATAGTCTCAATCATTATTTTCCAAACTAATTAATCTTTTACATTTAAAAGCATACTCATTGTTATTGATTTGGTCGGACTCAGCAGTGCATACTTTATTCACAGTGTCCTTTTCAACACATCTGACACATTGAGCTTGTTCAGGGCATTTGTAGACAGGAATTATCTCGTCAATAGTCTTTATATTTTTTTCCAATTTTTCCACCAATTCCGTATCATTTTTCCAAACTTGTCTGAAAACAAAAGCTTTGGGGCCGGTGTGGTTATTGAATATATTGAGGCCTGGGATGATGCTGGTGCATATGTCAGGTGTTGAACAAAACTTCACACAGGGTGAGTTTGTGGTGAAGAAAACCGTACAGCCTTGTGCATCTGTATCCAGGATGTTTTTCATGTGTGAGGGCGAGGGGTTTATCAGCAACCTGTACTCAGAGTGGCAGTAAATGTTTTTGTTTTTTTCCGGTTTGGCAGCAATCAGCTGAGGACCAGTGTACATTTTTGTATCCTTTAAGGCTTTTCTCACTTTCTCTTCTTCATCCTGAGAGAGAAAGTTAGGTTTGGCATCTGCCTTACAATAGTCAGCCTGGACATTAATGGCCATAGCGTACTGAATATTACTTTCAAATCCAGAGCTAAAAAGAGAAAAAGAGAAACAATAAATGCCTCATAAGTTTCACTAAAACTTTATAAATATAAAAAACTTTATTCATATAAAACTTTTTTTTATTATAAAAACCTGAATTAGCAACACTTTAATAATCAATAACACTTTATATAATGACTATAACAATACTCCTTACATACATTAAAGCATCTGACAGTGTTGTCTTTTTTGACTTTTTTCGTATTGTTCCCGCGAAAGTTCCTCGTCTGTTTGGAACAGCGTTTTAGATTATATTTTGTTTAGTTTTTTATAATTATATATTTTTCCCGTTTTTACGCTTTAATACTACTGGACTTTATCCGATTTTTTGCGCTTTTTGGGAGAACGTGCATATCATCTGACCAACAACAAGCGAATCCATCAGCAAATAATCACAACTCCGGCACAAAGGTACGTCATTATGTCTACCATTCAGCTCGCTCAGTGTGTGGAGTGCAGGATGTTTAGACATTCTTCCTCCGTCATTAGTGATCATTTTATTTGTGATAGGTGTGTGTTAGTTAGCACCCTGACGGAGAAGATAGTAGCATTAGAGGAGCGCATCCAGACGTTAGAGAGTGTTAGAGAGCGCGAGAGCAGCGTTAATCCTGTAGCGGAAAGTCTGGGTGCCACAGGCGGAGATAATCAGCCCCCGACTCCGGCAGTAGAGCCCTCACAGCGGGGCGAGTGGGTGACGACTCGGCGGCATACTCGCTCAGCCAAAGCTAACGCTAAGGCTAGCCCACCGGAGCACACCTCTTCTGCGCTTCACATGTCCAACAGGTTCGCTCTCCTCAGTGATGCACCCGCTGAGAAACCTGAAAGAGCTCTGGTTATAGGAGACTCGATACTGAGACATGTGAAATTAGCTCGGCCTTTAGGGGGCGCCAGCGGCAGTGGTCAGGTGTATCCCGGGAGCCAGAGCACCAGACATAGCAGGTAATCTTAGGGCTCTAGGTCAGCATAGGTTCTCTAAGATAGTGGTACATGCTGGAGCTAACGATATACGCCTTCGTCAGTCAGAGGTTAGTAAGAGTAACTTTACAGAGGTGTTTAAACTAGCGAAGGCGATGTCCGAAGAAGTAGTTTGCTCTGGTCCCATCCCAATGAGACGTGGCGACATAGCTTACAGCAGGTTATGGTCGCTGAACCGCTGGATGTCCAGGTGGTGCTCCGAAAACAACGTGGGCTTCATAGACAATTGGAAGACTTTTGAGGGCAAGACTGGCCTGTTAGGGCGGGACGGTGTCCATCCCACTCGGGAAGGTGCTGCTCTCATTTCTTGCAGTATAGCACATAGTCTCAGAAGAGGCCTAGTTAATCGGTGACAATCCAGAGCCCAGGCCAGGGAGCAGACAGACAGGCTAAACCAACCGTCTGCTAGCTGCAGAGAGTCGTCACTCAGGGTTCATCATATTGAGACTGTGTCTGTTCCCCGAGCTAAACATAAATTTAGAAAGACTCACAAAGTCTGTTTTAGTAATTTAATTAACATAGATACCACAAACTCAGATCACACTGAATGCGCAGCCGGCAACTCTGATCTGAAGCTAGGACTGTTAAATATTAGATCTCTCGCATCTAAAGCAGTTATTGTTAATGAAATTATCACAGATCAGGAGTTTGATATATTATGTTTAACAGAAACCTGGATTAAACAGGACGAGTATGTAGCTCTAAATGAAGCTAGTCCTCCTGGATACAGCTACATACACCAGCCTCGGCTAACTGGTGGAGGAGGAGGAGTCTAATGCATTTGAAGTTCTCTATAGTAACATAAAGTCAGCTCAGTCGATCCCGCTCATCATCATTTACAGACCCCCAGGGCCGTACTCGGTGTTTCTCTGCGAATTTGCAGATTTCCTCTCAAACCTTGTTGTTTCTGTAGACAAAGCGTTAATTGCTGGAGACTTTAATATTCATTTTGAGAATCCAGAAGACCCTCTGAGAACAGCATTTATGTCCTTACTGGACTCAGTAGGAGTAAATCAGTGTGTAGTAGGACCCACTCATAAAGCAGGTCACACTTTAGATTTAATATTATCCTTCGGATTAAGTATAGGAAATATAATCACAATTCCACAGTCTGAAGTTATCTCGGATCACTACCTTGTCTCGATTAAAGCGTGTCATAGTAATAATGTATGCACAGCACCGCGCTTCCACCTTAAACGTACATTTACATCAAATACCGCACAGAGCTTTATCAATAATCTTCCAGAATTATTAACTTTGATTGGATCGCCATCTGACTTCACAGAACTCGAACAGGCGAATGAATATCTAGAGTCAGCACTTCGTTATAGCTTAGATAATGTAGCTCCAGTTAAAAGGAAAATGATTAGAGATAAGAAACTCGCTCCTTGGTATAATGACCACACACGCGCTTTAAAACAAACCGCTCGAAAATTCGAACGTAAATGGCGCCAAACTAAATTGATAGTATTCAAAATAGCTTGGAAGGAGAGCATCCTGAACTATAAAAAAGCTCTCAGTGATGCTAGATCAACGTATCTCTCCACTCTTATGGAAAATAACAAAAACAACCCGAGATTTTTATTTCATACCGTAGCTAAATTAACTAAAAACAAGACCGCTGCAGAAATCTCCACAACATCATCATGCAGTAGTGAGGATTTCATGAACTTTTTCAATAACAAAATCATAAATATTAGGCAAAAAATTCAGGCTTTGAATCCAGACAATTTAAATAATTCAGATCTAATTCAGATCTAACCACATCACATCAGAACTTAGAACACTTTACTCCCCTTGAAGCGAGGGAACTAATTTCACTCATCTCTTCTTCAAAATCATCAACCTGTGTATTAGATCCTGTACCGACACATTTTCTCAAACAGATAGTACCAGCAATAACAGAACCCCTGTTGAAAGTAATTAACTGTTCACTCAGTAGTGGGTATGTCCCCAAGTCCTTTAAATTAGCCGTTATTAAACCGCTAATCAAGAAACCTGACCCTGACCCCTGTCTGCTTTCTAATTACAGGCCGATATCAAACCTTCCCTTTATCTCCAAGATTTTGGAAAAGGTAGTATCACAGCAGCTATGTTCACATCTACACAGAAATAGCATAAATGAACTGTATCAGTCAGGATTTAGGCCTCATCACAGCACAGACAGCACTTGTTAAAGTAGTAAACGACCTCCTATGGGCCTCTGATCAGGGTTGCGTCACTATACTTGTGTTACTGGACCTCAGTGCAGCTTTTGACACCATTGATCATAGTATTCTCCTTCACAGATTAGAAAAGGTAGTAGGAATTAAGGGAACTGCCCTCTTGTGGCTCAGATCCTATTTGACTGATCGTTATCAGTTTGTAGATTTAGATGGTGACCATTCCTCATGTTCTCAAGTGGAGTTTGGTGTTCCACAGGGCTCAGTTTTAGGCCCACTGCTTTTTTCCCTTTACATGCTTCCTCTGGGCAACATTATTCGTAAACATGGCATTAGTTTTCATTGTTGTGCTGATGACACACAATTATATGTCTCAGCAAAACTAGATGAGAAAAATCAGTTTGCTAAAATTGAGCAGTGTGTGCAGGATATAAGAGATTGGATGTTAACTAATTTTCTTCTGCTTAATCCTGATAAGACAGAAGTTCTGGTCATAGGACCACAAGTAGCTAGAAGTAAGCTTTCTGATCACACTGTAACTTTAGATGGCCTTTCTGTTCCATCAAATGCAACAGTAAAAGACCTTGGTGTGATTATAGATTCCAGCCTTTCGTTTGAAGCACATGTAGATAATATCACCAGGATAGCTTTCTTTCACCTTAGAAATATTGCCAAGATAAGAAACATATTGTCACTAAATGATGCAGAAAAACTAGTTCATGCTTTTATCACCTGTAGGTTGGACTATTGTAACGCCTTACTGTCTGGTTGTTCAACTAGGTGTATAAACAAGCTTCAGTTAGTACAGAATGCAGCAGCGAGAGTCCTCACTAGAACCAGAAGATACGAGCACATCACCCCTATCTTATCTACACTGCATTGGCTCCCTGTGAAATTTCACATCGATTTTAAGATACTACTTTTGACATTTAAAGCACTAAATGGTCTCGCGCCACAGTATTTGAGTGAACTGTTAGTGTCTTATGATCCGCCACGCCTACTTCGATCAAAGAATGCAGGCTGCCTGTCAGTACCACGTATTATTAAAACTACAGCAGGGGGCAGAGCTTTTTCTTACAAAGCCCCAAAGTTATGGAATAGTCTTCCTATTAATGTTCGGGACTCAGACACAGTCTCAGTGTTTAAGTCTAGGCTAAAAACCTATTTATTTAGCCAAGCATTTTTGTAAATAGATTAACCTTAGGTAAAGGAGCAGATCTGGGAGACTCATGGACGTAGAGTATTCTGGTGAACTGGTATGTTTAGATGCTGTCCTCCCCACTCTCATTGATCACTCAGGTTTGTTGACGGTGAGGTGATTTACATCTCAGTTCCCCCTCATGTTTGTGTTTCCTTCTGGCTCTCCCTTTTAGTTATGCTGTTATAGTTAGTCCTGCCGGAGTCTCTGCTTGCACTTTGCACTAAATATACATTCACCTTATACATGTTGACTGTGACCATACCTAACTGCCATCTCTCCTTATTTTCTGTTCTCTCCTTTTCTGCTCTCTTCTCTCTCTCTCTCCCTCTCTTCTTTCCCTCTCTCTGTCTCTCTGTCGAGCTATACATGTTTCGCTCCTGAGTTGCCAGTGATCCAGACCCCTCTGCCCTCTGAGCCGTCTAACCCGTCCTGGAGTCCTGCTTCTGGTTGGAGATCTCGTCGCATGGATGCCCCATGTGGTCTGCCTGGATTCGTGTGGACTGTCCTGTCATCGATTGATGCTCTGGGGACCTGTGACTTCAGTTGTTCGATAACTCAGGACCGGAATCCCATACAGTCTACCTGAGCCTCCGAGAACAAACTGGACTCCTTTTAATTTTAATTTTAACACATCTCCTGTTATACTGAACTTCCAGTCTTACACATTATTATGCTGAGCAATCCCTGCTCTCCGTTATCACCCAGATGAGGATGGGTTCCCTGTTGAGTCTGGTTCCTCTCAAGGTTTCTTCCTATTACCATCTCAGGGAGTTTTTCCTTGCCACCGTCGCCCTCGGCTTGCTCATCGGGGACAATCTTATCATTTTGATTCATACACATTGCATACAAACTTACTTCTTTTTATTGTGTAAAGCTGCTTTGCGACAATGTCAATTGTTAAAATATATATATATTTATTCTATATAAATAAAATTGACTTGACTTGACTTGACAGTGTAGCAGTAGGTGTCAGAATTTGATTAGCATTTTGGTTTATATACACTTTTACAGTATTTTATTACAGTATTTTATATGATGAATGTAAAAACATTAGACATTAGACTTTCTTTACTTCAGAATTGTGGTTTCATTTTGGTTTGCAATTTAAGGTTGCATTAACCTCAATTATAACAAATCAGCGCTTGTGTGTGTGTGTGTGTGTGTGTGTGTGTGTGTGTGTGTGTGTGTGTGTGTGTGTGTGTGTGTGTGTGTGTGTGTGTGTGTGTGTTTGAGTGCAGTTCTTACATTTCTTGAAATTTGTTAATTATTTCCTTGAGATTTCCAATGTCATTTCCCAAAGTCAGAGGGATCAGAAACAGCAGGACGAATCCCAGCGCTCTAGAACACACCTAAAGAAAACACACCCCAAACATCACCAAATATTCCTCAAAACATTCCTGGACCTGATTTGACAGAAATACATTAAATTGAACAGTTAGAGAAAATCTTAATGTTCACACAAAATGTAAAACAAAAACCCTTCAGAGGACAATTACTCTGGTCTAAAACCAGCCCCCTGCAGCATCCTGTATGTAACACACACACACACATACACACTCAGACACAACTTACATACTGTAACTCACCATCTCGTCTCGTGTTCAGAATAGAAGAAGTAAGAATAAGGATGTACTTGAGTCTCTCTTAACCGAACCTACAGCTCAGAAAGAATATACGAGCAGCTTTATACTGATCCTGACTCCGCCCCCTCTTCAAGAAAACACTTGATGTTTCTTACTCATGCAGTTTTAATCATGTGTAAATTTACACACATATAACTGGAACTGAAATTGAGACTAAATGTAATAACTCCATGGATGATTAAAGTAAACATGATATGGATAAAAGATAATGGACGAGTTTAGTGTCAGTGACTTTATTTGTAAACCTTTTAATGTGATCTCTACAACTAAAAACAAACAAATCCTCAAAATTCACATCATCATTTACATCCTGAAAATATCTAGATTTTTATCAGCGTTATGGATGTGACCTTTATGAGAGAGTACAAGTTTTCTACAAACTTTATTAAAATTTTAAAGACAGGTGGAGAAAATGTTCCACTTGTACCCTGAGAGAGAGAGACTTCTAGAAAGTCTAGACTTTTTGGAACAAATTCTTTCAGATCAGCTGGTGTTATCGATGTGACGTGTCTGAATCAGCTCTGTACTAACTATATAAAGAACACACTTAAATAGTGAATTATATTTTTTTTTAAAACACTATGAAATTATTAAATCAGTGATTATTGATGACTTTTTGTGGTCATTTTCTCTTTTTTTTCTTTGATTTCTTTTTTCTTCTAAATTTTCATCATTTTTGTGTCTTTTTGTGGTTTTTGATGCTCAGCAATGGACTCTACTGTTCCAAAGATGAGCAAATATTTAGTCTGTAAAAGCAGATGTAGTATTTTTAGCATATCAGTATGGTTTGAAAGGAATAAAGAATGAAGTGTGGGAATATGTATTGTATAATATAATAATAAACTTATTCAGGAAAATACTGTTTTTGATTTCTGTCTGAATCAGCCCTCTACTAACTATGTAAAGAACACGCTTAAAATAGCAATTATGAAAAGATACCTATGCAATTTTTGAAATCAGTGATTATGGATTCTGATGGTTTGAAGCTACAAACGCAAGATTATAGTAATAATAAGAAACTTATTCAGGAACTTAAAATTTTAGCTTTCTGTCTTAATCAGTCCTCTACCAACTATATAAAGAACATGAGATTTTTAAAAAATCTTTTAACTAGCAATTATGAAAAAGATACCTATGCAATTTTTTTAATCAGTGATTATGGATTCTGCTTCGTGACGGTTTGAAGCTTTACAAACGCTTTGAAGGTTTACAAACGCTGCTCCTGAGCTCCCAGTGATCCAGACGCCCTCTGCCCTCTGCACCTGTCTGACTCATCCTGGTGCCGAACTGGACTCAGTGTTAACTTAGACATCATCTGTTATATTGATCTTCCAGCGGCCTAACACACAGTATGACTGCCGGTCAATCCCTGCTATCCGTTATCACTCAAATGAGGATGTGGTCCCAGTTGTGTTTACCATCCCAGGAAGTTTTCTCTTGCCACTGCTGCCCTCGGCTTGCTCATCAGGGACAAACTGATGAATAAAATCTCCCACATAATAACTGATGTAATGTGTTTCAAAAACATGTTATAGTGTAGAAAATGCATTCAGCTTGTGTAAATGTCGTAAACTCCTTTAGTGCTTGCTCTACTGGTAACAGGGGGTCTCCCCTCGTACCCTTGCTTTTACACAAACACACACACATACACTCTCTCTCTCTCGAACGGAAACACTGCTCTGTCGCGATTCTTTTCAAACGTAGCTTTAAGTGTAGTAAGTATACTTAAAGTTGTTCCATTTTAGCACATAAAAGTATATTTAATAGAATTGTGCTGTTGTACAATTTAATTACAACTTAAATGCACTTAGTGCAAAATTAGTCCAAAATAGCAAACTTCAAGTATACTAGTCATTAGTCTGGAGAAAGTACACTTGAGTATGATTTGAAAATGTTAATTCTGGTTCCTAAATGCTAATAGAAAGGAGTCAGGACACTCAGCAGATCACAGCCTCACCATTCAGTGTACCCATGCTGACCTGCGCCCACCACCAAAAGCGCCTAAAATGGGCACACTAGCACCAAATCTAGACACCAGAGCAATTAAAGAAGGTGGCCTGGTCTAATGAATCATGTTTACTTTTACAAATTATGGATGGCAAAGTGTGTGTGTGTGTGTGTGTGTGTGTGTGTGTGTGTGTGTGTGTGTGTGTGTGTGTGTGTGTGTGTGTGTGTGTGGATTGCTTACCTGGCTAAGAGATGGCACCAGTATGCACTATGAGAAGAAGCCAAGCCGGCAAAGGCAGTGCGATGCTCTGGGTAATGTTCTGCTGGGAAACCTTGGGTCCTGCCACTCAGTGGATGCTACTTTGACATGTACCTGCTTCCTAAACATTTTTGCTGGCCAATTACACCCTGTCATGGAAACAGTGTTACCTGATGGCAGTGGCCTCTTTCACGAATGGTGTGAAGAACACAACAATGAGACCTCCAAATTCTCCAACTCTCAATCCAATTGAGCATCTGTGAGATGTACTGGAAAAATGAGTCAGATCCTTTCAGTCCCCGCCTCACAACTTACAGGACATAAAGGATCTGTTACTGACGGCTTGGTGCCAGATACCATAGCACACCTTCACAGGTCTAGTGGAGCCCATTCCTTGACAGGTCATGGTTCTTTTGGTGGCAAAAGATGGACCTCCTCAATATTACGCAGGTGGTCAGAATCTCATAGCTAATATGTGCAATGGCGGAAGAGTTCAAAGAATTTCAACATATTCATACAGTCTTTTTTAGACACACATTACTACTACTACAGCAGCAATAAAATTGAATATTTGGTTCACTCTACACATGATGAACTATATGCTGCTGGTTTATTTATTGACAGTCAATCATAAAGTGTAGAAGAATCAACTGTTAAATATCAATCTGTTTTACAGTATAAAGCTGGGCATGTTTACATGGCAACGACAGAGTATGGAATTTGTCTCATCTAACAAATACTTTGATACTTGGCCTTTTTCTAAGCTACATATTAGATCACTTGTAAAAATAAATAAATAAATAAATAAATAAATAAAAAGTTGGGCTTTTCCCTAAGAAATAAGATTTATTTATTTATCCTAAGAAGAGTCTGGTTTCTGCAACATCATTTGTCTGTTCAGTGTAAGACCTTACTCACCACTTTATTGCCTAATCCTGTTACGTATAGTAAAACAGCCAGTGGCTTGAACTAATTACAAAAAAAATCCAACTAACCTCATCTAGCTAACTTCTAAGCTTGTAAAATGCTTATACTTGAAGCACAGTGGTCCTCCAGGGTTTGGTACTTTTCCTTTAACATTGACCCATTGACTCAAGTGTAGCAAGTATACTTAAAGTTGTTCCATTTTAGCACATGGAACAACTTTAAGACAACACAGAATACATTGAGAATACTCAATGCTTTGAAATAAGATCAAACAAAACTCTAACCCTAGAACATATCTGTCTTCTTATAGCTTGGTTTAATTTTTTTGCACATACTGTATTATGATGCTGACATCAGTTAGAAAAAGCTGATTATTGCAAAAAAAGAAAAACAAACAAAAAACACCACCACCAATGCTATCAATATCAACAACATAACATACAAGGGCTGTACCGAGTAATGCAACAATGGGCATAACTTTTTTCAGGTCATTCAAAATGCACTAACTCGTCGTCTACACAAAGATCCTACTCAACTAATCTCCATCACAAGCCGTGCATTTGAACCCAACTCCTGAATCCTCTTTTGAAAATCGTCTTTGTTGCAGTTGATGTGATCTTTTAGCGTGTTCAAAAATCAAGAAGGGGACAAATACTTTTTATCACATGTTATACATCACATGTTGCCCTTGACCTCCAGTGTGTTCTCCTAGCCTCTAGAGTGTTCCCCTAGCCTCTAGCATGTCCCCCTTGACCTCTAGCGTGTCCCCCTAGCCTCTAGCATGTCCCTCTAGCCTCTAGCGTGTCCTCCCATCATCTCCAGTGTCCCCCGTTAGCCTCTAGTGTCCTCCCGTCGTCTCCAGTGTCCCCTCGTAGCTCTTGGCCTTCGTCGCAGCTCAAGGAGTCTCTATGCCTTAAAGCACTTGTGTCATTTTCAAGAACCTGTGTATGTTAAAAGAGACTATATATGCTTAAAGAGACTGTGTGTGTGAAAGAGCCCATGTGTGTATTTTGTTCGTTTCTTTTTTGTTAATTAATAAAAGACTTTTATGTTTAAAAACAACCCCTCTGCGCCTATGCCTGCCCTCTGTGCCCACGGCAATAACATCCGCCCGAACCGCTAGTAATACCAGTTCGTGACAGTCATAAGTCATAGAACTATGAAGTCTGCGCTCTACCAGTATTCTTAAGGAGAATGTCAAGCCATCAGTTTATGGCCTCAAGCTCAAGCGCACCTGCAGCACTGCAATGAGCCGAAACACATCAGCAAGACCACCTCTGAATGGCTTAAAACAAAAAGATACAAAAAATGAAGGTTTTGAAACAGGAGAATCTCCGCCGGGCACAAGAGAAATAGCTCTGATGGTAAAGGGGTGAAGGATGAACGAGGAAGTTACCAATTGGAATTTGTGCTGTGAAATAAATCTCTTGTTTAATTACCCATCAATCGCTTTAAGGTCACATGGACTTTTAGAAGATCAAGTGACAAAAATTTGGTGCTAGCATTCTTATGGAATTATAATCGATATATGTTTTATATGACTAAATATATGTTTTATATGACTATGCTGAAAAATCCAGCATAGGCCAGCATGATTTATAAGCTGGGCCACCAGCAAGGTTTTCGTAGTTAAAATTGGTTACCATTTTAGCTCATCATCTTGTATTTTAATAGCTAGCACTGAAAATAATGTGCTATGTAAATACATGGACCATGTAGTGTTATCTTTAAATGGATTTACATACAATAGAAAAAAATAATCCATTTACCAAAAACATGTAAATACATTATTTTATTTTTATTCAATATCTGCTGGGATGTCTAAAAACATAACACAAACATTTTATATAAATGCACTTTTAAAATGAATGCATATTTAAAAGAAAGTAATCGATGGAAATCACTTAAAACAAAACAAAACAAAAAAACAGCATAAACCATCATAGCTGGTCACCACCTTGACCAACAATTATACCAGCAGGGTTACCAGTATACCAGCACCAAGATCATGGGGTCAGCTGTTCCGGCGGTGGGTAACCATGAAAATAACTTTAAATGCTCCATCATTTTTAATCATACACATACAGAAAGTGTAATACATCATTTTATGTTTTTATTTGTTAATGCACACTCGCATATCAATAAAACATTGTGCTGTTGTAAAATAAAGAAAATAAACAGCGTGCGCTTTCTGCCGTCTTAGTCTCCCCGAAAATCTTTTTTGAAACGCGTCACTAAAATGAACTGAAACTCAGTGAATACTGCACACATCCATATATCTATATATCACGTATCCATGTATCTATATATCTATACATATACATCTATAGAAAGCTTAAAGTGTCTACTTTTAAATGTAGCAAGCTTAATCAAAAATAAATGTTCTCAGTTTATGTAATCCATATGAATCTATTTCACTTCAGAACACTTCATTCACTGATGATGACCTGAGACAGGACACGCCCACACGCTATTCACAGGGAAACAGTCAGGGTAATCTACAGGGTGGGCCATCTGAAGCAACCCCAGATCAGAACACTGTCTCCAGAGGCTTGCACAGTGGACACTATGCGTGATGGGAGCATCGCTTCATAAAATGACTCCTTATTTGGTATGATTTATAGACAGAGACAGCATCAATGACCAAAACCCAGAATGTGTGACCAAAACCACCATATGTGTCTGTGTGTGTGATAGAATGTGTATAAATACAGGCAGAGAGATGTAGGCAGTACCTCTTTCTCACATACACTATGTGTGTTTAACTGAGACATCCAGCGCAGTAATAAAACTTTGCTTTTGCTTATCCAGATAATTTGAAATCCATTAATGTCTGTCTCCTATATTATGGACCATAGTTTGTGCAATGTGGGAAAAATTAGGTGCCTTAACGTAAAAAGTTTTAGTAACAATTTGTACAGCTTTTAGAGTTTACTTTTAGAGAAAGTTGCTGGCCGAGCTAAATATTTCACATTGCTGACACAACATGTAACCAGATTAAATTCTTAAGTTGACTCAACTTATAATTAAAATATTTAAGTCAGCTCAAGTAGTATTGGTTGTGGGCTCAATTAATTATATTTCTCTAGGGCTGACTCGGCCCAACTTTTCATCTGCTCAGAAAGGTAAGTTGTCTCCCATTGTAGCCCATTGATGTAGTTGCTTCAAGTGATATACCCTGATATAAGTGAAATACCCCAACAATTAAAACACCCAAACATTACTTAAAAACTTTATTTTTCTCAAACTAGTCAAAGTTAAAACAGTGATTTGTAAAAAAAAAAAAAAAAAACAACAACAAAAAAACAGGAGAATAAACAATAATCAATGTCAAGGTCGATAAAATACCTGGATAACACCAGATGCTTATCATTCTCTTAGATTTATGTTCTATGATCCCAGTTAAGTTCATTTTAGCTCCTTGTTCCCAGTGTAAATTCATTTATTTATACACACTGTATTAAAAACTAGGGTGAAATCCCTGAAATCAGGAAACAAGGGCAGTTGCACCAATGCAAGGGCATTATTTATGAATAATTACAAAAACTAGCCTTTCACAACATCAGGGGCATTGGTGGCTCAGTGGTAGGGCTCTCGCCTGCCATGCAGAAGGCCTGGACTCGATTCACACCAAATACTTAAACCCCAGTCACTGGGTGCACTAACAACAACGGGCTTTCACAACATTAGCATGTCCACACACAAACACCTTCACCATACACGCTTATCCTGAGCAGGTATATTGCAAGTTTCCACTGAAAACATGAAAACGGCCATCCTCACAACATGGCAACCCATGTTCTTGCTTGAGAATCTTCTTAATGCTGCAGTCATCCTTTTTGCTTCTGCAGCTTTTCCTACCACACGTTCCCTTCTAGCCACCTTTACATAAATATTCTTCAACTTATAAACTTTATTCCTTAATTATAAACACCTTCTGCAGCTTCGCCTCCATGCGGAGGGAGTTGATGATTGTCTTCTGGACAAATATCAGCAGGCCTCCCCATGATTATGGTTGAGTGTACTGAATTAGACAGTGTTTATTCTGTATGAATAGTAATTTACTCAAACTCGAAATGAAATATTTTAATATTTTGAAATCTTAGGTTATTGCCATACCCTGCTGAAAAAACAGCATAGACCAGCAAAGCTGGTGACCAGCTTGACCAGCCAGCATATGTTGTGTTTTGATGCTGGTATGCTGGTCCCAAAGCAACAAAACCCAACATATGCAGCCCATGCATCCCAGCTATTCACCACCCCAGCCAGAATACATGCAAGATGGTCATCCAATAATTCTGTAAAATATAGAACAGAATCAGTATAAAATCAGTTTTATTGGCCAACACAAACAATATTAACATTGTGTAATATGATCATTTAACAATGAACAGCAAACAAGTTTTGATAAAAAAAATAAATAAATAACAAAAACCAATCATTAGACCAACCTCTCAGGGACACTTTCACACAGTTACTTTCACACCACAGGAGTGTGAATGAGTGAGCTTGGCCCTCACTCATTATTTAGGGGTCTGCAGGTTTATGGGCCCTGAAGTAGTTATGACATATCCTGACATTTGTGTATTTTTCTTACTTATAAACATACTGTATAGATGTAACCTTACTTATAAACATATAAGTGTCACCTCTTTCACCTAGTGCAAAGTAAATGTCCAGGATTGGGGGAAGAGGGACACAAATGATCTTATACCCAGAAGGCACATTTCTGGCATACTGTAAATATGGCCGTGCAAACAGACATTCAGGGTAAAACAGTGGGAACAGGAACAGTGCACTATGAAGAAAGGGTGTTAGGTTTGTGAAAGCCCACTTTTACACCCTATACACAGTCATACATCTTTGTGCCTCTCTCGAAAAGCAGTTCTTGTTTACCTCAAGACACAAGTGAATAATGCTGCATGCTGGCATCCTGGCATTTCCATGGTGTTTTTTGCTGCTTACCATAAACTCATTTGCAATTCACACAGACCCTGTGATGAGCAGTGGTAACATTCCTGGCATTTAAGGTCAGTCCATGTGCAGGTTGTGCGCAGTCACAGGGGAAGCCTCATCGTGTGGCCAACCGCTTAAAAATACAAGAGATCAGGGGCCTCCGAGTGGCGCAGTGGTAAAGTGCTCGCCCTATCATCCGGAGATCGCCAGTTCAAATTTTGGGTGATGGGTGACCTCTCGCAGCCGGAGGTCTAGAGAGAGCTGATTGGCCGAGCTCCTCTCAGAGGAGAGGGATGAGAGGTACTTAGTCACGGCTCTACAGCCAATCAGGGGGAAAATCCAAAAATAAATAAATAAAAAATACAAGCGATCCATCCCGAATCCAGCCCAAAGTCGTAGTCCAGGTTCCCATGCGGGCATGAGAGAGTCTTCTCTGTTTTCCATGACATAGTGATGGTCCGTCTGTATCTTGCCTGTTTGTTTGCATTTTGTCTCTACAAAATAGGTGTCTATTGACGATGCATAAAGACAACACAAACTTTTGCAATGTTATACAACAATTTATACTTTTTGCATTACGATTACCATTTACACCTTAATATCACAAACATCTGTAAGGTACATAAGGCAGTATTTTAGGCACCGGGAGCTGAAGTGTTTGTGGTAAATAACATTATAGATAGCAGTGTCATAAGCTAACCAAAAACTGAACCAAATAGCTACCATAACATGAAGCTATCCAAAACAGGATGAATATATTATAAACATTTACATCACAGCTGATACTGACAACTATCTGTAATCTACATACTGTGAGCTAACCTGTTTGTGCTAAGCTACATTAGGCAGTATGTTAGCATGATTTAGCAGTGTTATCTACATGCTAACCAAACCATGTACACACATGGACAAAATTGTTGGTACCCTTCGGTCAATGAAAGAAAAACTCACAATGGTCACAGAAATAACTTTAATCTGACAACATTAATAATAAATAAGAATTCTATGAATGTTTACCAATGAAAGTCAGACATTGCTTTTCAACCATGCTTCAACGGAATTATTTAAAAAAATGAACTCATGGAACAGGCCTGGACAAAAATGATGGTACCCCTAACTTAATAGTTTGTTGCACAACCTTTAGAGGCAATCACTGCAATCAAACGATTCCTGTAACTGTCAATGAGACTTCTGCACCTCTCTGCAGGTATTTTGGCCCACTCCTCATGAGCAAGCTGCTCCAGTTGTTTCCGGTTTGAAGGGTGCCTTTTCCAGACAGCATGTTTCAGCTCCTTCCAAAGATGCTCAATAGGATCGAGGTCAGGGCTCATAGAAGGCCACTTTAGAATAGTCCAATGTTTTCCTCTTAGCCATTCTTGGGTGTTTTTAGCTGTGTTTTGGGTCATTGTCCTGTTGCAAGACCCATGACCTGCGACTGAGACCCAGCTTTCTGACACTGGCCAGCACATTTCTCTCTAGAATCCCTTGATAGTCTTGAGATTTCATTGTACCCTGCACAGATTCAAGACACCCTGTGCCAGATGCAGCAAAGCAGCCCCAGAACATAACAGAGCCTCCTCCATGTTTCACAGTAGGGACAGTGTTCTTTTCTTCATATGCTTCAAGTATAATTAGCAAAATTTGCCTTGGCAAAAAGTTCAATTTTTGTCTTATCTGTCCATAGGACATTCTCCCAGAAGCTTTGTGGCTTGTCAACATGTAGTTTGGCATATTCCAGTCTGGCTTTTTTATGATTTGTTTTCAACAATGGTGTCCTCCTTGGTCGTCTCCCATGTAGTCCACTTTGGCTCAAACAACGACGGATGGTGCGATCTGACACTGATGTTCCTTGAGGATGAAGTTTACCTTGGATCACTTTAGAAGTCTTTCTGGGCTCTTTTGTTACCATTCGGATTATCCGTCTCTTTGATTTGTCATCAATTTCCCTCCTGCGGCCACGTCCAGGGAGGTTGGCTACAGTCCCATGGATCTTAAATTTCTGAATAATATGTGCAACTGTAGTCACAGGAACATCTAGGTGCTTGGAAATGGTCTTATAGCCTTTACCTTTAAAATGCTTGTCTATAATTTTCTTTCGAATCTCCTGAGACAACTCTTTCCTTCGCTTCCTCTGGTCCATGTTGAGTGTGGTACATACCATTTCATCAAACCACGCAGTGACTACCTGGAGCCCTATATATAGGCCCACTGACTGATTACAAGATTGTAGACACCTGTGATGCTAATTAGTGGACACACCTTGAATTAACATGTCCCTTTGGTCACATTATTTTCAGTATTTTCTAAGGGTACCATCATTTTTGTCCAGGCCTGTTCCATGAGTTTATTTTTTTTAATAATTCTGTTGAAGCATGGTTGAAAAGCAATGTCTGACTTTCATTGGTTAACATTCATAGAATTTTTTAAAATTATTACTTTTGTCAGATTAAAGTTATTTGTGTGACCATTGTGAGTTTTTCTTTCATTGACTGAAGGGTGCCAACAATTTTGTCCACGTGTCTAAGTGACATTAAATAACAATGTTTCACATAAACTGGCAAAAGCTTGTGAGAAAATGAGGAAAAATAAATTAACATTAGTTTTATATCATCAGAATAAGGATTATATTAGATTTAAAAACTTACCCATGGTAACAGCTTGCTGTATTCTCCCCCTTCGTTCTCTGTTGGAGTCTCAGTGTTGTTCTGAGGTAAATCTAAACTCCTCCCACTGTCCAGAACATTCTGTAGAGCTTCAGAAACCTGTATAGCGACTAACATCTTCCACACTTTCCGCAGGAAAATTATCGGATCTACTGTGTGTGTGTATGTGTGTGTGTGTGTTTGGGGGCGTGGCCTTGTATGTAGATTACCCTAACTGTTTCCCTGTGAACAGCGTGTGGGTGTGTCCTGTCTCAGGTCATTATCAGTGAATGAAGTGTGGCAGAAAGTCTGTATCTCTCCTTCATATGGATTACATAAACTGAGAATATTTATTTTTGATTAAGCTTGCTACATTTAAAAGTAGACACTTTAAGCTTTCTATAGATATATATGTGCAGTATTCAATGAGTTTCAGTTCATTTTAGTGACGTGTTTCAAAAAGATTTTCAGGGAGACTGAGATGGCAGAAAGCGCACCTTGTTTATTTTCTTTTTTTTTTACAAAAGTACAGTGTTTTATTGATATGTGAGTGTACATTAACAAATAAAGACATCAAATTATGCATTACACTTATGTGTATGGTTAAAAATGATGGAGCCTTTTAAGTTATTTTCACGGTTACCATAAAAAATCAAGTCAAGTCAAGTAGGCTTTTATTGTCATTCCAACTATATACAGTTAGTACACATTGAAACGAAACAACGTTCCTCCAGGACCAAGGTACAGTACCTTACCTTACCTTACAGCTACATACATACAACAACATAAATTTAACAACAAAACGTAAATTAATAACACACTTTACCGAATCCAGCTAGCTAACTAGGGATCTAATTAGCTGACTGACTCAGCAATGACAGATTTACAAGTGGTCCCACCGCCAAAACAGCTGACCCCATGAAGCTGGTGCTGGTATGCTGGTAACCCTGCTGATATAATTACTGGTCAAGCTGGTGATCAGCTATGATGGTCTATGCTGGGTTTTTTTTTTGTTTGTTTTAAGTGATTTCCACATTTTTAAAAATATGCATTTATTGCCAGTGCATTTATATAAAAAAAAATGTTTGTGTTGTCTTTTTAGACTACCCACAGGTATTTAATGAATGTAAAATAATGTATTTACATGTTTTTGGTAAATTTGTTATTTTTGTCTCTTGTATATAAAAAATAAAGGTAAAAAAAAAAGTCCATGTCCATGTATTTACATCACACATTATTTTCAGTGCTAGCTATTAAAATACAAATGAGCTAAAATGGTAACCAATTTTAACTACCAAAACCTTGCTGGTGGCCCAGCATATAAATCATGCTGGCCTATGCTGGATTTTTATACTGGTTCACCAGCTAAACCAGCACCAGACCAGCACTAACCAGTATTAACCAGCATAGACCAGCATATAAATCATGCTGGTCTATGCTGGATTTTTCAGCAGGGTAAACATCAAAATTAAAACAAAACTAAAAAAAAACTAAAAATATTTAATCTAATGTGTAATAAATGTGTATTCCACTATATTCTGTTTTTTCGAAAACCACTCCATATCCAATCTAGGACCACATACGAAAGTGACTCAGATCCGATCTAAAAAAACAACAGATTTGTGCATTCAGACAACAATTTAAAAAATCTGTTACATTTAGGTAATAAAAAATGAATTGAGTTACTTCAGGCTGGTAATGGGAAAACACACATAGCTGTTAACACACACATGCACAAATGCTAAAGAAAAACAAATAGACAGTCACACATTCTATCATGCATATAGACACACACAGTAAATGCTTAAAGACACACATTATATATACATAATAGAATATACATTAACAGTCTAACCTACATACAAGAATACATGCACAAACACAGATGCACACAAATGCTACAGAAATGCTAAACAAAACCCTCAAACCATGCCATCTTCTTCCATTGCTTCCAGTTCTGATGTTCAGGTGGCCATTGTATGAACCTGTAGACACTAACACAGTCATGCACATACATACACACATGCACAGTCATGTATATAGTACTGTACATACACACATGCACAGTTATGGATCATGCTAATGTTTTGAGTTGTCACACTGTATGTCCCAGCTAAATATAGGTGAAGTGATGTCCTAAGCTGAATATGTTACTGATATAGATGCTAAAAGTATTGCAGCTCGATGGGAGAAGAAAAGTCTCAAGAGGTTCCGCAGAGCCCTTGCAACACCCCACTCCCCAACCTGTAACAGCTGCAACAGTGTGTGTGTTGTTGTCAACAAGTGTGTGCTGGAAATGAGGCAGAGACATGGTTCACACCCTAAGGTTACTGTGAAGTGTCAGGCATGTGGTCATTTGCACCTCTGAAGAAAGTGTTAAAATGCTTATGAAATAAAGAGTAAATGCTGTGAAATAATTTTTCAGTAGTAGAAAACATTTTATCTCTGCAAATCATTCATGACCTTAAAAATTAAAAGCCAACCTTGTTAACTTGCTAATGTTAAAGGTAGAATGGAAGTCCAGAACCAGGGTTTATAATTTATTCCTGATTTAGGTACACTAGTCCTTGTACCCATTTATTTTTTCTTTGAACCATTTAGCTTAGTTACCCACACTGTAAACCCAATTAAGTTGGCAAAACTCAAAATATTTGATGTAATCAGGTAATTTTGAGGTAATTACATAAAATTTTGTAAGTAATAATGTATCCAATTTTAAGTAAACAGAACTATCAGTTTTTGAGTTTGTTGAACTTAAAAATAAATTATTGCAGACAATCCAGCCCGAGGATTGAACCCAGGCTTTCCACATGGCAGGTGAAACACTTACCACTGTGCCACGGGTGCTCTATAGATATTAAGGTGGTGGAACTTTAAGGTGACAGTTACTGTCACGATTACATAAAATATCAAGTTTGTTCAGCTAACTTGAAAAGTATCATTTCTATAAACTCATAAATACAAAAAAGTTGTGAATACTCAAAAAGGACTCTTAAGTTGACCTAATTATTTAAATTAACAGTACTCAATGTGTTTAATTACTGTAGACACAGAAACCCAACATTATCCTGACTAATCATATAACAGACTTGCAGCGATAAATACATATAAATGTTTACTGAATGATTGTCATGAGCAACCAAAGGATAAACAGAAAAGCCTTAGCAGTTAGCCCGTGTAGCGTGGATGGTAAACCCAAACGCGGAAGTAGCACGAATAGGCAGGATAACCATGCGATTCGTCTAAGAACTCTCTTACACGAAGAGCAAGGATCTACACAAATAAACCCGCGTTCTAGCAACACATACTCAATCAAAGAAGCAACCCGAATCGGTGAGTACAGAATAGTCGGCGTAGCATCAGCAAAGGCATGGGTGAACTCAATGACTGAGCGATGTGAAGCGCCATTTTGTCTCCTTTTATGCTTCCTGGATCGCGACCATACTACTTCCGGGTCCTCGTGCCAGTCGTGTTACGAGTGTGCACAACGGTACCCCCCTGACTGTACCTGACTCCCGACTGTCCAGGGGTGGAGGATACCCGACGACGGTAGTCCCGGATGAGTTCGGGGTCTAGGACGAACTGAGCCGGAATCCAAGATCCCTCCTCGGGACCGTAACCTTCCCAATCGACCAGGTACTGGAGCCCTCTGTCCCGAGGACGTGAATCAACGGTGCACAGCCTTAGAGAACCGATCCACTATGGTCAAGATGGTATTTTTTCCCTCGGAGACTGGCAAGCCCATGATGACATCGATGGCAATGTGTGTCCAGGGCAGGCGGGGAACAGGAAGCAGTCGGAGTTCCCCGGGTGTTGGTTGATTGGTGTCCTTGGCCCTGGCACACACTGGGCACGCCTGAACGAACTCGTCGATGTCCTTGGCTATAGACGGCCACCAGAAGGCACGCTGCACGTATTGTAGGGTGTGCTGCGTCCCCGGGTGCCCCGATAGAGGGGTGGAATGTCCCCATTGGATGACTTCAGTCCTACCCCGTATCGCTGCTGAACGGGGTCAGATTTTTTGGAGAATAAACTACAAGGGTGTTGCTTCTGGTCTGGACCTCGTTGGGAGAGAACAGCCCCGGCGCCCACATCCGAAGCGTCCACCTCCACAACGAACGGTTTGTTTGCATCTGGATGGAGAAGAATCGGGGCGGTGGTGAATCGACGGCAGAGCTCGTGGAAGGCGGAGATGGCGGTAGAGTTGAGTTGGAAGTGATGAGACAATGGCCGAGTCAGAGCGGTTAATGGTGCTGTAGTCCCGGATAAAGCGATGATAGAAGTTTGCAAAGCCGAGAAACTGTTGAAGTTGTCTGAGAGTCTTGGGTAGGGGCCAATGACGTACAACTTCTAGCTTCTGCGGGTCCATGGCCACACCCTGGGACGAGATGACAAAACCCAGGAAAGTGGTGGAGTGCTCGTAAAAAGCGCACTTCTCCAACTTACAGTACAGCTGGTGAGTGAGCAGTCTCTTAAGAACCGCTCTGACATGTTGCACATGTTCTTCAACGGAGTGAGAGTAGATAAGGATATCGTCTAAATAGACGAATACCCATCGGCCCAACATGTCCCAGAGAACGTCGTTGATGAAACGTTAAAAAGCTGCTGGTGCATTACAGAGACCAAATGGAATGACTAAACTCTCGTAATGTCAAGTGGGGGTGATGAATGCCGTATTCCACTCATCGCCCTCTCTGATACGCACCAAGTTGTAGGCGCTCCGGAGGTCCAACTTTGTAAAAATGGTGGCACCAGAGAGGGCATCCAGGGCAGAGGTGGTAAGAGGCAATGGGTGTCGGTTTTTTATGGTGATGTTGTTGACCCCCCATAGTCGACACATGGACGTAATTCGCCGGATTTCTTCTTTACAAAAAAAAATCCCGCGACGGTGGGCGAGGAGGAAGGTCGTATGGTGCCTTGGCGGAGAGCTGAGGATACATACTCCTCCATCGCCCGCGTCTCGGTGGTGGAGAGAGAGTACAGATGACTGCGAGGGGGGAACAGAACCTGGCTGAAGTTCAATGGCCAGGTCGGAGGGACGATGAGGAGGAAGGTGGGTGGCGCATCTTTTGCAGAAGACTTCAGCCAGGTCCCGATAAGCCTCAGGGATGGCGTTGGTGTCGACATCAGGGGCCTCGGACTCCCTAGAGCACATCCCAGCAGAAACCGTTGGAGTTGTTTGAGGCTCTTGCATAGGGGCCAATGATGCACAACTTCCAGTTTCTGCGGGTCCATGGCCACACCCTGGGGCAAGATGACAAAACCGAGGAACGTGGTGGAGCGCTCGTGGAAAGCGTGCTTCTCTAACTTAAAGTACAGACCTCTCTGACGTGTTGGATGTGTTAATCGACAGTTCGGGAATAGGTGAGGATGTCGTCCAGGTAGACGAACAACCAGCGGCCTAACATGTCTCTGAAAACATCATTAATGAATTGTTGGAACACTGCAGGTGCATTACAAAGTCTGAAGGGGATGACTAGGCTTTCGTAATGTCCTGTGAGGGTTATGAAGGCCGTCTTCCACGTATCGCCCTCTCTAATGCGCACCAAGTTGTATGCGCTCCGGAGGTCCAACTTAGTGAAAATGGTGGCACCAGAGAGGGCGTCCAGAGTTGGTAAGAGGCAACGGGTGTCGGTTCTTAATGGTGATGTTGTTGAGCCCCCAATAACCGACACATGGGCGTAGGCCACCATCTTTTTTCTTCACAAGGAAGAACCCCGCGGCGGCAGGTGAGGAGGAGGACCGGATGGTGCCTTGGCGGAGAGCGTTGGAAACACTCCTCCATCACCTGCATCTCGGTGGAGGATAGCGGGTAGAGATGGCTGCGGGGCGGGACAGAACCCGGCTGAAGGTTGATAGCCAGGTCGTAGGGTTACACATACAAGGTGGTTAAAAGTAATTACATTTGTTTATGTAACCCACACACAACTTATATATCTCATCTCATATATCATCTCATGTTCTGTTCAGAATTGAAGAAGTAAGAGTAAGCATGTGAACTTGAGCTTTTCTTAACCAAACCTACCTCTGAGTACAAGAAGCTTTATACTGATCATGACTTTTAACAATTGTCATTATTAATTAACTAGTTAAACCATTGCTTCTTTTTTTGCTGAAATAGAATGAATAAGCCTACTTTCCTTTTACAAATAGTTTTTTTTATTTAGATACTATTAAAAAACTATTTATTATTTTCTGTATAGAGCTGTGTATTTATACTCTATCAAATCAAAATTTTTTTTATTTTGTTATGTACTGTAATGAGATTAATATTGAATGTAAATATATTTCAATGTAAATTGGAATCACAGTGAGTAAAAAAATTTTTTTTAAATCAGGAAACAAAGGCAGTTGCACCAGTACAAGGGTATTATTTATGAATAATTACAAAAACTAGCCTTTCACAACAGGTGGCCATTGTAGGAGCCTGTAGCCACTAACACACTACTCACTATACTATATACACACTATACTAGCACATACATACACACATGCACAGTTATGTATCATGCTAATGTTTTGAGTTGTCACACTGTATGTCCCAGCTAACTATAGGTGAAGTAATGTCCTAAGCTGAATATGTTACTGATATGGATACTAAAAGGATTGCAGCTGGGTGGGAGAAGAAAAGTCTCAAGAGGTTCCGCAGAGTCCTTGCAACACCCCACTCCCCAACCTGAAACAGCTACAACCAGTGTGGAGAGAAAAAAAGCCTGTCAACTAGGGTGTGTTTTAAATGAGGCAGAGACATGGTTCACACCCTGAGTGTACCGTGAAGTGTCACGCATGTGGTCATTCGCACCTCTGAAGAATGTGTTAAAATGCTTATGAAATAAGTAGTAAATGCTGTGAAATTATTTTTGAGTAGTAGAAAACATTTTATCTCTGCAAATCATTCATGACTTTAAAAATTAAACGCCAACCTTGTTAACTCATGTTAAAGGTAGAATGGAAGTCCAGAACCAGGGTTTATAATTTGTTTCTGATTTAGGTACACTGGTCCTTGCACCCATTTGGTTTTTCTTTGAACCATTTAGCTTAGTTACCCATGTCTGTCTTAAATGGCATTATTTTGCTTAATTTGTAACTGCTTGCATTTTAAAACAATAAGAGGACTACCGCACATTACGAGGCGAGTCCCCCAGTGCTGTATTCCAGTAGTGTTTTTTTTTTTTTTTTTGGAACTCTGGGGGCTACAGTCTCAAGGACCTATTCTAAGGTGAGTGCTGAATTATCCTCACACTGACCTTAAGAGTTTGACACTGTGAGTGGTTTGCCCTACGCCAGTAGATATTCCTTATTGTTTGTTTGGAAAGGGAATATTTATCACAGGCACACGGCAACACACATCCTCAACACATATTATTAGGCAATAATACACAGTCAAACACACATAAACTCTATAAAATTATAAATAAAAACTCTATAAAACTCTATAAGAACACTAGCACACACTAGCACTGTTAGCCTTAATTTAGGCCCTGAACTTCCTGTTAGCCTTGGTGTTCGCTCTGGACATCCTGTTAGCATTGGTGTAGGCTCTGAACCTCCTGTTAGCCTTGGTGTAGGCTCTGAACTTCCTGTAAGACAGTTCTGCCCAGAGAACCCTGCTGAGGGCCCGTTCTGGACAGGGATCAATGCTGAGGGCTTGTTCTGCCCAGAGAATGCTGAACCGCCTGAACAATGCCTCGCAACACCTCCCCAGTTCGAGGACTTTGTGCTAGCTCTGCCACCCAGGTTCGAGGACGTCGTGCCCGCTCAACATCCCTGTCTATGCCACACTTCCTGTGGGAGACACCCGGTTTGTTCAGCCTGCCGGGTTCTAGGACCCTGTCTCTGCCCCGCCTCCTGAGTGGGGAGGAATCCTGTTTGTCCTGTCTGCTCTGCCACCCTGCCCAAAAGACATGGTCTACAGCGTTTGTGTAGGAAGCCCAACACAGGACCTTGGGGAGGGTGCCCTGGACCTCCGTGGCGCTCTGGAGTAACGCCTTTTGTTGGTGGGGATCTGTCAGGAATTACCCGTAGGGGGCAACTTGCACCAAGAGACTTTTGTTCTGTTTTGGACTTTGGACTATGGCTAATTTGTTCCTGTTTTCTCCTGTTCTATTGTTATGCTGTTTAGTTGTTGGTGTTTATTTATGTTTTTTTATTTTCTTTATTCAAAAATCTTAAGTCTTAATCTTTGTGATTATGCCTCACCTGCTACAACCACACAATCATGTAGCCCATTTTAAATAAACATTTAGACAGTAGACCATTTTCACCCCTGCTTTACCTCTAGAGGGCACACTACCCCAACTACTATAAAAACATTATTACACACAAACTCACAATAACACACACACATCCAAAAGTTGCTGCAAAACCTGGACATGCTAACAGAAGACATGGGTGGTGTGGTGAACTTGGGAAGGTTCAAAACGAGATGTGAGTTGCAGTAGTCCAGTCTTGAAATAACAAGGCACTGAACAAATATCTGAGTAGCCTGTGAAGAAAGAAATGGTTGAATTCTCCTCATGTTGTAAAAAAAAATTTACAGGAGCGAGTAAGGTTAGCAATGTGTGGAGAAAATGACAGATTTACCCCAAGATTGCAGGCAGTTGCTGAAGAAGAGATCTGATTGTTGTCCAGGGAGATCACAAAGTCTTGACGGGGGGATGAATCAGCAGCAGTTTTACTGTGCAGCAGATGAGCTGCCATCCAGGATGAGATGTCTGTCAGACATGCTGAGATCTGTGTGTCTGATGGAGAAAAGAAGAGAATAAGTTGCGTGCCATCTGCATAACAATGGTATAAAAAACCATGCAAAAATATGACCTTACTAAGAGACAGAGTATAGAGGGTAAACAGAAGAGAACCCAGTACAGAGCCCTATGGGACACCAGTAGAGAGTCTGAGTGGGGCAGATGTGGAATCCCTCCATGTCACCTCATACAACCCAGGTCCAGGAGGATGCTGACAGATGATAGTTTAGCTGATCTAGCAGCATGGAGCTTCAGTGACTGAAAGAAGGTCAGTTCCTGTGGAATGTGCCACTTTGAATACAGATTGTTTAGGACCCTTGAGGTTGTTCTGTGAGAGATAAAGACACATTTGATTGTAAACAGTCCTTTCCAGAGTTTTAGAAAGAAATTAGATGTGATACCGGGCGATGGTTGCTGATGTCTGCTGGATTCAGGCTGGTTTTCTTGAGGATGGGAATAACCCTTGCCTTTGTAAAAGCAGCAGGAACATGACTAGATGATATGGAATGTTTGATGATGGGTGTGTAAAGGGAAGGAGGTCTTGTGAGATGACCTGGAGCATTGTGGAAGAGATTGAGTCTAATGAACAGGTGGTGGGATTGGAGGATGAGATAATGTGCTGAATCTCATCATTTGACAGGTTGGAGGATTCTGCAAAGGGAGGGGAGGGAATGTCCTGAAGTTCTGCTGTAGGGTTGGGAGCAAAGGTCTGGTCGTTTGCTGCTATGTTTTTGTCGTAGAATGTGTCAAAGTCATCAGTATTCAAAGGTAATGGAGCAGGAGTAGCTGGAGAGTTGAGTAGTGAAGAGAAGATATATTGTGGATTTTGCCAGGATCATGTGCAGAGGCTTCCAGCTTTTCCCTGTGGAAGTTTTGGCAAATGTCACATCTCATGAGAATTTGGAGAGAAGAGCATATTAAGAGACAAGATCCGCATCAAGCTGTGATTTCCTCCATCTTCTCTCTGCAGTTCCCTTTCAAAAGCTACACTCGATGCTGCGTGAAAACGCTATGGGAACATCTCTTTGTTTCCGGGTGTGAAGCCTGAGTAAGTCAAAACCGCCAAATACCTCGGCTTATAACCTCTGCCAGACATGACGTCACCGAATAAGGTGCACCTGCAGGTCATAAATAGGAGTGAACCGGAAACATCCTCAGATCTTTTTGTCTTCAGGACCGCTTTGTGTTTGCGTGTGTGTGTGTGTGTGTGTGTGTGTGTGTGTGTGTGTGTGTGTGCAACAGAATCACGGTAGGAAAGAAAAAAACTTTACTTACCGATATTGGCAAGAGTTGGTTGAGAGATGCGTGCCTCCGTGTGATTTCTTTCGGAGGGCGATCTCCATGACTTTTTCTTGAGTGCTTGGGTTTCAAGGAAAGTGCAAGCATGTGATCTCTCTATTAAGGCACTTTGTGTGCGGCTCACTTTCTTTAAAGAGAAACCGCGAGCCGCGGCGCATTCCTGGGGCTCACGTGCGTATGAGACGGGATTTCCCCCTTTCTCTCGCGCTCTCCCCGGACCAGGAAGTTTTTAGCGTCCGCTTCTCAAGCGCGCTCCGGCGCTTCTTGTGAGGAGACGAAAGAGACTTCCTCACGTGCTTCCATGGAGATAGCGTGCCGATCGGGCAGACGCGCATGAGCCGGAATTCCCCTTTCTCTCGCGCTCTTCCCAGGGTCAGGAAGTTTTAGCGTCCGCTTCTCAACCGGCGCTTTTTGTGAAGGGGCCGAATAGGTTTCCTCTTTCGCCGCAAAATAAATAAATAAATAAAAATTAATTAATTCATTATTATTATTTTTTTAATTCCCAAGCGCTCAAAGTTAGACGACAGGTTTCTGTCGGGTGGCCAGGGGAGGGGCCTCAACGAGGGTTCCTCCCCTTTTTTGGCGACCTCCATGACGAGTTAACTCTTTCATGGAATAAGCCTTATTCATCCCCTGTTTTATGACAATGCCCCAGATTGAAGAGACGCTTGCGAGCTATCTCTCTCCTGGGAGCTCATCCTCCCTGAAAAAGCCCACACTGCCCACCAAGCCGTGTAGACTAACATCTTCGTTGGTGGGGAAAACTTTTCAGGCAGCGGGTCAGGCTGGTGCTGCCCTGCACATCATGGCGGTTTTGCAGGCATACCAAGCTCACCTGCTAACAGTTCTGAGCACTGGCATGTCTATTGATAGCGCCGAGCCACAGATTTATTTCTCCGTGCCACCAAGCAGACGGCCCGTGCTATCGGCCGTTCTATGGCTGCCGCGGTCGCCACGGAGAGACTTCTGTGATTAAACCTCACGGGCATCGAGGTCAGGGATCGCATTTTCCTCCTTGATGCCCCCCCCCCTCTCGCCTTCCGGCTTCTTTGGCGACGCTGTAAACACCGCTGCCACTAGGTTCGGGAGGCGAAGCTCTACAAGCAGACCTCTGTGAGGCTTCTCCCCTGTCATGCTCAGGAGTCGGGACTGTCGGCCACCCAGTCTCGACCAGGTCTGGTCGCAATCCGCCTCAAAGAAAAAGAAAAAAAAAAGCACCAGACCTGAGGAGCATTATCTCCGCCAAAAAGGAAGTCCTGAGGTTGACGTGCCCAGGACCACCTGGGTGTCTCCCCCTGGGGAGGGATGTGTATAAATTCCAAAAAGGGATAAAGACTCCTCCCTAGCACCCTATGGGGGCCGTTGTCTAATCTCCGCCACCACTGGTGTTTCGGGAAGCAGCGGTCTCCAGCAAAATGTTAGGTGCTCGGTTCCTTCCGGCCTTGTTTCAGGATGCCGGACTCCTAACACCCCCCCCCCCCCCTCCATTGCACATCGTTCTCCGCGTTTCATTGGCGTGGTCTTCACTTCCATGAAACCGGAAGGAGCGCATCTGCTGACTTGGCAATTACAGACTTTGCTGGGAAAAGGGGCCATAGATTATGTTCCCCTTCCAGACGAGAGATGGGGGGGTTGTGTCAAATTTTACACCTTCTTGGGCTGAACATCAAAATGTTGACAGCCAAAATGATCGTTTCTCAAATTCAACCAGAGGTTTGGTTTGTTACGGTCAACCTGAATGACGCATATTTTCATATAGAAATATTGCAACACAGGAGGTTCCTGAGGTTTGCTTTCGGGGGCGAAGCTTACCAGTATCAGGTCCTTCTATCTGGCCTAGCCCTGTCACCCCGCACATATAAAATGCACGGATGCAGCTCTGGCTCTATGATTCCAGGGCATCCATATTCTGAATTGTATAGACGACTGGCTGATCCTAGCTCAGTCTTAATAGCTAGCGATTCGACATCGGGATGTCGTCCTAGCTCATCTCCATTCTTTAGGATTGAGACTCAATGCTACGAAAGGCATTCTCTTTCCTGTTCAGAGGACAACATATTCGGGAGTCACATGGGATTCGATCACAAGGGCACAGCTGTTTCCCACTTGTGTCGAACTCATCCTCCAACACCTTGAAGGAAATCAAGCTAGGCCAGAAAGTGACTCATGTGGCCCAGATTACGCCTTTATGCGTTTCCTCTGATATTTCTGCTCCCAGGAGTCCTGGCGAGGGTCCGTCAACAGGGTTTGCGCCTCTTATCGATAGCGCCCCAGTGGCCGACCAGAGTGTGGTTCTTAGATCTAATATATCTCCTCGACGGCTCACCTTGGGTGATTCCAGTGAGGAGGGATCTTCTGTCTCAGGTGCAGGGGACAATATTTCATCCCTGGCCCGAGCTCTGGGACCTTCACGTTTGGCCCCTGAAGGGGACCAACTAAGACATGCTGGTCTTCCAGCCAGCGTAATTGAAACCATTTTAAGTGCCAGGGCTCCCTTCACTAGAAGAACGTATGCCCTCAAATGGAGTCTATTTGAAAGTTGGTGCATGATAAGACATGTAGACCCAGTCCACTGCCAGATTGTTTCAGTGCTGGAGTTTCTGCAAGAAAAGTTGTCCTCTGGCTTATGTCTTAGTACTCTCAGAACATACATAGCTGCTATTTCGGCATGCTCTGACCCCATTCTACCTAGACTTTGCCCCTGGGGCTAGTCAAAGCTATTCTGCATCCTCACCCGAACTATCTTCCCAAGGTTCCATTCTCGACCATGCACCCAGTCGTTCTCGAAGCCTTCTGTCCTCCGCCTTTCACAGCTGCGGAGCAGGAAAGACTTCACTTACTGTGTCCAGTATGTGCTCTTCAGATTTACATCCACCGCACTAGCCAGTGGCGTAAGTCAGAGCAGCTCTTTATTTGTCATGGGGGTCGCAACCGGGGGGGGCGGCCCCACTAGACAGACTCTGTCACACTGGGTGAGAGATGCTATTGCCCTAGCCTATGAGGCGCATGGTAACACTTCGCCTGTGGGAATCAGGGCTCATTCAACCAGGGGGATTGCCTCATCAATTTCTCTGGCAAGAGGCGTCCCCCTGCAGCAGGTGTGTGATGCAGCAGGCTGGTCCTCTCCACACACGTTTCTTAGATTTTATAGTCTGGATGTCAATGCTACTCCGGACTCGTGGATCCTTGAGTCAGCATCCCAGAGCTAGGTCTGAGACCTCCTTGGCTATTTTGCGTTGGGATTCTCGTTCCCATAGCGTTTTCACACAGCATCGAGTGTAGCTTTTGAAAGGGAACGTCTCGGGTTACTTAGCTGTAACCCTGTTCCCTGATAAAGCGGGAACAAGATGCTGGGTTTCAATGCCGCACTGCTGGCGTGCCTGGGCGTCCTTCAGACAAAATTGACCTGAGGATGTTTCCGGTTCACTCCTATTTATAACCTGCAGGTGCACCTTATTCGGTGACGTCATGCCTGGCAGAGGTTGTAAGCCGAGGTATTCTGCGGTTTTGACATACACAGGCTTCACAACCGGAAACAAAGAGATGTTCCCATAGCGTTTTCACGCAGCATCTCGTTCCCGCTTTATCAGGGAACAGTGTTACAGCTACTGTAAGTAACCCGAGACGTTCTCAATTCTCATCTGTTGTTGCATAATACCCTGCATAGCCAAGGAGCAGGACAAGAAATATTTCTTGGTTTAGAGGACATAAGAGGTCCATGGATGAGGATGTTTTACCTTGTTTTTTCGGTACATGGAGTACAATATCTGCACACCTAACCATTCAGCGTCTCACACTGCTCACCAACTAAACACTAAACACAGACTCGTGACACTAGACACAGAAACCCAACAGTATCCTGAATAATCATACAACAGACTTGCAGCAATAAATATTTATAAATGTTTACTGAATGATAAGGTCTAAATAGTCAAATTTCCCAACAGTGTTTGTTAGAAAAGTTTTAACTTTGCATATTTGTAAATATATATACAGGTAGTCCCCGACTTACGAACATTTGAGTTACAAATTTCCGCAGATACGAACAGGCCGTGGTTCACATTTAACTTTTGTAGATGGGAACAAATTGCTGAAGTAGCTCATGTGGATTGTGCACAAGACACCAGTATTTACAATTATATACAATATTTTCAGTCAGTATGTGAATATAGAAAAAAATGTCTAAAGTCCGGTATATTGTATGTGTGTGTGGGGAAGAAATGAGTCTGCCTCACCGGTTTTAATGAATCGGTCCGGGAACATGATAAAGCTGTCCTGATGGTGAATGTGGAAAATTTTATTGATTTATAATTGTGATCAAGAGCAAGGCACCAAATACCCAGAATGCCTCTGTTCGAGAGGCCTTGATCCACTCATTGCAAAAGAAAAGGCGCCTGCATGGCAAATAGGGGAAGTGAGGAACATGCAGGCGGAAGGCAGGTATAGGAAACAAAGCAATCAGTAAAATAATGATACTAAGAAAAAAATAATAGCTAGCAGAGCAATATAGTAAAAATATTTACTCCTTTTATTATATTTTATAGTTATATAATTATAACTAACGATAATCAAGGAAAAAGTATGTGAGCTTTGACCTAAGAACGACCCGTACACACAGAGTGCAAGAAATTGAGGAACTTTAATGAAGGGGAAAAACACAGAAAATGCAGGTAGAGGTCCGAAAAATAAAAATAAAAATTCGGTTCTGCTTTGATTGGGACATTACGCAAAGAGCTAGACTTCCGCTTTTAAGTGTGAATAAAGTAATAAAAACAACATATAATATAATTTTTACTAACAAATCAATTATTTCAATAGTTTTAAGCATACTAAAGCTTGACTGTTGGGGAAGGAATAGGAAAATAAGAATAGGATTATTATGCAGCTTAGAAAACGACCAAAACTTTCGCCAATGAAAAATTAAGCCACCAGCAGTGGTCAATAGTCTGTTTAGGGAAAAAAAAAAAAAAAAAAAAACTTTTTACAAAAAAGGAATAAAAGAAACTAAGATGTTATGGCCAACCCAGACATGAATAAATATGAGATGAGAGGGGGAAAATTATGTAATTAGGAGGTGCCAGTCAATCGGACCTAACAAATTTAACATATATCTAATGAATATTAAGTACCTACTTGACTTAAGGAGGAGGTAATTATGAGGTAATCCCTAGGTAAGGGTATATAAATTATGTAAAATTGGGGAAGCATAAAGATCTTGGGGAATTGTTTTTGGGTGTCTGTTATTGTTAGGAACCTCCACTAGAGGTCACTGAGTGTTTCTGTATGTTTTGTAGTTTTTGTTGGTCGACTCCCAGTTTCCCAGAAGGCACCTTGGTCAGGTGATAGGGCTCACCTGAACTGAGGTGGCTCATTAAACATCTTATAAATAGCAGTTTGTTCTGGGAAACTGGGTTGAGCATTATACTGTCATGTGGGCATTCCTTTTTGTTTTTGTTTTTGTTTGTTTTTTTTGTTTCTTTGAGTTTTGTATTTTAGTTAATTTGTTTAACCTGTTTTCAAGAGGGCTCTAGTGTTGTTTTCTGTATGTTCCTTGTTCTAGTGGATTAATGGAGCTGCCTTGTTCAGTGTTTAGTTAGGCTGTCTCTCCTCCTGTGTAAGTACTGTTCTGTGTCTCCCCAGTGTCGGCCTTCTTGTGTAGTTCTCTGTCTGTGGTGTCCCTTATCTGTTTAGATTTGTGTGGCCACATGAGGGATTAGCCGCTAGCAAGGTTAGCCGGTAGTAATCCTTAGCTGCTAGTAGGGTTAGCCCCCAGTAGGCTAGCCTCTAGTGGGATTGACTGCTAGTGGTTTTGGTTGCTAGTAGGTTAGCCGCTAGTTTGGAATAGCTTCATGTGTGCCTTTCCTTTTGTGTTCAGTTCCCCCCTATTAGGTCAGTACTAACCCAGTTAGCCACTAACTCCATTAGATACTAGCCCGGTTAGGTCAGCATCCAGCGTCTCCATATTCCATATAGCTACTAACCCAACTAACCACTAACCTGTCCTGTCTTGTCTCTAGTTCCCCTATGTGTCTTTAGTTAGCTCCAGCTCCGTTTCCTTCTGTTAGTTCCCTGTGTCAGCGCTCAGTTCCCTGTGTGTAGCCCTAAGCCCTAGTTTTAGTTGGAGTTTGTTGTTTTGGTTTCTTTGTTGTTTTTTTTTCAATGTTTGAATTTTGTAAATAAAGACTATTTCTGTATGCACACTCCTCTGTGTTTATGCCTGCCCTATATGCCCACGGCAACGACATCAGCCGGTCTAGCCAGCCAGTACCACCACCTAGGCCATGACAGTTATCTTTTTGGCCGCCCGGTCCAGAGCTGTCCATTTACTTTTGGTTGCAATAAACTTCTTTGCTTTTTCTAAACTCAAGCTGTTGAGTTATTGTTAGGAAAATTGGTTCAGTTCACAAAAATTTGCCACGAAAGGAGGAATCCTGTTTGTCCTGTCTACTCTGCCACCCTGCCCAAAAGACATGGTTTACAGCGTTTGTGTAGGAAGCCCAACGGAGGACGTTCCGGTGGCGATCTGGAATAGCCTTTTGTTGGGGGGAATCAGTCAGGGATTACCTCTTGGGGGCGACTTGCACGAAGAGACTTTTGTTCTGTTTTGGACTTTGGACGATGGCTAATCTGTTCCTGTTTTCTCCTGGGGTCCGTTCTTCGTACGTTGTTAACTCAGTTAGCCAGATTTGATTGTTGTGGATTTGTGCTGATCTTGGATTGTTTCATTCTTCGATGCGCATCTCGCATTTGCTGTCATAGCAACATGTCTGTAAGCTTAAACCTGCTCGGAAGCAGATGTAAACAGGATTTAGGCTGCGCTCCTGGCGGGTTATGATTGGTTGAAATGGCGAGGTCACATCTGATTGGTTAAAGAGCATGACTGAGTTTGGACTGACTCAGGTGGGAAAAGAAAAGTATCTTGCATATATTTATGGATGGATGTATTTAAACATACATACAGTATATGTATACATGTGTGTGTGGCTGTGGTCATCATTCGTGTGTTAATCTCCGTGTGTGTCTAATCATATGTAACATTCTATCCCCCGATTGCGTCTATATAAGTGGAGGTTATTTTCTCAAACCTGTCTCAGCCATATCTTGTCCGTTTATGAGAGAGCAGCCAGTTACTGAAGGTGTGAGGATTATTCGAAGAGTTTTTCAAATTCCTTGTGTATTGCATGATAGACAGGATCCTTTAGCACAGCATGACAATATACTTCTTACTATACCTATTCTTGTCTTTCACTTTTACTTGACCCATTCGCATGGGTCCACTGCTGGCTCTGACATTAAAGATAAAAAAGAGCAATTAATACAAATAGGATTTGAGATTATATATATATATATATATGCACACACATATAAATAAAATATGTAACAAGGAACATGTAACATGGGCAGCACTCACGCATTTAATAATTATATTTATTTTAAATTATCTTTATTAAAGTTTGAAATAACCCTTTAATAAAAGCTTTTGCTCTGCTTGAGAAAAAAATGTATCTCGCTCTTTTGCCATTTCGTCAACCAATCGAAGGGGTTGTGATCAGTGTTTCTACTGTCGATGCATATCGCCTTTTTAACCAACGCACAATAATACTAGACAACTCAATCCAGCGATACTAATCAACAACAGGTGTACTTGAAGAACCGAATTAGCCGCATCGTAATTAGCACGATGATCTCATCTCGGATCTGTCAATCGACGTACGAAGAACGGACACCTGTTCTGTTATGCTGTTTAGTTGTTGGTGATTATTTATGTTTTTTTTTTTCTTTACTCAAAAATCTTAAGTCTTAATCTTTGTGATTGTGCAGTTGTTGCAAGTGAGGCATAATCATGTAGCCCATTTTTAATAAGCATTTAGACAGTAGACCATTTTCACCCCTGCTTTGCCTCTAGAGGGCACACTACCCCAACAACTATAAAAACATTATTACACACACATCCAAACATTGCTGCAAAACCTGGACATGCTAACAGGCGAAATGGATACACAGTACTATAACACGTATGTGTCTTAAGTCGATTACCAGAGACTCAGCTGTACGGACATCAAGAGGAAGTTAATTCCAACACTTAGATGCCTGTCTTCCTGCATACCTAAGAGATGGTGGTTCCAGCCAAGCTGTGACAAGCTGTGTACTTGTATTCTGTTTGGCAATGGACAATACAATAAAAAAAATTAATGATGATTCTCCATTAGCAGCTTTTATTTTGCTATTATGAAAATATTATAATGAAATAAAAAGAATATAACAGGAATCATATGTTTTTGTTTATTTTTCATAAATATTATAAATATAATATGCATATTTCATCATAAATATGCAATAAAATACTACAATAAACAAAAACAAACAAAATTACCAAAATGAAAATGCAAAACTTTTTTTAAATTTTTTTTATTGGTCATGAATAAAGATGGAAGGTACCCAAGTACATTTCTGTCATTACTCTACTTAAACAAATATTGTACAAGAGTATTTTTATTAGTGCATATTTTTTTACTTTTACTCCACTATATTCTACAACAAATATCTGTACTTTCTACCTCACTACATTTCTGAGTGGTGTGTGCTATTTAAGCAGTAATATCGCTACCACCTTACTGCGATGCATAATTTCCTTTTTTTTTTGTCTTTAAAATGCTCAACCATGTAGCAGGTGTTTGAAAACAGGAGTGGGAATGGAAATGAAGTCAGTGACAAAAACACCACATCTACAGAAAAGTAGAGAGAAAGACTTACTTTTAATATTTTTCACAATAATAATAATAATAATAATGCCTGTTTTGGAGTTCCAGTGAACGGTATTAAATGTATATGAGATGTCGCACTCCCCAGCAGCAGTTAATGGCTCATATTAATTAATAAGTTGCTTTAAAAATTTGCAGCGATTTTTCATATATATTATAAATATCATATGCATATTTAATCATAAATATTTTAATAGTACAATAAAATACTACATTTTCCACTAGGTTTAAATGTTATAATGAGGGGAATGTGGAACATGAACACAGTATAATGATACATTTTTAAATAGAAGGAAGGCACTGTTGCTCTCAGCAACACCAAAAGAATTATGGAGAAGAAAAGGAAGGGCTCATGTTCCAAACTGTACCACATCATCATCATCATCATCATCATCAGACATGGTGGAGGCTGTTATGGCATGGGTGTGAACTTGACCGTTTTGTTAACCAAACCTACCGCTCAGAAAATATATACACACGTGGACAAAATTGTTGGTACCCTTCGGTCAATGAAAGAAAAACTCACAATGGTCACAGAAATAACTTTAATCTGACAAAAGTAATAATTTTTTTAAAAATCTATGAATGTTAACCAATGAAAGTCAGACATTGCTTTTCAACCATGCTTTAACCTAATTATTTTTTTTTTAAATGAACTCATGGAACAGGCCTGGACAAAAATGATGGTACCCCTAACTTAATAGTTTGTTGCACAACCTTTTGAGGCAATCACTGCAATCAAACGATTCCTGTAACTGTCAATGAGACTTCTGCACCTCTCTGCAGGTATTTTGGCCCACTCCTCATGAGCAAGCTGCTCCAGTTGTTTCCGGTTTGAAGGGTGCCTTTTCCAGACAGCATGTTTCAGCTCCTTCCAAAGATGCTCAATAGGATTGAGGTCAGGGCTCATAGAAGGCCACTTTAGAATAGTCCAATGTTCATTTCTTGATATGCTTCATTTTTCCGTCTGTGAACATAGAGCTGATGTGCCTTGGCAAAAAGTTCCATTTTTGTCTCATCTGTCCATAGGACATTCTCCCAGAAGTCAACATGTAGTTTGGCATATTCCAGTCTGGCTTTTTTATGATTTGTTTTCAACAATGGTGTCCTCCTTGGTCGTCTCCCATGTAGTCCACTTTGGCTCAAACAACGACGGATGGTGCGATCCGACACTGATGTTCCTTGAGCATGAAGTTCACCTTGGATCTCTTTAGAAGTCTTTCTGGGCTCTTTTGTTACCATTCGGATTATCCGTCTCTTTGATTTGTCATCAATTTTCCTCCTGCGGTCACGTCCAGGGAGGTTGGCTACAGTCCCATGGATCTTAAATTTCTGAATAATATGTGCAACTGTAGTCACAGGAACATCTAGCTGCTTGGAAATGGTCTTATAGCCTTTACCTTTAACATGCTTGTCCATAATTTTCTTTCGAATCTCCTGAGACAACTCTTTCCTTCGCTTCCTCTGGTCCATGTTGAGTGTGGTACATACCATGTCACCAAACAACACAGTGACTACCTGGAGCCCTATATATAGGCCCACTGACTGATTACAAGATTGTAGACACCTGTGATGCTAATTAGTGGACACACCTTGAATTAACATGTCCCTTTGGTCACATTATTTTCAGTATTTTCTAGGGGTACCATCATTTTTGTCCAGGCCTGTTCCATGAGTTTACTTTTTAAAATAATTCCGTTGAAGCATGGTTGAAAAGCAATGTCTGGCTTTCATTGGTTAACATTCATAATTATTTTTTTTTTAATTATTACTTTCGTCAGATTAAAGTTATTTCTGTGACCATTGTGAGTTTTTCTTTCATTGACCGAAGGGTACCAACAATTTTGTCCACGTGTGTATAAGCAGCTTTATACTGATTGTGACTTTTAACAATTGTGATTATTAATTTACTAACTAAACTCTTGCTGAAATATAATTAATAAACCTACTTTCCTTTTACAAATATCTTTTTAAAAAATATTTAGATACTTATAAAAAAAAGCAATTTATTATTTTCTGTATTTTCTGTTATACTGTATCAAATATATTTAAGTCAAAATTTTAAATTTTTTAATTTTTTTATGTCCTGTAATTAGATTAATAATGAATGTAAATATATTTCAGTGTAAGGTGGAGTCACAGTGATTACATTATTTTTAACCTGTAAGTTGTGAACTATAACTGTGTTTAAAGTTACTTTTACATTAACTTTACCTGTCACTGTAGTATTAATTACAATAGTAATCACTTTGTGTTAATGTCACGAACTCGGGTGCGAGGCATAAACGCAGAGGATCTTGGTGTATAAGGAATCGATGTATTTTATTTAAACAGAAAACAGGGAAATTAATTAAACAAATAGATTTTAATATAAAACAAATCAAAACACGAAGCACAATGAACGGACATGAACGAGGTGAAAATCAACAGATGCCAGACGAAAACCTCAAAGAAACAAAACTATTTATAATCAAACTAATAACCAACTCGGTTCAGGTGAGCGCCCACGTCACCTGACCGAGATGTATAACGAGAAATGAAGTACAAAATTAAACTACAAACAAAAGACTCAGGGCGCTTTGGCGCCCTCTAGGGGTTATCCCTTACAGTTAAAGAAAAAGTTACAAAGGTTTTACAATCAAAGAGAAAAACAACTGGTTAAATGCTTCTGTCTTTATTGATAAATGCAGGGGCAAAAATCTAAGCAATAGATTAAAAGTCTCATTCATTAATCTGCAAAGCAATTGATCTTTTAAATTAAAAAGTAAATCAAAGAAAAAGTTACACCATTTAGTAGTCTAACAACTTAGCCAAATGATCTCGAATTTTAAGGAGAGGTGTAAAAATTAGTTCAGTTTTTTTTTTTTTTACTTTTTCTTTAAGTGATAATGACAATGTGCGGTTGAAATGGCCACCATGTTCAAATGACTTGACACCTTGTGATTTTTTTTCTATGGGGCTCTGTGAAAGAACTGATCTTTATCACCCCACTCTTCCTACAAGCCTAGAGGAACTTAAGCAGAGAATCAGCTTTTTTTTTATTCATATTTCAAATGATGTGAATTTTTTGATTTCCCATTCTGGTGACCATATTTTACTCTGTACATGCTTGATTCACTTTTTTGTGATGTTTAACGCATCTGACACATCCATTTTCAAAGCAGCGGTAGACAGGAATTTTCTTGTCTATAATCTTTATATTTTCTTCCCACTGCACATTATTATAACCTGATGTATCATGACGCCAAACGTCTCTAAAAACAAAAGCTTTGGGGCCTCTGTGCTTCCTGAATATCTCGAGTCCTGGGATGATGCTGTAGCATTTGTTAGGTGTTGAGCAGGTTTTCACACATGGTGAGTTCATGGTAAAGAAAACTGTGCAGCCATCTTTATTTTTTTCCAAGAGCTTTTTCATGAGTGAGGGTGAGGTGCTTCTCAGCAGCAGGTACTCAGAGTGGCAGGTTTTTATTTCATCAATTTGTCTCGGTTTTGCAGCAATCAGCTGACTACCCTTGTAAATTCGTTTTGGACCGTTCATGTCGTCTTTCACTTTCTTTTTATTCTGATCGTCAGAGAGAAAGTTCTGGTCGAGTTTGGCACCTCGTTCACAATATCTAGCTGGGACATTAATGGCCAGAGCGTACTGATTATTTCCACTTCCATAGCTAAAAGGAGAAAAGGAGAAACAATATATGCCTCATAAGTATCATATACTTCAATAAAAAAGGTTTTCCAAGGGTTCTATATAGAGTGAATGGATAATTAACGGCTTCATGAAAACCTGACAAAGCAACAATTTCCTTATCAATAACACTTGAAATAATGACCATAAGTATATTCTTATATGCTCTTACTGTACATACTGTATAGTGAAGCATCTGACAATCCAGCAATAGGTATCAGAAAATGAGTATCAGTTTGGTGTATACACAATTAATTTTATTTATTTTTTTTTGTGACGGAATGATGAATTAAACAAATTTTAGATGCTAGAATCTCTCCTACTTCAGGATTGTGGACAATTTTGGTTTGCAATTTAAGGTCGCAGTAACCTTAGTTACTAACAATCAGGTATTTGTGCACGAGTGTGCGTGCATTTGTGTGCGCACATGTTCTTACGATTGATGAAGTTTATTTATTATTTTCAGAAGAATGTCATCATCAATTCCCAAAGTCAGAGGGAGCAGAAAGAGCAGGACGAATCCCAGCGCTCTAGAAGACACCTAAAGAAAACACACCCCAAACATCACCAAATATTACGCAACACATTCCTGGACCTGATTTGACAGAAATACACATTATACTGTAGTAAACATTTTAATACATACAATATCGGTGAGCGCTATATTAAATAAAGAAAATAAGAAGATAAGGTTCTGGGACTGCAGTGTACTTCAGCATTAAGTGAACAGTTGGTGAAAATCTTATTGTACAAACAAAATGTAAAACGGGATAATTACTCTGGTCTTAAACCAGCCACCTGCAGCATCCTGTATCCTGTAGCATCTCTTAACCGAACCTACCGCTCAGAAAGAATAAACAAGCAGCTTTATGCTGATTGGGACTCATACTGAAGTTGACACTAAATGGAATAAATCTATGGGTGATTCCTGTGTTCTGGGTGTGACATTCAGATTCATATCAGTAAACAAAGAGGACGAGTTTAGTGTCAGTGAATTAATTTGTAAACCTTTGAATGTAATCTCTGCAACTAAAAACAAACAAATCCTCAAAAATCATATAACCATTTACATCCTGTAAACTTTATATTTAACAAACACTTTTGAGAGGTACAGGTTTTAAAAAGAAAAGAAAAAAAGAAAACTGAGCTTTTAAGACAATTGCAAAAAGTGCCTGGAAAGAGACTTAAAAGAACACAAAATCTAGATTTGAAAATGGAACAAATCATTTCAGATTAACTGGCATTACGCATGTGACATTTTTATGTTATGAATGTGACGTGCATGAATCAGCCATCTACTAATTATATAATGAACGCGCTCAAATAGTGAATTTTAACATGAGCATTTGAAAAAAGTAATTATAAACTATATATAACTCACATATCACATTCTTTAAAATTACAAACCAAAACAGTATATTAAATAAAGCAGATCAAAAGAAAAAGTCCAGCGGTTGCAGCGTACGTCAGGAAAATATAAAAAGCTAGAAAATATTTTAATGTAGCACAGAAAATGTCAATTAAAAGTCCTTTATAAGACGATGACTTTTAATTACTCTGGGCTAAAACTAGACACATGACGCATCCTGTATTTAACAGACTCATGCACACTTTCACATTTGACTTACATACTGTAACTCACCATCTTGTCTCTTGTTCAGATCTGAAGCAGTACAAGCGAGGATGTGCCTTATTGCCCAAGAAAGAATATGTGAGCAACTTTATACTGATCGTGGCTCCGCCTCCTCTTCCTTTAGCTTTATTGACGGTGTACAGTGTGGTGTCCAGTTCATGTGTGAAAATGATTCCTCACGCTCCCAGAGCCACATGTACTAATTTGAATCCTGGAATATGGCCGTGCCATCATTAAAAAAAAACTCCATAGATTTGATGTGCTGGTGATTCAGTACATTCAGGTGGTCAGCTGACTTCATTTTATTCCCACATAACGTTGCTGAGTCTCGACCTGAGCGACTGAAGCGACCTCAGATCATAACACTGTCTCCAGAGGCTTGTACAGTGGACACTATGCATGATGGGAGCATCGCTTCATTCTCTTCCCTTCTTACCCTGACACGCCCATCACTCTGGAACAGGCACAATCTTGTCTCATCAGGTCACATGACCTATTGCTGATGAGTCTGACTAATAAGTGGTTTTCTTATGCACACAAAGCTGTTTAGTCCTAATCCTGTGAGTTCTCATCACATTGTGCGTGTATAGAAAACGTGTTACTTAATCTATACTCTTATTAAAATCAGTTTTTTAAAAGGCATCTTTACTAAGCAATTAAGTCATCTCCAGTCATGATTTTTTTTCTGACCACATTCAGCACTATCCTCACTCATCATCTATAACGCTTAATCCTGTATTCAGGGTCACAGGGGGGCCTGGAGCCTATCCCAGGAGACTTAGGGCACAAGGCAGGGTACACCCTGGACAGGGTGCCAATCCTTCACAGGGGGAAGAAACTGGAGTACCCTGAAGAAACCCACCAAGCACAGGGAGAATATGCAAACTCCATGCACACAGAGATGGGCCTCAAACCCGGCCGGGAATCGAACCCGGACCCTGGAGGTGCAAGGCGACAGTGCTAACCACTACACGCCACTACACCACCGTGCCGCCATCAGCACTATCGTTAAAGGTTTTAATAATGTGTTAGACAGCTCTTTAAACCAATTTCAGTCATTTTAAATCCAGTAATGTCTGACTTCAATATCATGAGCCTACAACACATAACCTGTGAGAAACCCTGAAATTGACTTTTTGTTAAATTAAATGTTTTGTGCAAGTTCCTTATTTATTAATAATTACAAAAACTTTCACAACATCAGCATGAACACACACACACACACACACACACACACACACACACACACACACACACACACACACACAAACACCCTTATCCTACACACTCATTCTGAGCAGTTCCACTTTTTCGGCAAAATGAAAACGCCCATGTTCACAAAGAAACGTTATTTCACAATATAAACAGGAAATTCACAGCGGACCAACACCAAAAGATGACATGGCACCCCAGATCATCAGTGACTGTGGAAGCTTCACACTGCACTTCAAACAAGTATTCTGTTCCTCTCCGATCTTCCTTCAGACTCCTGCCTCACTCCACTACTTTTAAAACTCGACCAAGTTTTCTTGACATTCTTCTTAAGGCTGAAATCATCCATGTTGCTTGTGCACTTTTCCTTTCACACATATTCCTTTCCAGTCATCTTTGCATGAATATTTTCCAATACAGCAGCTTCTGTGGCTTTCCCTTCATATAGAGGGGGCTGATGATTGTCTTCTGGACAAATGTCGTCAGCATTCTTCCCGATGATTGAAAAAAATATTTATCATGGTATAGAATACCTTCCTTCATTGCATCCACCTATAATCATTTGCACTCATTAAATATAACTCCTTCACTGTGTACTGTTTACATATGCAAATTATTTTGCACTGTGACAAATTTACTTTTATTTAGATGCTAGTAACTGTAATTTGTTCCCTTGTACAATAAAGTTAAACCTAAAATCTAATGATTGTGGCTGTGTGTACTAAATTAGACTGAGAGATACACAATATTTATACTATGTGAACAGTAATTAAGTCAAAGCCGACATGAAATATTCTCATAAAAACATTTTCCGTGATATTCTAAATTTTCGAGATGTACTGCATATCTGATCTAGGACCACATATGAACTTGACTCAGATCCCACACACATACTGTACATACATACAGTAATACACACACACACACACACACACACACACACACACACACACACACACACACACACACACACACACACACACACACTGTAACTGCTTAAGGAACATCAGCATACAGTACACTAACAGTCTACATGCAATAAGGCACAGACACACAAATGCTACAGAAATACAAATACACACTAACACAGACTAAGATAAACAAACACACACACCATTTACTTCATATTCGTTGCAATACAAAGACTTTTCACTTTTCCTTTCTTTTTATTTCACTTTTCAGGAATACTTACACACCTAATACTGTTACAAAATGACTTACACTCGTCGGTGTTTTGGTGTTTGCCAGGTGGTGACTTCAGAAGTGTGTGTGAGTGTAGATATGGTTTAATCAGTCTTACATAAAAACAAACCCTAAGAACATGAACTTGCACACAGACAGTGTATGACAAACACTAACACTGTCTACATACATACAGTAATACACACACACACACACACACACACACACACACACACACACACACACACACACACACACACACACATTGTCTTAGTGTCAGTCATGTAGAAATTGACAAAAAAAAAAAAAAAAAAACATCCAGTATAAATTCCCTTGGAACCACCTGTTTAAAAATGATTAGTGATATGTAGCAATATTAGTTGTTTCCTTATGGCTAACATAGAACTTTGACATTTAGGGGGCAAACATACAACACCGTACATTTAAATTGATTTTGTTAACATATGTGACAACAATAAAAACACCTGCCTAATATTGTGTCAGTGTCTCTTGTTTGTAATATCACTTCATTCGTCTACGTAAGCAAATATTTCACTGTATTTCCCACGATTATTTTTACTTATGCATACTTTTTTACTTTTACTCCACTATATCCTACACGAAATATCTGTACTTTCTACTTCACTACATTTCTGCATTTCTCCATCGTGTCACAGAGGTGTGTAGCATTTTAAGCAGAAATAGCGCTACCTCCTGACCATGAAGCATAGATTTGCTTTTCTTTTTTTTTAAATGCTCGATCATGTAGCAGGTGTTCGAAATTGGAAGTGTAGATGGTTGTAGACACCGACAAAAACAGCACATATACAGTAAAGCAGAGAGAAAGGAAAATCTTACTATGACTTAAAGACTACTAATATAAGCTCAGTATAAGAAGATTCATTAGAAGGTGAGTACTTTTGTGCTTTCAATCAAGAAGAATTGTAAACTTCTGCAACCTTTTCAACACTCATGGTTGTCCTCTTGCTTAATTTGTTCTTTGTACCCTGGTGGTGTACCATCTTCATGGAAATATAATCAGAGGTGATGCTTCACTTTTTCTAATGTGGAGGTCAGTCTGCCAGGTCTTTTCTGACCCCAAAGTATAACAAAGACTCAAACAACAAAACAAAACCCTCCAAAAAAGTACTGTAATGATTTTCTAATTGACTTTAAAAAATATAAAATATAAATGTAAAATAAAATTAATTAATTGTAATTTTTAAAATGTAAGTAAAGTAGAGATGTAGTGGGCTGGGACAGCAGTTTAAAAAGTTTTTACGGACGAACTTTAATAAATAAAAGTGTTAATAAAATGTCTTTCACTTTCAATATTTGTAACAAAAAATGTTCTGCCTGTTTTGGAGTCCCTGTGTTCTGCATTAAATGTATGCTGAGAAATGCATTTTCCCCCTATTTTATTATGTGTAAATGTTATTATCTTTATTTTAAAAAAAATTTTAAACACAAAATGGTTTATAATCTTACATTTTCCATTAAATTGTTATGATATCCAAGTATAAAATTCAATGTACTCATATCATAAAGATTTTATATTTAAACTTAAAATATGAAGCTGAGCTCGCATGAGCTCGCATGCGCTGGTACATAAACATACAGTTTAATACACGGCAATGTGTTGCATTTTTAAAAAAAAAATATTCAGTGTGTGCTTTTTGACTGTTCTTTTATCTGTTGTCCTTTTTTAAATTAATATTTGTTTTTTAAGTTTACTAACGATCAGTTTCATCAGAATCTGGCACTGATGACGAACCATCACACATCTTGTATTTTTACAAGTTATTATGCAATAAAATTCTTTACATTTTTTGATAGAGAATAGATACTGTATGTTTGGTCTGTTTTGTTGTTGTTTGGTTTTTTGTTCTTGTCAAATAATAATTTTCCAACTTTGCATATTTGTGAATATAATATTAATGGGACACAAATGGAACCTTGACTCTGAACCACCATTAATCACTGTGTGTTGTGTGACAGCTATGAAAAACAACGTAGACTGATTAAATGCTTTCATCTTTATTGACAGATGCAAAAATTGGAAGACAAGCAAGAACATTGAATACTTACTTGAACATATCATATAACTAACAATTGTCATCAATATTCATATGTAACCTAAATCAAAGATTTATTTTTTTTACTAAGAGCATTTTAAAAGAAGGAGTTGGCATTAAATTGCATTACGATGAGCATATTCTGGGCAGAATTCTCATTTGCACCTCGCATCAACTACGTTGTTGTTGTTTATGCAGCGGACACATCCATTGTTGTCACAGCGATACACTGGAATTATATTGTTTATAACACGAATGTTGTTTTCCCACTCACGCTTACCAACATCACGATGCCAAACCTGACGAAAAACAAATGCTTTTGGACCCCTGTGATTGCTAAACATCTCAAGAGCTGGGATGATGCTGTAGGGTCCGTTAGGTGTCGAGCAAGAGCGCACACACGGGGAGTTCAGGGTGAAGAAGACCGTGCAGCCATTCCTGTCTTTATACAGAAGGTTTTGCATGAGTGGGTCAAAGTGAGCTAGGCGTGAGGACTTGGATTCTATCAGCAACAGATACTCGGAGTGGTAATTGGCCCGTGAGCGAGGGATGGGTTTTGGTCTGGCACCAATCAGGTGATGACCGTAGTAAATTCGCTCGGCACTATTCATGTTGTTTCTTACTCTCTCATTATCGCGATCCCAGACGAGGAAGTGACGGTCAAAAACAGCATTGTTACTGCAGTAATGGGCTGGAACATTAATGGCCATGGCATACTGAGTATTAACTCCATAGCTATAAATGGTAAAATGGTAAAAAAAAAAAAAAAAAAATTAGAAAAGTTATTAATCAATAAAAGAGAAACAATAAAATAAATAAAATATGTCACATTCATATGGCACACTTTTTAAGGGTTACACTCTTACACAAATTAAAGGCATCTTACTTTGTATGGAGGTAGTTGATGATATTCTGGAGATTGTCAACCGCCAAAGATGGATACAGCAGAAAGACCAGGATGAATCCCAGTGCTCCAGAACACACCTGATCAAAACACACAAACAAACCAAACACCAACTATAAGAACGCAGCTGGTCTACAGAGTACTCTAGTTAGATTCTGCCATGAAACCCTCCCAAGTCTATGTCCTCATAAAGTCCAACCAAACCCAACACCAGGTGGTTCACTAAGCAACAAGCAGAAGTGCTCACTCAGGAGCAGGATGAGAACCAAGGGTCTCTCCCCTACATACATCTCACTAAATCTCTAGCTGTATCTTCCCGCCACCATCCCACACCAAGATAGCCTCCACCAATGATCCAGTGGCGTTCAGTGAGATTTTTCAAGCTCGTGCCAGGTTGGTGACACCACGGCCAGGCACGAGAGGGTATGCTTCAGGATCTATAAGTATTTGGACAGTGACACATTTTTCATATTTTCTCCTCTGGACTCCACCGAAATGGATTACAAAAGAATGAATCAAGATTGAATTAAAGTATAAACTTTCAGCTTTCAGCTGAATCAGGGGGTTTAACAAATGATTCCATTAAAACTTAAAAATTATTCTTCTGTTTTTTAATTGGATTTTATACTAATTGCATTTAGTATCTATTCATGGGAACTCTCAAAATGTAGTCATCAAGTGATGTGCAAGTGAATAAAAGTCTTATAAGAGAGAAATAGCAGAATCGTTTACTGATCATGTGACTACTGATGGATGTAGTGCATAGAGTCCTACTTTCTGCTCCGATTCAGTCAAATGCTGCTGATTGAACCGTTAGCTCTTCACATTAAACACACAACAATTTATGAATCATTTGTGAAAAAAAATAATACTATGAACAATACTACATTTATATCCAGGTGAAATGTCCAATTGTCTCCTGAAACAGGATGTCAAACTGCTGTCAATTGCTTTAAGCACACAAGGACAATTAATCCATGATGGAAACTTCAGTAACACCTACAATGTAGTTAAAAGTAATAAGATTTGTTTACAGTGTTAATCAGCAACAAACACTATATTAAATAGTGAAAATAAGACAAAATGTAAAACGAAAACCCTTCAGAGGATAATTACTCTGGTCTAAAACCAGCCCCCTGCAGCATCCTGTATGTAACACACACACACACACACACACACACACAACTTACATACTGTAACTCACCATCTCGTCTCGTGTTCAGAATAGAAGAAGTAAGAATAAGGATGTACTTGAGTCTCTCTTAACCGAACCTACAGCTCAGAAAGAATATACGAGCAGCTTTATACTGATCCTGACTCCGCCCCCTCTTCAAGAAAACACTTGATGTTTCTTACTCATGCAGTTTCAATCATGTGTACATTTACACGCATATAACTGGAACTGAAGTTGAGACTAAATGTAATCAATCTATTGATAATTAAAGTAAACATGATATGGATAGAAGATAATGGACGAGTTTAGTGTCAGTGACTTTATTTGTAAACCTTTTGACGTGAGTTTAATCTACAAATTAAAAACAAACAAATCCTCAAAATTCATAGCATCCTGAAAATATCTAGATTTTTATCAGCAGCGTTATGAATGTGATGTTAAACTGACTCTTTATTTTCAGCGCAGGTTTTCTACAAACATTTTTTACCGTTTTAAAGACAGTTGCATAAAGCGTTCCACTTGTACCCTGAAAGAGACTTGAATGGACACGACTTATATAGCTTAAATATGTCATTTTTGGAACAAATAATTTCAGATAAACTGGTGTTATGGATGTGACGTGTCTGAAGCAGCCCTGTACTAACTATATAAAGAACTCGCATTAAATACTGAATTTTAACATCAAATAAAAATGATTTAAAACCATTAAAAAAAAATGTTATCAGTGATTATTTCCAGCATTTAGTCTCATCATTTTTTCTCGTAATTTTCGTGCCTTTTTCTGGTTTTTGATGCTCATTATTGGACTTAACTGTTTAAGTAAGTAATAATATATCCAATAATATCCAAGTAATAATGAGCAAGTTGCATGGAATTGTATCCAAAAAAAGACTGAAGAGTGAGAAAATTGATATATACTGTAGAATAAAACTGTGTAGTTGACGTGTAGGTGTCTGTATATTCAAGATTTTTGCGGGGAAAAAAATTGGGGGGGGGAATTTTGGGGAACACAAGATGAGTAATCCAACTTATTTTTAAGAGAAGAGAAGATACGCTACTTTTAAGTTTTTATAGAAATCATCATTTTTAATTTTTTTTTTTTAATCTTGTAAAAATCATTAGATAATTCCAAAATTCAACAGATGGCCTATGGAATAAAATCACTGTCAAAAATAATCGTGCGTAGAAAAAAAAAAGATTTGTGTGTAATTCTGCGTTTTGTCCGAGTTGGATTCCAAAATCTACGGCACGACAGCTTACAGATACGATATTTTGTGTGTTTGTTACAGTACAACTCTGAAATATTCGACTCTGACCGTTTACAGACACAGAACTCGTTTCTACATCTCCTCTGTTACACGGACGAATTGCGAAATCACGCCCATGAATGTAGCGTGTTAGACCGCTGTCAAAAATACGTCAACTCAGCAGGGAGTTATCATCACATGCCATGTACAGTCCTGACCTCACTCTAAGCTATTGCCACATGTTTGTGTCATTGAAGGAGTTCCTGGGAGGCCGGCGTTTCAGACATTATAAACATATATTATATATACATAGACATATATTATTTTCAGACGTGAGTCAAGTCAAGTCAAGTCGATTTTATTTATATGGCGCTTTTAACCATTGACATTGTCGCAAAGCAGCTTTACACAATCAAAAGAAGTAAGTTTCAGGCAGTTCGATCGTGGCTCCACTGGGATAAGTGCATGAGTGTAGCAGAGGATTATATAGAGAAATAAAGAGAGTTTTGCACTGTCAGTACTGTGTTCTGTTATTGTACACAGTCAAAAGTGACGGTCTGGCCTCCGAGTGGCGCAGTGGTTAAAGCGCTCGCCCTATCATCCGGAGATCGCTAGTTCGAATCCCGGGTGGTGCTGTAACCTCTCGCAGCCGGAGGTCTAGAGAGAGCTGATTGGCCGAGCTCTCTCAGAGGGGAGGGATGAGAGGTACTTGGTGCTCCTACATTAATCACGGCTCTACAGCCAGTCAGGGGCGTCTGTGAGCTCGCGCAACGGAGGGAGCGGATAGCGCTGTCCTCCGAGTGTGTTACGCCGCCCCCAACGGTGCGCGAGCGAGCGGTTCGAAAAGATGCGGTCGGCTGGCGTCACGTGGTTCGGAGGAAACACGTGATAGTCTTCGTGGTAGTAGTAGCCTTAATGTGGGAGCCCCCTAGTGACGGGGAGGAATTGGACACGACTAAATTAGGGAGAAAATCAGGGGAAAAAAAAAAAGAAAAGTGACGGTCTGACTTGAACACCCCTACACCTGGGTGAATACACCTGGTTCTTTATGTCCGAGTTTGCTAGAGAAGATGCAGAAACCAACATCACTTTAAAAGTGATGGGATAAACTTTTAAAGAAAACTTTAAAAGTTAAGGTTTGTTTATAATAACATAATATATAGAATAATGTAATAGAGCATCATTAAATGATGCTGGAAGCAACTGTTCACCTCTCAGCTCTACCCTGAATACTCCACAAAACAAGGCTTTATTAATCTGGAAATGGCCAGGAGGATGACTTCTGAATTAAGGTCCATTGTTTGTGGATTCATGTTATCTAATCTTAAAATAAATAAATAAATAAATAAATAAACATTTCCTGTGCCTGACACTAGATGGAGCTGTTTAGTAAGATTAGCCATCTGTATATTTTAAAGTCCTTACGGATCTGTTCTACAGCTACGTTGCCATGGTGCCAGCTCAACATCTGCTCGAAATGTAATTGGATTTGTCGCAAATGGAAGTGACCAATCTTGCTTACCTAAAAATGTCAAGTTGTTACTTTCGTGTTTTGGAAGGATGGTTTTATATGTGCCCGAAATTAACAGTATAATTTGGTGTTATACTGTCTTGCTGTCTTGTGAGTTTTGACATTAAAATTGGTGTAAGCTTTTAGAAGCAAGTGACCTGTAAAAAACTTTGCTTAAATAAAAGCATTCCGTGCAAAGTTACGGATTTCTTCCAAGAAAAACATCTGTAGTGTCCGTAACCATGTCAAATTCATGTAGCAATATATTAACGATTTCCATTTTATAATAATACACCTTTTTCAGTCTTTTCATGTGAAATCTAAATTCATCTGAATGATAAATTAGATCATTGACAGATTTGAATTCAAGAAATGTTACAGACACTAAATGAAAAGGCATGAAATTGTATTTGGCAAATGTGTTTTTTTATTTGACAAATAGAAATGTGTATACATGTTTACATAATAACAAGCATTGATTGGGAGATGGGAAGCATTAAGTGTTGGTTAACAATGTTATACAGTATGATCCTGTCTGAAAATTCACTTAGACGTGACGCTTTTTAGCAGCGATACCACGGTTTGGCTGATTGTGTTTCATTATAGTCCTAATGATATATTAGAAATATCTTGACTCTTCCTTTTTCAGGTCACCTTGAACAGAGGCCAAGTGCAAAGTGGATCACGTTTCTCAGAAGCTCAGAGGCTCTTTCTTTTGTTCAGTTTGTTTTTTCTGTACACATCTCTACCTTTATTTACAGAACGACAAAAAGTAAAACTTGTACATGTAATTGAAACGGACCGTGTAGTGTAAAGAAACAGAGACAAGTCTGAAGAAACGTTGAAGGAAATATTTTAGTTATTTGATTTCTTTGCAGATGTTCACTGGATTTGTGGGAGTTTTTTTATCATTTCTTGTTCACTGAGATGCTTCACCGGCACTTTTAGGATGGCAGTGACACTTTGTGTGTGTGTGTGTGTGTGTGTGTGTGTGTGTGTGTGTGTGTGTGTGTGTGTGCGTGCGTGTGTGTGTGTGTGTAGTCTTGGGACGGAGTGGCACATGGGCAGCACGTTTCCATAAACTAATTTATTCATTTTCACATTTTATTAACACTAAAGCGATCTGGCTTTATAGAGTTCACTCACAAATAATGTAGGTATGTAGTGTTCCAGCAGGGGGCAGTGTTTGACATTTGGCATGAAAACTACTGTAGGTGCACATACAGTACAGTATCTCTCTGTGTGTGTGTGTGTGTGTGTGTGTGTGTGTGTGTGTGTGTGTGTGTGTGTGTGTGTGTGTGTGTGTGTGTGTGTTTAATACCTAGTGAGTCCTAGAAGTTTGCCCTAACATTAACACACCACATACACTAGCATTAATACACACTGTACACAAGTTCATGAAGTTCTCAATTCTGATTGGTCAGAAGATGTTGATTAGTTTTCCATAACAGCAGCCCTGACAGCTGACACTCCACGTGATCAGATCTAACCTGTGTGTGTGTGTGTGTGTGTGTGTGTGTGTGTGTGTGTGTGTGTGTGTGTGTGTGTGTGTGTGTGTGTGTGTGTGCCATGTTGTTATAGGAAAAATCTCTAGGGTGATACACACACACACACACACACACACAGAGAGAGAGAGAGAGAGAGAGAGAGAGAGAGAGAGATACTGAGAACATAACACACCAATATACACTAACATTATAATAGACACTCGTACATTAACTCACTGTCTCTCTCCACATACAAACACTGACTAAAACCTAAAAAAAAAAAACACTAACAACAAGTAACACACAATAATGCCCAATAGGAGACTCTTGTACACAGTATCGCACACACACACACACACACACACACACACACACACACACACACACACACACACACACACACACACACACACACACACACACACACAGCAAAGTTCTAAAGAAAACAGTAATACAGAATAACAATTTTTCCCATTCAAAAACAAAAACATTGTAAGAGGAACTAACACACACACACACACACACACACACACACATATATATAAAAATGTACTACAGGGGACACACATACACACACAGTCTAATAATGTTTCAGAAACATTTTGTTTTCTGGATTTGGGAAGTAGGAGAAGGTTTTTGGAGCAGATGAGGAAGTAGGATTGTGTGTGTGTGTGCGTGTGTGTGTGTGTGTGTGTGTGTGTGTGTGTTTACATATGAAACTCAGGTACCCAGTGACATCGCTGTGGTCAGACAGGTTCGACAGGTTTGCAGGTTTCTGTCAACAAACGCTGGCCGCCGTCTCCTAGTTCGTCTCTTTAGCTTCTGACAGCAACACGACACAGCACTGATTTTATAATCCACAAATTCCTCTCAAATTTCTTCCTACTGAGAGTCAGAATGAGGACTATGAGAAACTCTCCTGAGCGCTCCTCGGCACTGCGAACGCTTTCACATGCGCACGTCCTGAACTGTTTCATTCCTCTTCCACCAAGATGACTTCCTTATCCCAATTACGTTTCAGTGACTCTTCTTTCACTTTCTTCCATTCGTTCTACTCAAGTTAACAAGACAGGGGGAAAAATGCGGTTCGTCATGTTATCAAGATGAAATCAGAAAATAAAAATGTTGGAAAACCTAAAGTTTCATCTCTACGTCTGAGTGTTACAAAGTACTGCAGACACAGACGTCTAGTAAACATCTTCTCATGGAAAACTTTAACAAATCACTAAACGCTTTATTAAATGATTAAGGATTAATAAATCAGTGCGTGTATCCAGGTCCTGGATCACATCTATAACACATCTATAAATCATGTTCAGAAGAATCACATCCATGAATTGCTTGTTTCTAGATTTGTTCTAAAAAATTCTCATTTATTTATTAAATACAAAATATATGTGAATTTGTTATGCAAGCTTTGTTGGACTATACCTTCCGTCTTTGTTCCCAACAAATCCCACTTTCTTTGTTATGACTGGCCACAAGAATGTACTCTTACCTGTGATTGGTCAGATCTTCACTGAGGTTGAAATGTAAATCAATCCTACAGGTGGTACTTACCCCTGAGATTTATCTAACTTTTTTTTTTTTTTTCCGTTTATCCCAGTTAGTAAGGCGGGGCCTGAACACAGGGTCAGCCAGGATACAGTGCGCCCCAGGAGGAGATGGGGTTAAGGGCCTTGCTCAAGGACTCACCAGTGGTGCAGGGGCTTGAACTCTGACCTTCTAATCAGTAACCTAGAGCCTTTGCCACAACTGCCCTCAAAACATGAAAACTGTGCCGTATTGTATATAAATTTTTTTTAGAGCATTTCATAAAAGAATACAATTTTTTCCTTCTATATGTATTAAAACTAATCTCATTAATATAAACCTGTGATTTGCGGATAGACTACTGTAAGAGCTGCTGTTATAGAACTCATTCCAAAGCCCAGTGGATGAAGAACACACATGCTTGTGTAATCGTTTTATTTAAGATTTTCCCCACATTTCTTCCTCAATCTGATCTTTCCACCAAATCCCATCCACCAGCCAACCCTCCCTCCCATCACATGATGTCTACTAATTAGACAGGGTGTGAGCAACACTGGCAACACCTCCTGTGTCATCTTGGTTTTTACTGTGGAAAAAAAAAAAAAAAAAAGATTTATTTTGTATATAAAACTTTTCATACTTACCTTTTCAAAACTGACCAAAACCTCAATAAGAGATCAAACTTAATCAAGAAATTATTCCATACATACATGGAAAATAAAGGAATTGAATGTTATAAATGAAAAAGACAAGGAAAGAGTGTTATATTTTATGTGATTAATGTACCTAGTGCACTGTGCCTTGGCCAAGTGTTGCTCAAACATCAGGAATTGCAAGTTCCCTCCTCTTACATGCAGACAAACCTGTTCGAGCACATTGCATCCTTTGAGCGTGATGTAAACGCTCTTGTTTGACTTGTCAAGTTTCCATTTGAGATACAGACAGGGAAAAAGAAGCAGACCTCGCATTCTGGGACTCTTCCGTCCGACGTATCAGTCACCATGTCGTACACGGCCAGGTCGTACACGGCCAAGTCGTACGGCGACAAGTCCTACGCGGACAAGTCCTACGGCGACCGCTCGTATGGCGAGAAGTCTTACAAGGACAGCGCTTACACGAACTTGGATGAAGCAGCCAAAGCGGCACACGATCAACAGCTTCTGAAGGAAAAGCAGAAGCGCAAAGAGGCGATGCACTGCGAAGTCGCCGCTCTCGTGATCGGATTCGTCGGTCTGATCGGTGTCGCGGCTGTTACGGGTCTCCCCATGTGGAAGGTGACGGCGTTCATCCAGGAGAACATCATCGTCATGGAGAACCGCTGGGAAGGCCTGTGGATGAACTGCTACCGCCAGGCCAACATCCGCATGCAGTGCAAAGTGTACGATTCCCTGCTCTACCTGCCCCCCGAGCTCCAGGCTGCCCGAGGTCTCATGTGCACCGCCGTGGCTTTGACGGTACTCGCCTGCGTCATCTCGGCCATTGGGATGAGGTGCACTCGCCTTGTGGACTCGCGACCGCGTGTCAAGCACATCACCCTGATGGTCGGTGGGTGTCTGTTCCTGGGAGGATGTATAGCCACCCTCATTCCTGTCTCCTGGACCGCCCACGTCATCATCCAGGATTTCTACAACCCCCTGCTGATTGACGCGCAGCGACGAGAGCTCGGAGAGGCGCTCTACATCGGATGGGTGAGCGCAGCGTTATGCTTCACAGCTGGGGTTATACTGCTGTGCCGCCACGCACCGAGAATAGAAGAGACGGAGGACGTCAACTCTGTGTTGTCCCGGGCCCAGTACGCTCCATACAATAACACCTATCCTGGATATACCTATTACCCAGGTTACAGCTACCAGCCGGCATACGGACATCACCCTCCTTCTGTTGCCTACGTGCCATCTGCATATTAAAGGACTAAATATAGGACATGTAGGACAGAGATTTCTACAGTTGTTATGATCTCTTGTGTTCCTGGACTCATCAGTGTAAATAATGAACATGGATCGATTCTGTACAAGAGGACTTTTCTTTTTTTTTTTTCAAACCAATATTGTATGTTTTAACCTTGTCTATTGTTATATGTAAGTTTTTAATGTAAAAACATTAGTTAAGTAATGAACTTGACTTGTGTGTTGTCACTGAGCACTATTAGTGAAGAATATTCAGTACATATACAGTAGTATAAACATTAGCTAGACTGATCATGTGACATACTATGGACATCACCAAAACACACACACACACAATTGTAAGCTCTTGTTACAATGCTGTAAAACTTTTTAAATCTTTGAATCCATATGTTTTGTTTTATGTTTGTAGTGTTTGTTTAAAATAAAAATTGTATTATCACAGTTACAGCAGACCACGCATTTTATTTATTTATTTATTTATTTATTTATTCATTTATTTTAGATTAAATACTGAATCCAAAGTCAAAACGAATCCAGTGACTTTGCTGGGTAACCACAATGGCGTCAGGTGTTTCCACCCGCTTTATTTTGTACAAAGAATTCCAGAAACATCAACAGCACATCTGGTTGAACCTGTTTGTGTAGTTCTGCTAAAAAGCAGTGTGATCTCAGTGTCGGCTTGTAGACACACCTGTAACTCAAATTAATCTGCCGGAAATCTAACAACGACACAGGTGGGAGTCTGGAAACCTAAAATAATTTTGCAACGTCACTTGGGAGAAACTGTTCCTAAAGTTCAAATATCATTCGATTCGCTTTATAAGTGTTGGAATTGGGATTAGAGAGGTTGGTGCTTAAACAAGACTAAAAAACTCGCAATCAAATAGCTAGTTTGCCCACATACGAAGGGTGTAAACAAATACAAATATCATGGTTTTAAAATGAATAAACAACAACTAAAAAAAAGTCAAGTGCGTAAAAAGGATGAACTGTAATGCGTGTGAGCGGTCAGATATCAAGATTATTGACCGGACATGAACTGGCAGAGATAGAACTTACACACAATGCTGGCAGAGCTGGCAGAATTAAACTAGGCTCTAAACAAAGATTTATAAACATTCATGTGACTAATTAAAGGAACAAACAATAATAATAATAATAATAATAATAATAATAATAATAATAATAATAATAATAGCAAATATTATTTTGCTAATTGTAGGAATTTCTTTCTGGAAAAAAAACATTCTCTGCCAATAGATTAAGATTTCGTTACATTTTTAGCAAATGTTGACTAGAAAAAAAGTTTTAAAAATAATTTTACGACTAGAAATAAGCTGAATAAATTTAGTTTGGACAACAAACTTGCTGTCATTTTCGCAGTGTATATGATCCACCTACAGTACACAAAAAGCAAAGATATCTACAGTTAGCGAGTGAAAATATCTTGAATATACAGTATAGAAGTTAAATGTATCTGCACTGTGTTAAAATAAGCCTCCAACAAGCCAAATATAAAATTAGTAAGTTTATTCCTGACAATTTTTTTTTTTTTTTTTTTTAATTCTTGTTCTTTTGGCAGACAATGTTGCTAGTTTTAGGAATGTATTTCTTGAAAGAAGCTCATTTAAAACACATTTTGCTTAAAAGTTTAGTAAAATTAAATCAATAATCTAATATTTATGAACTTATTTTAAGAAACCGTAGAGAAATTTAGATAAAACCAAAATATTTTCTTTTGCTAAGACATCTTTTTTTTTTTTTGCAGTGTCCAGCTGCAGTCAAGACTATCTGCTCGAAAGTTTGGGGTCACTTGCAAATTTCTTTGATTTTGTTTAGCGATTTTTTTTTTTCCTACATTCTACAACCATACTGGAGATTTTACTCACTCACTCTTCGTCTAGCCTATCCCAGGAGACTTGGGGCACGAGGCGGAGTACACCGCGGACAGGGTGCCAATCCACTGCAGGGAACAGCACATACATACAACCCACTAATTTACACACTATAGGCAACTTAGAAATGTTCATTATGTTAAGACTAATCTGTCTTTGGACTGTGGGAGGAAACCGGAGTACCCAGTGAAAACCTACCAAGCACAGGGAGAACATGTAAACTCCATGCAACCCAAACCTGGCTGGGAATCGATCCTGGAGGCGCAAGGCTATGAAATAACACATATGGAATTAGGTAAATATGTGACAACAATAGTAAGACAGTACGACACGGAGGTCCACCTTACAGCAATAGTCAAGAACAGTATGGTCAAGTGTGTCTGCAAAATCCATCGAGCTCCATGATGAAACTGTCTCTCATGAAGACCTTCCCAGGAAAGCGAGACCACAACTTAGCCCTGCTGCAGAGGAGAAATTCATTTAGAGTCACCACAGTCGCCTCAGAAATCACTGATTAACAACCAGCACCTCAGATTAGAGCCGTTATGAAGCTTTACAGAATAGAAGTAGAAGAAATGTTTCAATATCAACTGTTCAAAGGAGATTATTGCTTATTTAGGACACCTGTAGTATTATTTTACAGTGTAGAAAGAAATCAAAATCAGGAACGACTATGGAGTTAGAAAGTGATCCCAGACTTTTGAGCTGTAGTGTATATTAAGTCCAAGACCAAAATCACCCAAGATCGGGTCCAAATAAGTCAGTATTGGAGATTTTGGATTGAGACCACAAAAAAAAAAAAAATGACATCATAGAAATTGAAATCTAGTCAAGCCTTTGAACTGGAAGAGCTAGAACTTACAGACAATGCTGGCAGTGCTGGCATACTAAAAAAAAAACTCTAAACAACTGGATTCTTGTTCTGCAACCTGATTCCCACACCCAGGGACTGATCATATTATCTAGTAGCAAGAGACAATGGCATATTTCAAAAGCTACTGACTGTGTAATAAATCTGTCAAGCAAGTCAACTGACTTCAAGCTTCAAAAGAAAATACATCAACGTACAGTACAGAATCACATCATGTCCCCTAAGCCGTGCCATGGGGACCTTTAAAGGAAACATTGTACTGTAAGTCTTCCAGTGAAGCCGGAATTAACGAGAAACAAGAATTACAATTTTAAGGTGGAGTCAATTACAGGTCCGCTGCCAGTGGTCGTATATTTTACTATTAAATAATTCACCAAACTTCTTAGTTTCTCATTGTTTACTAGATAAAGTCCATCCAGGATACAATACTGTTATATAATAGTGCACAGACAGGTACAGTATAATGACTAAATGAGTTAAGAGGCGGTACTGTAGTACTGTGTGAAAGAGCGGAAAAATTGAGTCAGTCATATAAGAATGGGATAATTGAATAAATGTAACATCAGTCGATTTCTCTTTGTGTTTAATATTGTTTTTATTTTTATAAAAGCGATCTGGAGACCTTTTGAAGTCAACCCTATGGACACGTTTCATAAAAACAAGCTTCTCTTTTGGTTAATGTGTGTAACAACATCATTGAAGCGCATAATCCGTACGGTAATGTTTGACTTCGGCTACAGGCTATAAGGCGTAGCAGAAACAAGGAACTGCATGTGACACTCTGAGTCTGTATGTGTTTGTTGTTTTTTTTACGGATCCCCAGGCATCAGTGGTGACTTTGGCTAGCTGCTCCTTGCCCCTCCCTTCCTGGCAGGTGCAAATGAGCTCAGTGTAGAGGGATACGATTTCACAGCAACCACCTGGAGATCCCGCCCATCCGTTTGCTTCATTCTGCGTTACGGATGCAAGTGGGCAGGGATCAAGTGCACACAACTCATCCGCCGGGACTGCTTCTCCACCTGAATACGGATCCCAGCAAGACAGGGAGAGAGAGAGAGAAAGACAGTTTCTTTTCCAGGTAGAAAGAGTTCTCTACTGCTTGCTCCATTCAGACTGAAAGTTGCGAGAAGTTTCCATCCACTGGACCACGAGGAGACCGAGCTAAGATGGCAGGCCAGCCGATGGAGCTGGCAGCACTAGTCCTTACTCTGTTGGGCTTCATAGGTGTCTCGGCCAGCACGGGGATGCCCATGTGGAAGGTGACGGCTTTTATCCAGGAGAACATTATCGTTATGGAGACTCGCTGGGAGGGTTTATGGATGAACTGCTACCGCCAGGCCAACATCCGCATGCAGTGCAAAGTGTACGACTCGCTGCTCTACCTGCCCCCTGAGCTCCAGGCTTCTCGCGGCCTCATGTGCTGCTCGGTGGCGCTGGCTGCCATTGGCTTGTTCATTGCCATCACGGGGATGAAATGCACGGCATGCATACAAGGAAACGACCGCGCCAAGCGGATTGTTCTCATTGTAGCTGGCTGTCTCATTATCCTTGCCTGCCTCTCCTGCCTTATTCCTGTCTCTTGGACCGCCAACGTGATCATCCAAGACTTCTACAACCCCCTCCTGCTCGACGCCCAGCGAAGGGAGCTTGGCGAGGCGCTCTACGTCGGATGGGTTTCCTCTGCACTGCTTTTCGCTGGCGGGTGCATTTTTTTATGTTGCAGTGGGTCCAGCGAAAAACGACCTGACCGCATTCCTTACAAGAGGGATGTGCCGTACGTAGCGTACCAACCTCAGACACAACCAGTAGTGTATCAGCCCAGATCTGCTGCTGCCTATAGTTTTTCCTCCAGGGAACCATCCTTCATCCAGACGTCAACTCAACCATCCACTGCCCACACATACAGACAGCACAGCTTCGTCCAGCCGTCCAGACAGCACAGCTTCGTCCGGCCGTCCAGACAGCACAGTTTCGTCCAGCCATCCAGGCAGGTGTCGGTCCGTAGTGGTGTTGACTATCTGTGAAAATGACAGGATAAGCACGAACTGACAGCTGAATGAGAACAGTAAAGGGGTTACGGTAACCTCATCCGGACAATATGTCTTTAGAAGCGTATATATCCTTGACTAACCTTACTTGTCAAGTTATTTTAATGTTTATTTGACATCAGCTTTATTTGACTGTGTAACTCATATGTACAGTACGTGGCTCATATCTGAAAAGTCAAGATGATTTACTGTAATCTCCAACTCTGATTATTGATTATATTTTAAAAGAATGTGTTATAACTATAAGTTATATTTAGAGTTGATTGTCACATTGGACTGAAGAATGATAAATTCAATTAATGACCGTTTTTTTTTTTTTTTTTAATGTATGAGGGATTTGTTTAAAGGGTGAGACAAGTTCCTTGCACGCAATAATGTTTACCAAACTCTTTGTGGACTCCTTCGTCGCAGTGATCCGTGTGGCCGAAGGCTATTGTTTGAAATGTAAGCCAATGGGACTACATTGTCTCAAATTCTTCACTGGAACACTCCCTTTATATCCACCAAACCATGCAGGTAAAGCTCATCAAGGACGACATACATCTAATACATTTTACTGGTATTTATTCATTTTCATGTTTTATTGGCAAAAGAACAGGTTTGATGTTTGAATACAACAACCTAAAAAAATCTTTTTTTTTCAATGAAGATGTAAGCTTAAATGTTTAAAAGTTTAAATGGACTAATGAAGTGTATTTTCATCCTGTTATTTCTATGTAAGAAAAAGAAAAATACTCAACCTTCAAATTGCTTTTGGGATTATGAAGATTGCAGGATTTTCTAAATCGTTGTTTTGTCAAAAAAGTAAACATTTTGAATAAACAGTTTTTATTTCAGTTCTATATGTTATATATATATATGTTTTCATCACATAATACGAATAATTTGATGCGGTGAAGTTACAGATTAGGAATTTCCCCACACTTGCTCTGGATCAAGGAAGGTGGAGTTAGCGCTAAGGTTTGTTAACGACAAAGGTGTAGATTAAATCAAAGTGAAAGAATTTTTTTAAATATTTGTCCATTTATTGCACCTATTATCCCGGTAAGGCACTAAAGCCAAGCTTAAAAGTAGTAAAGAATCGAGAGAGCTCAAGCAGAGAAGACGGGAAATGGAAATTAAAGGTTAGCGTGATTTTGCATATTTCTAAGGCGAGGCAAATGAGGGACATGCGGAGCGATCCGGCACTGAACAATGCCTGGTTATGGTCAGGGAACACCAGTTCATTAGGTATGTTTGCCATATGGGTCACTTCGTAGATATACAATCACTCGCTGTATGCATTCTGTTGCCTTTCACATAGTATTGGCACCCCTTCATCTGATGGAAAAGAGCACCACTGGAACCGAGAGGCGTTGTAATGGTGGTGATAAGTGGTTTGTATGTTGAGAAAAGAAAAAAATCAGGATGATTTTCCAGATGATCAAATTTAAGAACAGCCAGTGCCAGTGGAACAGTATGGTTCATGCTGAAATGTACTTCTTTTAATAGTTGCATTCATGAATATTGGACTAATTTTATACGTTGCAGTTGTAGCCTATATACAATGTGGCTTAGTGGTTAGAACTGCTGCCTTGCACCTCCAGGTTCGATTCCTGCCTCGGGGTCTGCGTGTTCTCCCTGTGTTTGGTGGGTTTCCTCCAGGAACTCCGGTTTCCTTCCACAGTCGAAAGACATGCAGGCTTATCCAGACATTAGGCTTGACATTGACATGCATGACATTAGGCTAACTGGTGTCCTCAACTTGCCCAAAGTGTGTGAATGTTGACCAGAGGTCCTACCATGGTCAGAAATGGGATTAAATATAATGCTATGGGCTTCTCAGTCCCTAGTTGTACTACAGAGGTTCCTAAATGGATATATACATTCCATTTATTCATAACATGTTGGTTATTAACATTAGTTAAATTATGTTTAACTACAGCTATAAGGATGTTGTTAACAAAGCTTACATTTGGACTTCATGAAAAATGGTGTCATTGGGTTAACATATTAGACTTGGAAATGAGGTTGCCATGGTTCCATCTGACCCATACCCTGGAACAATATCAGCATGATTGGGTTTAAACAACTCACGATAAAATTGTATCGCCTACTGTAGGTATGTTTGACTTGCAGTAAAAAAAAAAAAAAAAAAAGATATCATGGCTTATTGAGTCATTAAACTTAAGGCTAAATTTGACTTAAATGATACAGTACATCCATTATGTGTTTAGTGCCATAAAAAAGATATCTTGTGACTATGTTGGAAAATTGTTTAATTGTTAAAAAGTTTAGTATTACTCAAGACTCCAGCCAATCTTTCCTGACAACTAGTCTGAGCAGTGGCAGATTAGGACTTTTGATCAGAAGGTCCCAGGTTCAAACCCCAGCACCACCAAGTTGCCCCCCATTCCCACCCTTAAGCAAGGCCCTTAACCCTTAACTTAACGAAAAACTAATGTAAGTTGCTCTGGATAAGGCTGTTTGCCAAGCGTAAATTTAACAGTAGAAAACAACTTAATGCAGAGAGCAGGTGTGTGTTTTTGTAGTAATGAAATTATGATGACCTTAACCCATATGTGTAAGAAGAGAACAAACCTGCACTCAGCAGGAGCCCTCATCCTCTTTAACCAATCACAAGCTTCCCATAACAGAGAGAGATAGACAGAGAAAACGAGTGATCTGTGCATTCATCAGTCTTTCTTGGCTTACTTCTTCACCCCTGTAGACTGGGTTTAAGGATGACTGGGAAATGTTCGGATTACTCGCTAAAGAATAAAACTTTATACACAGCAGCTAGAGAAAGGCACCTCTGAATGATTTCTAGAAGTGACATCTGCCTGTTTCTCCTCATGAGGGATAGGTGTTACTCTTAAGCAAGGACTGGAATTTACAGGATTTTTATTCACCCAGGTAACCGATTACTTACTGCTTGTATGCTCTAAACGTTTCCTCGGGAAAATTCCTGAACTTAGGGAGAGCACACTTCTGCTAGTCAGGAACTCTTCACTGGACCTTCAGTGACCACTGGTTTCCCTGGGTACTTCAATCTTTTGAGAGTTCTCCGCTGATAAAGTGCACAAACAATGGTTGAAGGTGTTGGTGAGATGATCGGCTTCTGCCTGGGCGTCGTAGGTCTGATCGGCGCTTCAGCTGTAACCGGTCTCCCCATGTGGAGGGTGTCGGCCTTCATCCAGGAGAACATCATCGTCATGGAGACGCGCTGGGAGGGTTTATGGATGAACTGCTACCGCCAGGCCAACATCCGCATGCAGTGCAAAGTGTACGACTCGCTGCTCTACCTGCCTCCTGAGCTCCAGGCTTCCCGAGGGCTGATGTGCTGCTCGGTTGGCCTGAGCTTTCTCGGATTGGTGGTATCCTTGCCAGGCTTGCGTAGCATTTCCTGTTTTCCTGATAAACTAGAAGTTAAATCTTTCTTTATTGCAATCGGTGGCTCGATGGAGATCATGTCTTGCATTTGTGTCCTCATTGCTGTGTCCTGGACGGCTCATACCATCATTCAGGACTTTTATGACCCACTATTGATCAGTGCCCAGCGTAGGGAACTTGGTGAAGCTCTTTACATTGGCTGGGTCGCCGCATTCATCCTCTTTTGCTCTGGTGTTTTTTTGCTGGCATGCCGGAACTACGACTCGAATGTTCAAACCTACCAGCTTGTTTACCCCAGTAACAGGATGACCATGACACGTTTCCAACCTGCCACCCGAAGCACAATTAGCTCAACTCCCCATCAGACTCTGCTTCTGAGCCAGCAGCCTTCTACTTCTGCGTACAGTGTCCCTTCAGCATCCCCTGGTGGCCAGGTTCCATTCTACAACATTCCTGTGGTTTATCCTACGAACATGATACCTGTTCAGCACTATCCATCTCTGCACAGCTCATTCAACTCAGGGAGGCTCTCCGTGCCAGTAAACCCTCTTCATTCAGGCACGCAGTCTGCTCATCCTAGTCCCCAATCTGTACCTCCAGCTGTAGGGTATAATGGGAACTTTGTCACTGCTGTTCAGCCTACTGTCCCTCTTCCACCAATGGTCGGGGATAAATGGAAGAAAACCGCATCACATGACTTCTCCGCTTCACACTCAAGTTCAGGAATGTATATATGAACACAGCTTAAACCCTTTAAGATCTGACAAAGAATGTTAAAAGTTTTATATATCATATTTGTGGAAAAGTGGATAAAAAAGTTGCCATTCCTCTCCAATCCTTTAGGTGGTGCACTATAAACTATTCACACCGCGCACACATTCTGAGCAAATTATTTGCAAATATTACTATAAGTTTCGAATCGGGTCATTTCTAAAATCCTGATACTTACAGATTTGCAATACACCTAGGTATCTTGATAATGTCAAATTGGGGGGTCCCTGGTGATTCCCATTCCTAGTAAATACACATATTTTTTAAAAATTATTATTTGCTTACCCGTAGAACTTAATTAGCTACCAAACACTAACTAAAAAATATGAAATAAATCTATAATCATTTTCAGAAATGATGAATATTCTACAAAAATTACAAGCATATTTACACAGGGCGAGATTCTCATAATAAATTTTCTGGGATATTTTCTTAAAAAAATGATCTGCGTCTCAGAGTTCATCAGTTTCCGAAACAGGGTTTTTCTAGACCAGAGACTGAAAATTGCACTGAAAATTTCTTTCCTCCCCAAATGTTCAATGTTATCGATCTACAATGTGTAAATATTTCTACATTCTTCATCCTTTCTTGCTGTATTTATTGCTTTGTGGGCATTCAAGGACATTGTCTTGACAATTGGACAGCATTTTAGCAGGAGAAGGTTTGTATAATATGTCATTTGTTTCCCCCCCCCCCTTAATCGTTTTTGTTCTTTTTGTTTTTAAGTTTTTAAGTTTTTAAGTTTTCAAGACTGAATTTTTGTTTAGTGTTTTCTCAGTAACATGACTTTGTTTATATATATATATATATATATATATATATATATATATATATATATATATATATATATATATATATATATATATATCACTTATGTATATATGCATGGAAGTTAAAGCCTGGAAGACGGTTTAAACATAGTTAAAGCGTTCTTAATATCATTAAAATACTCAAAAGTCTCTGATTGTATGAATTCTCTTGCCTGAAACCTGCTTTTGCACAATTTATCCATTTTACTTTCAATCCACCTTGTTACCTGAACATACACTGATCAGACAATAGTAACACAAACGCCTGGTGAATTAAATAACATTGATTATCAAGCATACACCAGTAAACTGAGACAGGATTGTGGGCACCCAAGGCTCATCTATGTCTGTGCAAAGTCAATGTAGCACTACTTGCTGAAAAACGTTAATACTGACTGTGATATAATGGTATCAGGACACCCAGTGCAGCACAGGGTTGTTGATCCGGGTTCCAAATTCATCCGATCTGCATCTGATTAAGCATCTGTGGGACATGATGGACAAACAAGTCTGATCCATGGAGGCCCCACCAAGCAACTTAAAGGATCTGCTGTTAACATCCTGGTGCCAGACCCATAGCACACATTTAAAGGTCTGTCCATGCCTTGAGGGTACAGAGCCGTTTTGGTGGTAGGTTTGGATGTCATTAAGGGCTCACGTCATTTGTATGAATGCTACTTAAACATATAGTATTTGTTATATTTGCTAATAAAAATATATATAAATATATATAAAAAGAGGTCTTAGTGCAATGTATGATCATTTTATTATTTTTCACACAAGGAATGATCTCACTAGTGATTCAAAAGCATGCTGATTGAATCCCAAACTGATGTTTCCGTATTAACATGTTCTCTCCATGTCTACGAAGGTTCCCCTCACCATCTCTAGTTACCTCCCATATCTCAAAATCATGCCATCATATAGCCTAGCTCTTCTCACCTGTTGGTGTGAGTTAGTGTGTACATGACGCCCTTCAAAAGCCTGGTGTCTCATCCAGGGTGCATTCCCACCTCACACCTAGGATTCCCTGGATAATCTCCAGATCCCTTGATGATGATGATGATGATGATGATGATGATGATGATGATGATGATGATGATGAAATTGACCCCCAAAAACTTTTATTCTCCTGGAAGTGCATGGTGTATTAATATGATAAGTCATATAACTTAAAATATAATGAACATATCTATATAAATGAAAGAAAGGTTTTGTTTGTATACTGGTCAGAACTCTCTTTTTCAATGATATCTTTTTTATTTCTTACTTTTCATTCATTGAAGGACCCGAAAAAAATGTCTCAGATAAAAACCTGTCATCTTTCTGATCCAGCCAGACATACAGCATCACAGCATCACACAAAACTGGCTGGACAGAATTTAATGGAACTTTGTCAGGTTAAACCTGCACCATAAAAGAAATGAAAATGTTGAGTAGAAGGGAAGTTATGAGCAGTTTTGTGCCTGATTATAAACCTCAAGTTTTTACAGCATACTGCACGTGCGTCGAACAGTGGGCGCGAAAGAATTTAATGAAACTTTTGCAGAGCTTAGATGTCTCTGTCTGAAGTTTAACCTGCACCAAAAGTGAATTCAAAATGTTGAGTAGAAGCGATGTTGTGAACAGTTATGTGCCGGATTTAATAATCTAGTTTAAAGGAATCCACTAATGCGCTACTTGCTCAATGTAAACAAACACCTGCACCAATAGATATTAATTAGAAAAGCTAAACTGAATATTTTTACTTGGAGTAGTTCATATTTAATATATGGTTTAAGTGGTTTAAGTGAATTTTAACGTGCTGGAGTTTGTTTTTTTTTTAATCCTACTTTTTCGATTCCTCTTCTGTGATTCACTCTCCGATTACTGAACAGGGAGTGTATTTGGCGATGAAAAAAAAAAACTAGTTTAAACAAGGCGTAAACATGAACTTTTCTATATCCTCTCCTTCCCATTGACCGTAATAAAATGAAACGGCAGCAGATTCAAAAATCTTGCCGTGAACTAGGGACATTTTATAAAATAAAAAATATTTAGCCATCAATCCAGTGGAAGCCAATACCATATAATGTTATCACGCCAAACACAGTTTTGTGTTTAAATCACAGTTTAAAAAAATAAGCGGTTCATCTCTGTTGAAGGTATACATGTACCTGGACTACACACACACACACACACACACACACACACACACACACACACACACACACACACACACACACACACTCTTATATACAGTACACTCATATACTGTATACTCCATATACTATATATATGTATATACACTTCAGGTAATGAAAAACTTGTCTAAATATTTTTATAATAAATATATTGCTATACATTATATTTTGACATATCTCATAATATTATGATAATAATATGGTATTATTATTATTAATATTATATAAATGTAATATGCATCATACTATTTTTATTTTCCTGAAGTGTGTATACATTTTTTTGGGGTTAGGGTTAGGGTGTATATATACACACAACCACACACACACACACACACACACAGTATCAGCTATATATAATAAACATATTGAAAATGAAATGAAAATATAAGTTTCACTGGAGCCCCGCCTTTACTTTCATCCAATTGGTCTACATAAACACACACACACACACACACACACACTCACTCACTCCATCGCTTCTCTAAGCCTAAACTTTATTTTGGCTCGTGCGTGCGTAGAGCGCGTGAAAAGAAGGAGAACGCATAGAAGAAAGAAAGAAGAAAGAAAGAAGAAGAAGAAGAAGAAGAAGAGGGATGATGATGATGATGATGATGAGAGTTCTCCATGCTTGAGGCAAAGCTCCGTGCGCGCGCGCGCGCCATGGCGAGAAAGAAACGACTTCCCTGGTCGCTCGTGCTGATGCTGTGCGTCCTCGCGAGCGCGCAGCAAAACGTCTTGCGCATCGGTACGTACCGTAGCGCGCGCGATGAACTTTACTGCAGATTTCAATGCACGTGTTACAACGTTAAAGCTCTGCCGGGGGATTTAAAAACCAATGCAGATTTTTTATCTTTTTGCTACTGTACGGAGTGGGAGTTGTGTGCATGCGCTGTGGGCTTTCTCTGCGTGTTGTGTTTCACCCACATCTCTTCCACAAAACATCCCAGTCAGTGCATCAGTCATTAGAAATATTCCGATATATGTGTGTGTGTGACTCAGTGTGTTACTTTATGCTATGAAGATATTTATGGGTGATTTGTTTCCCATCCAGCCTTCTGCCTCACACCCAGAGTTCCCAGGATAGACTCCTCATCCTCATCCAAAAACTACAGGATAAAGCGCTTGCTCCAGATCAGGAGCCCTGAATTACATTTACATTTATATGTAGGCACTTGGCAGATGCTCTTATCCAGAGGGACTTACAAAAAAAATATTTTAAGTTTCTGTAATTGGACAGATCCTTACACTGATTACTAGGTTACTATCACATTCTATCAGTCACACACTGAAGATTAAAATTTAAGAAGGTCCGGACAATAAAATGTCCTTTGAGCACGGGTGCGAATTTCATGTTTTGGTTAGGATCCAGGTTTGTTAATTTTAGTAACTATATGAGGCAAGCAGAGAAATTATTTGCACGCTGCTAGGCTGTAAATGACTGTGAAAGGACCCTAGTTGCTCTGTCATACCGAGCCCTCAGTTCAGGGTACAGTAAGTCCCCAACTTAAGAACGATTTGTGTCCCAAAAGCTTGTTCGTAAATCCAACAAACATTGATTAGGTACAAAGATACCAACCCAATCGGCTATACACAGTGTAAAACTGACATGCTCCATGATGTCGTACTTGTTCGTTAGAATCGTGCCGATGATTGAATAGTTCATGTTAATAGAATGAGTGAAGCCTGTCGATTATTCTCACATTCGTCTCCTTCGTTATTACTTGGCGCTTCTTAGCAGTACCTGCTTCATCACCGCTGCTGACATTCTGGGATGCACACAGCACACACAGGGAGAATGTATGCCGGACATGTGATCCAACTTCTGCAGTTGAACATGCGCAGACAATGCTGGTTTGTTTGTATCTTCAGGTTTGTGAATCAAATGTTCGTATGTAGGGGACCCACTGTATTTCACACACCCTCACCCTGGACTGCTGCAGATATGTTTGCTCTAATGCCACGTGCTTTAACTCATAGTGGCGCTTCAGATTAGCACCGCAGTTTCGGAACATATGAGACAAACTGGTTTAAGACTTCCAGCAGGAAGAATAAACACATTCCTAAATGTTGTTTAACGGCGGTTGGAATTGGATCTGTTGAGTGGAGTAGAGGGGAAAAAAGCACTAGATTTCTGGTAAATTCATTCTTCTCATTTATCAGAAAAGCATCAAGATCTGGATAGAAACGGACAGGTTTTTAGACGGCGTTTAAAGATTCCCAGTGGCTCGGCTGTACGGACATCTAGAGGAAGGTGTTTCATTGCGCCACTTAAGTGCCAGAACTGAAAGAAAAAAAAAGTCTAGATGCATGTGTAGGGACGAGTGGGACAAGTTGAGCAGTGCTGGAAGGTCAGAGAGGACGTGGATTTGTGTGATCAGTGATTTGACAGAAGTGGGTGCTGGGCCGTTTTTAGCTTTGTAGAAAAGCTTCAGTGTTTCGCATCTGATGCAGGCAGCTATGGGAAGCCAGTGGAGGGAGCAGTGGGGTGGTGAGGCAGAACTTTAGGAAGGTCGAAAACAAGTCATGCAGCCACATTCTGGATCAGCTGCAGAGGACGGATGGTGCGCAGAGGCGGCTCTGCCAGGAGCGAGTTGCAGTAGTCCAGTCTCGAAATAACTAATAAGGGACTGAGCAAGCAGTGTGTTCAGATGAAATTCACAAGCGAGTGTAAGGTTCACTTGTGTAAATACACTCAATATGCATACAATCCTATTACAACATAGATTGATGAGCAGTGGTTCAATGGTTAAGGGACCGGACATGGTCAAGCCCCAGCACACCGAGCAGCTACTATTGGGCCCTTGAGCAAGGCTCTTACCCACACTGTAAACACGAATAAGTTGGCAAAACTCAAAAAATTTGAGGTAATCAGTTACATAAATTTTTTTAAGTAATGATGTTTCCAATTTCAAGTAAACAGAACTATTAGTTTTTGGGTTTGTTGCACTCATTCATATTGATCGTTCTTTACTTGCATTATTGAGTAGCCGAACTCATACAATTTAATAGCAATTGTAATTATTTTTTTAGTCAAATAAATTGTTGTTGATCTTTCGGCTGCTCCCGACGATGGGTCGCCACAGCAGACGATCCGGTCCGCACACAAGCTTGGAACAGGTTTTACACCAGATGGCCTTCCTGACACAACCCTCGCATTTTGTCTGGGCTTTTATTTAAATAAATAAATAAATAAATAAATAAATAAATGTCTAAGGGGCCCCAGGTTGATCCTGTTGATCCAGGTTGTGTTTTTTGTATAGAGCCTGTAAAGTCCCAAAAGTTGGTGATACTAGATATTTACCAGCGTAACACTTTAAATACATCTTAGGCTTTTTACACAGAGACAGTTGGATTATATGTATTTACATTTACACCTTTTCATTTCCGAGGTATATTTGAGACATGAAGAAGTGCCTTCTTGCTTTATTTGAACAGTTTGTTTGCTTTGTCGTTAAAAAGTGAGCTCAAGAGCGCGAGATTTGAAAAAAAAAGAATCCCCCGTAGTTTCACATGCTCTCCACTTGTCTGAGCTCCTGACTTGCGATGGACGGGTGAGTCCCTAGCAGGATGTGTTCCTGTCTTGAAGTTAGTGACAGCCTCTGGATTCACCGCGACCCGGACCTGGCTACCTAACCACCTCACTGAGGATGAAGCATGTCGCATCACCACTAGCCACGAGGGACGGAGAGATAATCACGGTCTGAATGTCTGAATGTACTGGAGACAGAAAAGCATAAAAAAAAAGGCCAGTTGGAGCAGCAGTATTTGAGCCAGGCCTTTCCCAAAATGCGTTCTGTAAATGTCTGAAACCAGGTCGAGATCTTCAGTGACATCACACCATGTCGCTAATGTTGTTTGGACCTTGAACTTTAAACATAAAGGAATCCTTACATACAGCTAAACACTGTAATACGTATAGTGCGGTATGATGTATAGATGTCCTTTAGTTCAGTTTATAGCGGGCTTTTCATTGCCTGAATCGACTACATTTGAACTGAAGGGCAAAGCCATGTAATTTGCTCTACTGTTAAACATCTGCTTCAGTCAAATCGCTTTGGAGGTCTAATCCTGAATCTCAGTCTGATCTAGGCCAAACCGTGTGCCGTATCTAGCATGGTTTATTGAGACAGAAACCCAGAAGCGTGAGATTTACGAAACACACTGTAATCTAACCATGTTTAATCCAAATGAATCCTCTCTCTCTCTCTGTTTGCATAATCTGGTCTGTATGTTGCACTGTTGTATTGTGACCTTGCACTGTCTTTGCCAGGGTTTTCAGAGCTTTAAACCTCCTGTTAGACTGCATCCAATTAACATAATAATGGAGCACGGAATAAAACACTGTGAGACGTAACCTGTCATGGGGTTCACCGAAACTGCAAACCTCAGGTACCCTCTGACGGCTGATACTCGTGGAAACGAGTGCAGTATTCTGCTGTTGGAGCCCATCTGAAACCAGCGTTGATGTGCTGTGTGTTTGAGCTGCTTGTCTGCTCACCGTGGTTCTACAGAGTGGTTATTTGAGTTACTATAGACTTCGTGTCAGCTGAGCGTTTTCCTCTTTGTTCATCATCATTATGATCGTCATCGTCATCATCATCATCATCATCTCCTCATATCAACATCCGTATCACAGCCAAGTCTAGAACTGGAGAGCTCGATCTGTATCTGCATGGCTTTGCACTGATGCCACATGTGCAGGTTTTCCTCATGAAGTGGACAATGAGTGTATGAGTGAGATAATGTTTGCTTTACCTGGCCATGAATGCGGTTCTGTAATACATGAATGTACGAAAAAACATGAACACCTTTCAGACAATTTCCCAGAACGATCAGCTGGAAGGCAGCAGTCATGGAATAACCCTGTATTAGTGCTGCTGTTTATATGTGTTATACATTAAATAGCATGATATAAAAGACATCAGAATTTCAATATAAAATCCAATCTACTCTAATATACTGTAGTTTAGTGCTTTTCTAAAAAAATGGAGTCTATTTCACAAATAATAACACAATTAGGCAGGACATAAACATTCATAGAGACACATATTAAAGGCCGTAACCTAATCATATGTAACTCTAATCTAAATATGTAATTCTTTCTCAGACTGGCTGTGTATGGAGTGTGTGTGTGTGTGAGAGAGAGAGAGAGAGAGAGAGAGAGAGAGAGAGTGTGGCTCAGGGCAGGCTTTTGGAGTCCTGGGTGAATACATGGACTAAACAGTGCAGTGATTGTCCTCTAGTCCTTTACATGCAACTCCGCATGGCAATGAACACTGTTTAACAAATCGACCACACACACACACACACAAACACACACTTTATTACATACATATCTTTTATGTATATGCGCTCTGATTTACTATTTTACATTAGTAGGAAAATTATAAACAAGAACCTTATCATGCAGAAAAATGAAATGATTCATAGCTCAGTTTGGAAGTTTGTTTTTGGAATATTTCTTCCTTTCTCCGAAAACAAAACAAAACATCTTTTACCATATTTTAACAAGTGTGTTATTTCTGCATGTTCTCAACGACGAGGTCACAACATCTATAAAAAGCGCAGGTGATATTTCTGGTGCCCATGGTGACACAGAGTAAAAGTTTAGCTTCTAAAACCCAGCCATGTCAGCCTCAAGGTACAGGATATGATTTCTAATCACCAAATAGGTGATGTTTGTAATTTTACTGGTCAAGTTAATCTGTTAGTATCGTACGGTAATTATACTCACCCAGCTTTCGGGTGGATCGATGTTGTGTTCTTGGTTTATCCTTTATGCATTTATAGGTACTGATCATTTGTGAGCTCAAGTCTCAATGACAATCTTGTGAATTAAGCTATAACATTATAGCTGAATTAATGTACCTTTAAATTTGCAGAGTACAGTGGAACCTTGGATTATGAGCATCATTCATTCTGGAAGTGGATTCGTATTCCAAAACACTCATAAACCAAATCAAGTTTACCCATAAGAAATAATGAAAACTTAAATTACTCATTCCAAAGCCCAAAAAATAAATCAACAAATTAAACAAAGGCCTCCGAGTGGCGCAGTGGTAAAGTGCTCGCCCTATCATCCGGAGATTGCGAGTTCGATCCCCGGGTGATGCTGTTACCTCTCACAGCCGGGGGTCTAGAGAAAGCTGATTGGCCGAGCTCTCTCAGAGGGGAGGGATGAGAGGTACTTAGTACTCCCAAATTAATAACGGTTCTACAGCCAATCAGGAGCGTCCATGAGCTCACGAAAGCGGAAGGAGTGGATAGCGCTGTCCTCCAAATTCAAAATTCAAATTCAAATTTTATTTGTCACATACACAATCCTACACAGTACGATATGCAGTGAAATGCTTAGGCAACTGCCCTGACCTAAGAGAATAAAATAAAATTAAATAAAATATAAAATATAGAATATAAAATGTAAAATGTAAGAATATAAAAATATAAAATGTAAGTAGGTAAAAAAATTGAAATTGCACAAGTGGAAATAAAAATATTGAATATGCAGATATACAGTAAAGTGACATTTTAAATGATAAAGTGGCTTATGTGCATATTTAAGTGACGTGTGCATACTACCCATGAGTGGGCAGGTGTGCAGTGAGGACAAGTGTGCAAATGTCCTGAATGTCCAGAGTGTCCAGAGTGAGTGCAGAAGCATGTGTGGGTGTGCAAAATGGATCAGTACTGTGTGTTGTACTGATTAAGAGACCGTATCGCCTGCGGGAAGAAGCTCCTCCTCAGTCTCTCTGTGTTGGCCTTCAGGGAGCGGAATCGCTTTCCTGACCTCAACAGAGAGAACAGTCCATTGCTGGGGTGACTGAGGTCCTTCATGATCTTCCTGGCCTTGGTCCAGCACCGCTTGCTGTAGATCGAGTGCAGGTCAGGGAGCTCGGTGTGGATGATGCGCTCAGCTGATCGCACCACCCTCTGAAGAGTTCGTCTGTCCTGCATGGTGCTGTTCCCGAACCAGGACGTGATGTTTCCCGTCAGGATGCTCTCTATGGTGCAGGAGTAGAAGTTCCTAAGCACCTTGGAGGGCAGTCTGAAGTCTCTCAGGCGTCTGAGGTGGTAGAGACGCTGTCGGGCCTTTTTCACCACGGTGTTGATGTGACAGGACCAAGACAGGTCCTGCGTGATGTGTACACCGAGGTAACGGAAGCTGTCCACTCTCTCCACTGGGCTCTTGTTGATGACGGGGGTCTGGTAGTTCCTCTTCTGCTTTGTGCTGAAGTCCACTATCAACTCCTTTGTCTTGCTGACGTTGAGAAGGAGGTTGTTCGTCTGACACCAGTTCTCCAGATTTCCAATCTCCTTCAGGTAGGCCGTCTCATCGTTGTCAGTGATCAGGCCGACCACGACGGTGTCATCAGCAAACTTGATGATGGTGGTGGAGTTGGTAGTGGCTACGCAGTCGTGAGTGTACAAAGAGTACAGTAGAGGGCTCAGAACACAACCCTGTGGGGCTCCAGTGCTGAGGGTGATGGAGGCTGAGACATGTCCACCCATCCTTACTGCCTGTGGTCTCCCCGTTAGGAAATTGGAGATCCACTGACATAAAGATGAGCTGAGTCCCAGGTGCTCCAGCTTGGTAGTGAGTGTAGAGGGAATTATGGTGTTAAATGCTGAGCTGTAGTCGATGAAAAGCATTTTCACATAATTCCCCCTTCTAGTGTCCAGATGAGTGAGAGCAGTATGGAGTAGATGAGCGATGGCGTCATCTGTAGAGCGGTTTGAACGGTACGCGAACTGTAGTGGATCCAGTGTGTCTGGTAGTGAAGAGATGATGAAGTCTCTGACCAGCCGTTCAAAGCACTTCATCACCACTGATGTGAGGGCTACAGGTCGATAGTCATTGAGGGAAGCAGGATGTGGTTTCTTCGGAACAGGAACAATGATGGACTCTTTGAAGCATGTGGGGATCACCGACTGAGATAAGGAGAGGTTGAATATCTCTGTGAACACTGGTGCTAGCTGGTCTGCGCAGGCTCTGAGGACTCGACCTGAGATGCCGTCTGGTCCTGCTGCTTTCCTGGTGTTCACTCTCCTGAAGGCTCTCCTCACGTCATGCTCGGAGATGATAAACGCGTTTCCGGTGCTGGCAATGACTTCCTGTCTGCAGCCATTAGCAGCGCTAGCATTAGCAACGCTAGCGTCTTTAGCTGCAGCCTCGAAGCGAGCATAAAAGGTGTTCAGCTCGTCTGCCAGAGTCATGTCCGCGTTTGTCATACCGGATGTTGGAGCTTTATAGTCCGTTATTGTTCTTAGTCCCTGCCACAGGCTCCTAGAGTCACTCTGTTGGAGTTGTGACTCTAGCTTCCTCCCGTAGCGCTGCTTCGCTTCCTTCACCGCCTTCCGGACGTTATATGCCGCAGCCTTGTACATGTCCATGTTCCCCGAAGCAAGTCCCGCATTGTAGGCAGCAGCGCGAGATCTCAGAGCGTCGCGGATGGTTTTATCCACCCACGGCTTCTGATTGGGAAACGTTCTGATGGTCGTTTTCTGTACGGTATCATCCGCTAGTTTCCCGATGAATCCCACAACCGCTTCCGTAAACACGCTGACGTCATCGGAGCTGTTTCGGAACATGTCCCAGTCTGCGTCATCGAGTGCGTCTTGAAGCGCGGCCACCGATTGGTCCGTCCAGCGCGCGACCTCCCTCTGAACCGGAAGTTCCTGTTTAAGCCTTTGTTTATATTTTGGCATGAGGAAGATGGCGGCGTGGTCAGATTTCCCAAACGGTGGACAAGATTGTGCCTTGTAGCCGTCTTTAACTGGTGTGTAACAGTGGTCCAGTGTCCTTTCGCCCCTGGTCGGGCAGGTGATGTGCTGATGGAAGTTAGGCGCTGCACGTTTGAGGTTGGCACTGTTAAAGTCCCCCGCCACAATAAGCGCAGCGTCCCGGTGTTGTGTCTGGTGCTGTGTGAGTGCCTCATGCAGCTCGCATAAGGCAGTGTCCGTGTCCGCTTGTGGCGGAATATAAACGGCGCTGATTATGACCGATGTGAACTCCCGAGGAAGATAAAAAGGACGACATTTGATAGTCAATAGTTCCAGGTTGGGTGTGCAGGAGCGTGCGAGAGGAACAACGCTCGCGCTGTTGCACCAGCTGCTGTTCACCATTAAACACACGCCGCCTCCCCTTGTCTTCCCCGAGTCCCGTGTCCTGTCCATGCGGTGAACCGAGAAGAACTCGGCCGGCTGGATGGCGTGGTCCGGCACCGCTGGGTTCAGCCATGTCTCGGTGAAGCAGAGAAGATTGCAGTCCCGAATGTCTCTCTGGAACTTTATCCTGGCCCTGAGGTCATCGAGCTTGTTCTCCAGTGACTGGACATTGGCGAGCAGGATGCTAGGCAGAGGTGTGCGGTGTGCACGCGCTCTCAGCCTGTTCCTGACGCCGGCTCGTTTTCCTCGGGGCCGCCGCTTCGCGTCGCGTCCTTTGTTTACCCTCAGGATCTCACTCGGCCAGCTCGGATCCGGAGTTAAAAACGTCGAATTGTGAGTACATTGTAAACCAATAGAAATAAGAGTATCTCTATCGTACTTAATGCACTCAATGATGGTGAATTAGCCGGATTAAAGTTATTGAAAGTTAACTTAAAAAACGAAAACAAGGAAAAATAGGTCGGAGCGTGTTACTCCGAGTGTGTTACTCCGCCCCCAACGGTTCATGAGCGAGCGGTTCAAAAAGATGCGGTCGGCTGGCGTCACGTGGTTCGGAGGAAACACGTGATAGCCTTCGCCCTCCCGGCTGAGTGGTAGTAGTAGCCTTAATGTGGGAGCCCCCTAGTGACGGGGAGGAATTGGACACGACTAAATTAGGGAGAAAATCGGGGAAAGAATCCAAAAAATTAAAAAATTAAAAATTTAAAAAATTAACCTGCACTTTATCTTTAAAAAAGTAAAAATAAATCCTGACAGATAAGTGTTTCCGCAGACGCCGTGTTTTTGTCTGTGTGTGTGTGTGTGTGTGTGTGTGTGTGTGTGTGTGTGTGTGTGTGTGTGTGTGTGTGTGTGTGTGGAATTAGCTTCTTCCCTCGCCTCGTCTTACACAATAAAACTCCTTCTCCCTCCCCCCACCTCGTTTTTTAAGTTTCACAACAAACACACACACAATGGAAACACTGTTTTAATGGGAAAAAAAGAAACCTCTCTAATGACACTCGCGTGAGCGGATACTAACGGAATCACTGCTGTAAAGTGAAAAAAACAACAACAAAAAAAACAAATGAACCAGCACTTTACCTTTGAAAAGAATCGCGACAGAGCAGAATTTTCTGTGTAAAGCAGAGAGTGTGTGTCTGTATGTGTGTGTGAAGCCGGGGAGCGGGGTGTAAAGGTGAGAGAGTGTGTGTGCGTGTGTCGGTCTCAAATTACGCGCACACATAGGAGACACGTTGACACAGATAGAGAGATGTTGATTATACCAGTAAGAGACGAGCACTAAGACCCAGCAGGGAAGACGATTACCCACAATTCCACAGAGCAAGAGAGAGAAAAATCATTGGCTCAGTTCACGTGATCACATGACTGTCTGTGTCAAAACAAGAGTGCATGCGTGATACATGATACTCGGCACTCGTTACCAAGACTTGCTCTTTGCTCGTCTTGCGGAACGCTCGCAAACCACGTTACTCACAATCTGAGGTTCCACTGTAACTTTATAATATTTTACAACTTACAACAATATGCCTCTCATATCTGTGATTGTTTCTCAAATTGTGATTGAAACAGGACATCTGCTTGTGCCCTAGTGAGTCCACACTGTACACACCTATCAGCCACTACACTAACACCACCACCAGGTGAACTGAACAAAAATGATTATCAATTATAAACCTGTAAATGTACTGGTGAGAGTAGCATGAGCACCCAAAGCTCATCTGTGCCTGTAGGGACCAAAGGCCGGCCCACAGAAAAGTCAATGTAGCATAAATTGTTGAGTTCATGGGTGTTGATCCGACCACCCAATTCCCCAGGTCTCAAACTGATTGGATGCTCTGGAGGAATGAAGGAAAGCGCCGGACAAACAAGTCCGATCCATGGAGAGCCCACCCCATAACCCGCAGCACCCTAATGATCTGCCGCTAACATCCCGGTGCCACAAACCACAGCACACCTTCTGGGGTTTAGCGGAATCATGCCCAAAGGGGCCAGAGCTGCCGCGGTGGCACAGTGCATCGGCTGGCGTCAGGTGGTTCGAGTGAACTTGTCTTTGGCCCTCCTTCTATAGGAGTTATATACAGTACATGAAATCGTTTTAGTTTTCATCAGAGTGCTGAGACAGCGCTGGTTAAAGTGGTAAATGACATTCTATTGGCCTGTGAACTGGGTCATGCCTTCATGCAGCTTCTACTACACTATCCTGTATCATAGTGTTATTCTGAATTGTTTTTGCAGCTGGATGTTTCCAAAAATCCTTATGAGAGATAACAGCTTAATGAAGTTGAGGGATGTGTAAAGGACATGAAATCCTGCTAGCTGAGTATCTTTCTAATGAGACAGTTTTTTTTTTTTTTGGTTTAAATAAGAACCGCACACTAGTAACCCTTTAGTTTTTATAATTGCTTACATTCCTTAATTTGGAATTGGTGGATAAAGAATTAGGAAACGGAGCAAAAGTACCATGGGACAAGCTATAATCATTAATGTAAGAATATTGGAAAAGAGATTTTCAGATTCAAATGATGCACAAGTAATTGTGTCTATGAGGAATATCTTTGGGTCTAACGCTGTTTGTGTGTGCAGGTGGTATCTTTGAGACATTTGAGAACGAGCCAGTGAGTGTGGAGGAGCTAGCCTTTAAATTCGCTGTGACCAGCATCAACCGAAACAGGACACTTATGCCCAACACAACGCTTACCTACGACATCCAACGCATCAACATGTTCGACAGCTTTGAAGCCTCGAGGAGAGGTAAATTAGAGTTTTGGAGCAACAAATTGTATTATTTTATTGCTCATCTATTCTGACATTTTCCATTCCCCAAAATATTATGAATTTCTTAAATGTAGTCTTCTGTCCACGAAGAGGCTTTTTAATAGTGTCTGGGATATCGGTACGAAACACAAGCACTTTCCATTAAACATGAAAAAGCACTGAGGAAAGAAATTATGTTTTTCCCTTTGCTGTAAAATTAAGTTTATAACATTAAAGCAAAAATCTAATAATGGTCTACCATATTGTCAGGAGCAGTGGGGGCTCAGGTGGTTAAGGCCCTGGGTAATCATTTTTGGGCCCTAGGTCAAGGCCCTTAACTCTAAGCCCGTATATAATACCAAGCCTAGAGAAATAGGTGGGTTGGCGTAGGAAGGGTGTGCAGGTAAAACTTGTCTACCACTTGCTAACACTTGCTAAGGGAAAAAACATAAAAAAATAAATACATATATATATATATATTCAAATGTCTCTCAGTACATAATGATGACTTCACTGTGTTTTGATGTTCCTCTCCTTCACCTTCACACCTCTCATGTACTTTCAGCCTGTGATCAGCTGTCACTGGGCGTGGCTGCGGTCTTTGGCCCCTCCCATAGCTCCTCAGTCAGTGCCGTGCAGTCCATCTGTAATGCACTAGAGGTTCCTCACATACAGACACGTTGGAAACATCCATCTTTGGACAACAGGGACAGTTTCTATGTCAACCTGCACCCGGAGTATGCCTCCATTAGCCGGGCCGTGCTCGACATTGTGCACTTCTACAAATGGAAGAGTGTCACTGTAGTGTATGAGGATGCAACAGGTAGGAGGGGTTTATCAGTAATAAAAGCAATAAATACATAATTTCTTTGCAGGAGTGGTTGACATTGGGCCGGATTTCTGTTGCTGCTTGTATGATTGGAAGTTTTTGTGGGAGCAGGTAGTCTTGGCCAAATCTTCTGTCAGATTGGGTGAGCTTGATAAAACTTTCTGGCAGAGTGGGCAGAATTGATTGAACCTTCTGTCGGAGTGGGCGGGCTTGGTCAAATATCCTGTCAGAGTGGACGGGATTGGTCAAATTTTCTGTAAAATTGGGTGGGATTGGTCAAACTTTCTGTCAGAGTGGGTGGGATTGATGGAACCTTCTGTCAGAGTGGTCCAACTTTCTGTCATAGTGGGCGAGATTGGTCAAACTTGGTGTCAGAGTGGATGGGATTGATCAAACTTTCTGTCAGAATGAATCTTTTGTCAGAGTGAACGGGATTGGTCAAACTTTCTGTCAGTTGGTAGGATTGGGTTTCATTTACTTTTATGTAGTAAACATAATTATAGGGTTGGCTTCTTTGAGAAGGGCATACACATGTGGACAAAATTGTTGGTACCCTTCGGGCAATGAAAGAAAAACTCACAATGGTCACAGAAATAACTTTAATCTGACAAAAGTAATAATAAATAAGAATTCTATGAATGTTAACCAATGAAAGTCAGACATTGCTTTTCAACCATGCTTCAACGGAATTATTTTTAAAAAATGAACTCATGGAACAGGCCTGGACAAAAATGATGGTACCCCTAACTTAATAGTTTGTTGCACAACCTTTTGAGGCAATCACTGCAATCAAACGATTCCTGTAACTGTCAATGAGACTTCTGCACCTCTCTGCAGGTATTTTGGCCCACTCCTCATGAGCAAGCTGCTCCAGTTGTTTCCGGTTTGAAGGGCGCCTTTTCCAGACAGCATGTTTCAGCTCCTTCCAAAGATGCTCAATAGGATTGAGGTCAGGGCTCATAGAAGGCCACTTTAGAATAGTCCAATGTTTTCCTCTTAGCCATTCTTGGGTGTTTTTAGTTGTGTGTTTTGGGTCATTGTCCTGTTGCAAGACCCATGACATGCGACTGAGACCCAGCTTTCTGACACTGGCCAGCACATTTCTCTCTAGAATCCCTTGATAGTCTTGAGATTTCATTGTACCCTGCACAGATTCAAGACACCCTGTGCCAGATGCAGCAAAGCAGCCGCAGAACATAACAGAGCCTCCTCCATGTTTCACAGTAGGGACAGTGTTCTTTTCTTGATATGCTTCAAGTATAATTATCAAAATTTGCCTTGACAAAAAGTTCCATTTTTGTCTCATCTGTCCATAGGACATTCTCCCAGAAGCTTTGTGGCTTGTCAACATGTAGTTTGGCATATTCCAGTCTGGCTTTTTTATGATTTGTTTTCAACAATGGTGTCCTCCTTGGTCGTCTCCCATGTAGTCCACTTTGGCTCAAACAACGACAGATGGTGCGATCTGACACTGATGTTCCTTGAGCATGAAGTTCACCTTGGATCTCTTTAGAAGTCTTTCTGGGCTCTTTTGTTACCATTCGGATTATCCGTCTCTTTGATTTGTCATCAATTTTCCTCCTGCGGCCACGTCCAGGGAGGTTGGCTACAGTCCCATGGATCTTATATTTCTGAATAATATGTGCAACTGTAGTCACAGGAACATCTAGCTGCTTCGAAATGGTCTTATAGCCTTTACCTTTAACATGCTTGCCTATAATTTGCTTTCGAATCTCCTGAGACAACTCTTTCCTTCACTTCCTCTGGTCCATGTTGAGTGTGGTACATACCATGTCACCAAACAACACAGTGACTACCTGGAGCCCTATATATAGGCCCACTGACTGATTACAAGATTGTAGACACCTGTGATGCTAATTAGTGGACACACCTTGAATTAACATGTCCCTTTGGTCACATTCTTTTCAGTATTTTCTAGAGGTACCATCATTTTTGTCCAGGCCTGTTCCATGAGTTTATTTTTTTAAATAATTCTGTTGAAGCATGCTTGAAAAGCAATGTCTGACTTTCATTGGTTAACATTCATAGATTTATTTTTAAATTATTACTTTTGTCAGATTAAAGTTATTTATGTGACCATTGTGAGTTTTTCTTTCATTGACCGAAGGGTACCAACAATTTTGTCCACGTGTGTACATGATGCACAAATGCATCTCAGAAGACAGCTGTACTTTAGACAAAAGCTTACCAAAATTGCCAACCATTTTTTATTCAATTCCGAGAAATTTTCATATTTTCCAAGAATACTGAAGCGCTGCAACAGAAAATCATTTATTTTATTGTTTGGAGATCTCAAGTTCAATTGCATAAAAGGCTATGTGTCCTAGAGAGCTTTTACCTTGTCAGGTAAAGGCAGTTGCCAATTATGGGTTTTTGTGAGCCCCTGTATACAGAGTTATTATTTTCCTCAGAGTGTGTCTCACTGCCAGTGATGTAGCATAAGCAGTAGTTTGAGTGGATATGGATCATTCATGACTTGTCTTCATGTCTTGCAGTAAGCTCGTGCTACTCAACCTTCCTGACTGATGTCCGTCCATGAGGTCAAAACTGGTTGGTGGATGGGAGGTGTCAAATAACCAAACTAGGGGAAGATTGAAGATAAAACAACATAACATAAAATAAATTATGAGATTATATATGCTAAGAAGTACACATTCACAAAATTTGACTAAAATAGGAAACTTAGGAGGGAACTTTCAGGGGACTGCTTTCAGCTGTAAAATAAAAACATAGTATAGGACCAATATGCTGTACTGAATTAGTGGGTGTGGTTAGTGTGGTCAGTACTGAGCTAAAGAAGGGTCTGAACAAGAAAGCAAATGTATAGCAGAAGGCTGTATAAGTTCAACACCTTACTGTGTTCAACACCTAATCTGTTTTAAAGGCCTGATTCGTCTGCAGGAGCTGATTAAAGCTCCATCCCGCTATAGCATCAAGATTAAGATCCGGCAGCTACCTGTGGGGAACAGAGACGCTCGGCCACTTCTCAAAGAGATGAAGAAGGGTAAAGAGTTCTGCGTCATCTTCGACTGCTCATACCAGACCTCAGCCGAGGTGTTAAAACAGGTAATGCATGCCAAATGTTCTCCCGAGCTCAGCACAAGTAACACGTTTGGAAAATATCAGACTACACTAGAAAGCCACTATACAGTGGAACGTGTTCCGCAAGACGAGGAAAGATTTTTAATAAATGTTGACTTGGAAAACGAACAAGTCTTGGTTTATGAGTACTGAGTATCATGTATGACGCATGCGCTTCTTGTGTTGACGCCGACCGTCACGTGATCACAACTGAGCCAACGGTTTTTCTCTATCTTGCGCTGCGGCATTGTGGGTAACCGTCTCCCCTGCTGGGTCTTAGTGCGTGTCTCTCACTGATATAATCAACATCCATACGCATGTGTACTGTTTACTATAACACTGTGACTATGCGTGTGCGCGTAAAACATCTTTTATTTTGTGTTTGTATGCGTGTGTAAAGCAAAAGAAAGTCTCATTAGAGAAGTTAAAGATCCATTTTCTCTCTATATATATATATATATATCAGTCTGCAGGTTGAGTGAGCGCACGTCATTTGACACCGTGCACTTCCACTTTCAATTTGAGTTTCCATAATTTCCTATGGGAAAATACGATTTGGTTTACGAGTGTTTTGATATACGAGCCCACTTCCGGAACGAATTACATTCGTAATGCAATGTTCCACTGTATATATATATATATATATATGTGAATTTATATAACTAAAATTACTTTGTCTTTCTCTATAGTTACTTTCTATGGGCATGATGACTGAGTACTACCATTTCTTCTTCACCACACTAGTAAGTCAAATTTCCTAATACATTCTTGAAGAATTGTTCGATCATCTGTTTGGGCAAAATTTTAACTGTATATTGAACTTAGCTTGTGTATTATTTTAGCAGCTCCATCGTACAGTACGTAGCAACATCTAGCAGATTTGTTGGCTCATAATTGCATACTATCTTCTTAAATGTAAAGACATATAACAAGGCAAACAAGACAAGTGGCGTGAATTCATACCAGAAAAGAAAACACCTTTTTATTTTACCCTTGTGTCATGTTGTGTTATAGGACCTGTATGCTCTGGATTTGGAGCCGTACCGCTACAGCGGCGTGAACATGACAGGTTTCCGCCTTCTGAACGTTGACAACCCTCAGGTGGCATCGGTGCTGGCGAAATGGTCCATGGAGAGAGTTCAGGGTCCACCGAAACTCGACACCGGCATAATGGAGGGCATAATGACGGTTAGACATCACTGTACATAAACATGAACAAACACACACACACACTCCAATCACACACTCTGTAGCCTATATTATACAAGGTATTCTATTGTTGACTGAAATCAGACCGAAGCGGCTCTGATGTACGATGCCGTGTTCATGGTGGCAGCGGCGGCACAGAGGGCGGCACAGATCACCGTCAGCTCGCTGCAGTGCCACCGACACAAACCATGGCGCTTTGGTTCACGCTTCATCAACACATTTAAAGAGGTGAGTGGTAGCTTCAAAGAAATCCATTATTAAATAATGTTGGATAATCGAGCACTCGTGTTCTAATTAACTTAGTTCCACTAAAGAGGAATAAATGAGCAAATCGGGTGATGGTGCTCCTTTAATTGTGTTTGCTCTCTTATGGTGATGCAGTTGATACTGTTAGATCAGTGTTCCCAGAATTCCATGAAGCCAGTCAGTCCAGTTCCTCACATACCTCAATCAGTTACAGTGTATCGTTAACATTATTAAAAGTTCTTCCAGTTGGCACATTCGCCTTCGTTCTGTCCGTCAGTCTTTTCGCCGTGTCCCGTTTTCCTTGTTAGTCGCAGTGGAACGGGTTAACTGGACAGATCATCCTGAACAGGACAGACGGACTGAGGAAAGATTTTGACCTGGACATCATCAGCCTGAAAGAAGACGGCATGGAAAAGGTTCACAAACACTCCCACGCAAACACATACACACAGTTAGAGCATAGATTAAGATGATCAGAATGATTAGTAATCAAGTTATGACAGTGACATCATGTGACATCATTATTACAGTAGTTGCTTTACAGTAATGATGGTCTAATTACTAGAGTGACGATCTGATCATTCCAGTGATGATGCTTGACTTCAGTGATCATGGCTTCATAATGACTTCGTAATGACCTTGTTATTACACAAGGATCTCAGTATCAAGCAAATAGCTATGATGACTTTAAATGCAGTCATGACCTGATTATTATATATTATTATATAGCAATATTCATTACATTATAATAATTTAATGATAATTACACGAATGAGCTAATTATTTTAATGATGATTGTTATAATAGCAATAATCGGATTATGACTGTAATGACCCTATTTTTATAGTGGTGCCTTTGCTATTGCAGTGATTGTAGTGAATACTCCAGATATTATTCCCTTTTTCTGGTACACTTTCATGTGTATTACTGTAATGACCTTAAAAAAAAACAATAATAACTTCATTATTGTATTGGTGCCAGTATTATTACAGTGATTACTTGTTTAGTGCAATGTTTGTGATAAGTACTAAACTCTGAGTTCTTAATGTTAGAGCAATTGATTTATTAAAAAATCTATATTTATATTATTGTAATACTCATAAAATTACAGCCATTACTTATTTTAATTCTATGGACTATAAATAAATACCCTTATTTGAGACACAGTGTGTATAAGGATTTAGTAGGGTACATGTTTCTATCAATTGCAATGTGGTTGTTTTTTTCCTTTAACATTATTACCTTAATAATACTTTTATTAGTCCATCAAATATTTATCGGAATTTTCTCTCTTTTTCTCTGACTTTACACAAGTCGGATCCTGGGCGTTTTCATAAAGTGTGGAAGAAGGTGTGTTTCGCAGGATGGCTTTGAGTCTTCCTCCCCAGCCGTTTACCCCTCCCAGCCTTAAATACACAAAGCTGGCCACTTAAAAAATATTACTACTGCTAAGCTGCCGTAAACCAACTGATAATAGAATTGGCTAACAGTGTAGTATATGGAGATAATTCACTTTTGGGTAATTGATTTAGAAATGCTAGCTTAGACTAAAAATATCATTAGGATTTACCTTTTTTTTGAATGTTATTTATTAATTCATTATTATTATTGAACTCATTTAAAAATCATCATTAATATAAAAAAAATAATAAACTTTCACCTTTCCCTTCTTTCCACTTCAATCCCAAAATTCTTGTGTTCTTCCTAATATTTCACAATACTCTGCATTGCTTCAGAATTTTTCTAGAAATACAGTTTGTAAAATCTTCTAGATCATTTAAAATAAACTGATGTTTAGTTTTATATTTACAGACTGTAGAAAAGGATAGAAATGTGATATCATATTATGTACTGTTTAACAGATTGGGGTCTGGAACTCTAACACAGGTCTGAACTTGACGGACGGCAAAGACAAGTCGGGTAACGTTACGGAGTCCATGGCCAACCGGACTCTGATCGTCACAACTATTCTGGTAAAGATTGTCAAGAAATAGTTTTAAAATATCGCCATGATAATGTATACTACTGTATATCACCCCCAAGCTGCATTACTGTAGGACGAATATGCTAAGCTTGTTTGTTTAGGCATTTTCATGCTCACTTCAGTGGCACCAACCGTCTCCATATCGAACCCTTACGGACCAGTATTGCTGAAAAAGTTTAAATCCATATTGTTTTGACAGACTAAGATGACAACCCCAAGACTTGGAACAGAAATACGATAATTATTGATGTAGTAGTCTAAATAGCCTAGCAAGGCTTAGCTCTCTGACTTTCGAGGATAAAATGTGTGAAACTAGTGCTCAAACTTTGGTATCCACATTATCTTATTCGCTACCTTAAAGGGACAATTTTTGAAACAAACAGCCACAACAATACTAAAGATCATAAGTAAGAATGCGCATAATAGAACGATTCATGCCTCTATGTATCACTGACCAGGGAACACCACCTGCTCTTGAGGTAGAACTATTGCCAAGGCACTAGAATTAGTGCCTGGTTGATCCTCTGGTGAAAACTAACCAGACGTTTCTGACTGGTGGCTCATATTTTGGAAGCTAGATTAATGTTCATGGTCTAAAAATATTCCATGTTTTTTATGTACTCATGGTATTCCTAATTGTCCTTGTTCCAGAGAACGGTACGGAAAATTGAACCCAAAGTCTTTTTTTTTTTTTTTTTTTTTTTGGATTTTTCCCCGATTTTCTCCCTAATTTAGTCGTGTCCAATTCCTCCCCGTCACTAGGGGGCTCCCACATTAAGGCTACTACTACCACTCAGCCGGGAGGGCCGAAGACTATCACGTGGTTCCTCCGAGCCACGTGACGCCAGCCGACCGCATCTTTTCGAACTGCTCGCTCGCGCACCCTTGGGGGCGGCGTAACACACTCGGAGGACAGCGCTATCCGCTCCCTCCGTTGCGCGAGCTCACAGACGCCCCTGACTGGCTGTAGAGCCGTGATTAATGTGGGAGCACTAAGTACCTCTCATCCCTCCCCTCTGAGAGAGCTCGGCCAATCAGCTCTCTCTAGACCTCCGGCTGCGAGAGGTTACAGCACCACCCGGGATTCGAACTAGCGATCTCCGGATGATAGGGCGAGCTTTAACCACTGCGCCACTCGGAGGCCCCGAACCCAAAGTCATTTTTATTTACTCAGTGGTCTTTGGAATTGCACAATGTATGGGACATATATGGGACAGCCATTTATATCACTGTTCTGGTTCAAGGTGTTCACAAACTACATTTTGTCTGGCAGGAAAACCCATATGTGATGTATAAGAAATCAGACAAGCCGCTATACGGGAACGACCGCTTCGAGGGTTACTGCTTAGACCTGCTGAAGGAGCTGTCCAACATCCTGGGATTTTCTTATGAGGTCAAACTCGTCTCGGACGGCAAATATGGTGCCCAGAATGACAAGGGGGAATGGAATGGCATGGTTCGAGAGCTCATAGATAATGTATGTTGCACATGTAAAACATTTATTTCATAATAGATTGAATATGCAATTCTTAAAAGAAAGATGAACGGTACAGTTGAAGGAAACAGAGACTGTACCAATGACCGATAGTGCCAGATACTGTTATAATGCATGTCCTGAAGTGGAGAAGATGACATCATCAAACGTCTGAGCTAAAGGCACATACATGAGCTACATCCTAAGTGTAGGATACCATACTGCTGTACTGAATTATACAAATATACTTTGATGGGCGCCAGAGATGGACAAAGTACACAAATCCTGTACTAGATTAAAAGTAAAGATTCCCTAACGCAAATATTACTCAAGTACTGTAAAGGCAGAAGTCCTGTATTTACTTGTGTACTTGGGTAAAAGTAGAGAAATACTCACCTTCAAGTATTATTCCAGTCAACGCTCAAGTAAAATGCAATAATAGAAATATTTGTTCTAGATGCTAACTTCACTTTGTTAGCTAGCTAACATCTACTTACTAGTTGCATGTATAATAGGTTTGGGTACAGTTTGGCCATTCAGTTTGGCCAGACCTGGGACCCTTTTGATGATGTTATCTCTTCGCTCCTGTTTAGGATATTTACCGGAATTGCAGCTGATGATCACAACCATAATGTTTCCAAAAATGTTTATTTTTTTCCTGCAGGTGGCAGATTTAGCAGTGGCCCCGCTCACCATTACCTATGTTAGGGAGAAGGTCATCGATTTCTCCAAACCATTCATGACCCTGGGAATCTCCATCCTGTACCACAAACCCAACGGCACAAACCCAGGTGTCTTCTCTTTCCTGAACCCGCTGTCCCCTGATATCTGGATGTACGTCCTACTCGCCTGCCTAGGAGTCAGTTGTGTGCTTTTTGTTATTGCCAGGTAAAGGCAGCTTTCAAAAATCCAGTCCAGAAACATTTAGCTGAACTCTGACATCTTGACAAAACAATGGTGGACTTGAGACGGATTATGAAGGTTATGTGTTTGTGTATTGTGTGTAGGTTCACCCCTTATGAATGGTACAATCCACACCCCTGCAACCCTGACTCTGATGTAGTGGAGAACAATTTTACGCTTATCAACAGTGTGTGGTTTGGGGTTGGAGCTCTAATGCAGCAAGGTAGCAACTTTAACTATTTGAATCAATTGACATAGGTCAAGTCCATCAATGACTCTCTATTGCTCTTTTGAGAAAATGTATGCGATCGTTACTTTTGCCTCCCCAGGTTCCGAGCTGATGCCGAAAGCTTTGTCTACTAGGATAGTTGGGGGCATCTGGTGGTTCTTCACGCTCATCATCATCTCATCATACACTGCAAATCTAGCTGCATTTCTCACCGTTGAGCGCATGGACTCGCCCATCGACTCGGCCGATGATCTCGCCAAACAAACCAAGATCGAGTACGGAGCCGTGAGGGATGGTTCCACCATGACGTTCTTCAAAGTGAGCAGGTGCCAGTTCTTTTGCCGAATGTTCCGTATTTTATATCACACTGACAATTTCTTTTCCTTTTCCCACAGAAGTCGAAGATCTCAACGTATGAGAAGATGTGGGCCTTCATGAGCAGCCGTAAGAACACAGCTCTGGTGAAAAACAATCGTGAGGGAATCCAACGCGTGCTGACCACCGACTATGCCCTCCTGATGGAGTCCACCAGCATCGAATACATCAGCCAGCGCAACTGCAACCTCACACAGATCGGAGGTCTCATTGACTCCAAGGGCTACGGAGTGGGCACACCAATCGGTGAGAGGCGGAATCAGCATTTGTTTAAATTTTTTTTGTCTTCAGCTCGTTTGATGCTCTCTTTCATTCAAAACAACTTCCAGGAACGTCAGGAGACAACTGCGAAGTGGGGGTGTAATGTTTTTTCTTAGGGAGCCAAAAGAGCAAGTATAGTGATAGGATTTGAACGTGCAATCCTCCAGACAATAGCTCCAGGGTTGTAGTACTGTATCTAGGATGCCTGGGTATTCCAGAGCATTATGCTAGCTGTACTATTACAAAATGTCTACATAACACGTCATGTTGAATACTTTCTTGCAGGTTCCCCATACCGTGACAAAGTGACGATTGCGATTCTGCAGCTGCAGGAGGAAGGAAAGCTGCACATGATGAAGGAGAAGTGGTGGCGAGGAAACGGCTGCCCAGAAGAGGACAGCAAGGAGGCAAGCGCTCTCGGCGTCGAGAACATCGGAGGCATCTTCATCGTCCTCGCCGCTGGACTCGTGCTCTCCGTGTTCGTGGCCATCGCCGAGTTCTTTTACAAAACACGCAAAAATCTTGACGTAGAGGAGGCCAGTGTTGGGCAGTGCGAGTATCACAACAAGTACTGACCACAACTCATGACAGATACGGATCAATATTATATCAGACTACACAATATTTCATCACGGTCCTGATTTGGATGGTACTTAAGGGATTTGGAACTTTGGGATGTAAAACAAAAAAGACCCTCGCTCAAAGGGAATTATTGGTGACGTGTAGGACCAGGAAGTATTTTCATAAACAGTCCCTAGTCCTTTATTTGTCTTTTGTCCTTTTTAGCAAAAAATGTCCAGGGTCTATATATATATATATATATATACAGGGTCTGAAGTGATCTCCTGCAGTCTGTGTTGTCCATGGAGCCATTTGGGATTCAACCACTAGTCCACTATTCTTCAACGTTTCATACACTGAACAAAATGCCTCTCCACTCCATAGTGAGGTTATATTTTATACCCTATGTAGTGCACTCATTCTCAATAGCGAGTCTTTTGTCATTCAGCATCTATGGGAACATGACATACGGTATGAAAGAAGGCTTTTTAGCTATGGAGAAACTTTTTCCTATGTGGTGTAGTTTGATGAGGATGATGATGATGATGATGATGGTGGTGGTTATTATTGCTATATTTTCCAAATGTGTTTGTGTCAGAGTTTTTCCTCTTTTAATGTAAATAATTTATATCCACAGTGTATCTAAAAAAATCATATTATGGAAAAGTTGTTTTTTTAGGTATTAAATACAAAAAGTGTGACGCTCATATACAGTATGCTAGATTCGTCACATGTAAAGTCAAATATTTCAAGCCGTTTTTGTTTGAATTTCATTGCAGTTTTTTACAGTTCACGAAAATCCAAACTCCAGTATCTGAAAATAATTGAATATTTCCTAAGATCAATCAAAATAGGATTTACAATACAGAAATGTCCGAATGTCCGTGTTCTCCCCGTACTTGGTGTGTTTCCCCCCGGGTACTCTGGTTTCCTCCCACAGTCCAAAGTCATGCAGGTTAATTGGCATTCCCAAACTGCCTGTAGTGTGTGTGTACCCTGCCTTGTCTCCTGGGATAGGACCCCCTGTGACCTTGTACAGGATAAAGCAATATAGAATAAAGTGAAATGTCCAACTTCTGCAAAGTATTTTCACTTGTGCACTCAATACATGGTCAGGGCTCCTTTGGCTTGAATTATTGCATCAGCTTGTGGCACTGCTGAGACGTTATTAAAGACCAGGTTGCTTTGATAGCAGCCTTCAGCTCATCTTTATTGTTGGGTCGTCTTCGTCTTGGCAACAGCCCATAGATTCTTTATGGTGAGTTGGCTGGCCAATCAAGCTCAGTAATATCATCCCATTAGTGGGAGTTTTGGCACTTTGGGCAGTGTCTTTAATGCTTGCCTTTAATAACTGACTCATGAAGTTCTCTAAAATCTCCTGGTAGACGCTGTGTTGACTTTGGACTTGATAAAACACAGTTGGCCAACACCAGCTGTGGAAACTTCACACTGGACTTCAAGCACCTTGTATTCTTTGCCTCTCCCTTCTTCCACTAGACTTTGGGAGATTGATTTACAAAAGATTGAAATGCTAAATTGACTCTCATCTGAAAAAAAAAAAAGGACTTTGGACCACTGAGCAACTGTCCAGTTCTTTTTTTTTTATTTTTTAGCCCAGATAAGACACTTGTGATGTTGTTTCTGATCCAGAAGTGGCTTGATAGTAGGAATGCAACAGTTGTAGCCTTGAAGATGTCTCTGTGTGGAGGCTCTTGATGCACTGACCCCAGCCTCACCCCACTCCTTGTCAAGCTATGCCAAGTTCTTGAATCGGCCCTGCTTGATCTTCTTGTGAGTGCAGCCATCCCACTTACTTGTGCACCGTTTCCTACTACACTTTTACCTTCCAGTCATCTTTCCATGAAAAACAGCACTCTGTGAACAGCCGGCCCTTTCCTTTTGTGTTGAAGATCATCAACAGTCTTCCCCATGATTGTGGTTGCATGTACTGAACTGGACTGAAGATGCACTGTATTTATATTGTATGAACAGTAATTTACTCGAACTTGAAATGAAATATTCTAATATTTTGAAATTAAACCAAAAAGCTTGAACTACAAGGCGGCACGGTGGTGTAGTGGTTAGCACTGTCGCCTTGCACCTCAAGGGTCCGGGTTCGATTCCCAGTCAGGCTCGATCAGGTTGGGTTTTCTCCCACAGTCCAAAGACATGCAGATTAGGCTAATTGACGTTCCCAAATTGCCTGTAGCGTGTGTATGTGTGTGTGCCCTACGATGGATTGGTGCCCCAAGTCTCCTGGGATAGGCTCCAGGCCCCCGTGACCCTGAATACAGGATAAAGCGGTATAGAAGAGTGAGAGAGCTTGAAATATTTCCCTTTACATATAAGGAGTCTAGAATATATGAGTTTTACTTTTTCGGTGATATTCAAATTTGTTTTAGACGTATATTGTATATACATAGAATTAGAACGTCATAAACCTTTGTGTATTTTAATTTAACTACTGAGTTCTGATCTGTAGTTGAGCTTTATTACTGGTTTGTTACATGATTTAAATATGAAAGTTTCTTGGACTTTTTTTTCTTCTAAGGTCTATTAAGCATATGTAGTTTTCTATTGTTTGACGTTAATGAAAACAAAGATCAGTGGTCATCATTCCATATTGTTATGCAAGTTTCTTTTCAAATCACACACACACACACACACACACACACACACACACACACACACACACACACACACAGAGTGAGAGAGCAGAAGGAATGTACAGTAGAAATACAGTGTGGGCTTCGGAATTGAGAGGGAGAGAAACTCAAAGAAAGGAGAGAGGACATCTGGCTTTGCAATGAGACCTTAAACCTTCAGGGTTATGATGAATTCAGGACCGGGCCCTTGTCCTTTAATCTCCTGGAGCCTTAATCAAGTCTTTCATCGCAAACTGGGATTAGAATCCGACCCCGGGGGGGATTAAAGAAAGTGACCTGGAAACACCCTCCTCTTCCTCCTGCTCATCTGATGAGCTGCACAGAGCTGAGTAATCACAATGTACCGAGGTTGTGTGTGTGTGTGTGTGTGTGTGTCAGGTTGGGAGTTTATTAAAAAACGAAACACATTGTGTGCAGTGCGTCTTAAACTTCGACCTTTAGCTCAGCTTTCATTTATTGTGTTTTTTCACACGACTCTCCGCAGACCTGATGTCTGGCCCTGGGACCGAAGTTTATTGGTCAGAAGATGTTGATTTTATTTTATTTTTTTCTCTATTGTCAGCTCTCTTAGGAAAGGAAGGAATTGTAGATGGTCGTCTAGCTCATCTAAACATTGTGTGGAAAATGTATGGTTAGTGAGAAAATCTATAAAGTCCGATAGGGTGTCTTGATTGGTGTTTCCGTATGGAGGCGTTGATGGACATTTTTAGAGAGATCGGGAATTAGCACCGGGAAATCGGGTTAGCACCGGGTCCTCCCACAGGTTAGCCTAATTGGCGATCCCAAATTGCCCGTAGTGTGTGAATGACAACCGGGCGACAAGCTGGGCAACATGACTAGGGGTGCTCCGATTGATCGGTCGCCGGTCATAATCGGCCGATAATAGCTTTGGGAAGTTTGATCGGCGGTCTCTATAATGGCCGATATGGAAAAGCCGATCAGATGACGCAAAACCCGCGGGACAATTTTTTTTGCATGCTGCTAAAATGGCTTCACCAGTCTGGCAATTCTACGTGTTGTGTGAAAAAGAGAATACATTAGCAATCTGCAACCTGTGTAACAAGCCAATTCCACGAGGCGGGAAGCAGCCAAAGCATTTTAACACCACGAACCTCATCAGACATTTGAAGGTTCGTCACGTAAAGGAACACGAGCAGTTTTCAAAGTTGTCTAGCGCTAAGAGAGCGGGTGAGCTCAGCAACTCGCGCACCGCCGCTCACTCAGCTGGCGGTAATTCCCCTCTCATATACGCGGTTTCGCTCGGTGGCCGTAAGTACGGCGCATCATGATTCAACGCGAGTTTTAGCGCTGTGATTACGTTTCCATCTTTCTTTTTTTTTTTTTTTTTTTGGATTTTTCCCCGATTTTCTCCCTAATTTAGTCGTGTCCAATTCCTCCCCGTCACTAGGGGGCTCCCACATTAAGGCTACTACTACCACTCAGCCGGGAGGGCCGAAGACTATCACGTGTTTCCTCCGAACCACGTGACGCCAGCCGACCGCATCTTTTCGAACTGCTCGCTCGCGCACCGTTGGGGGCGGCGTAACACACTCGGAGGACAGCGCTATCCACTCCCTCCGTTGCGCGAGCTCACAGACGCCCCTGACTGGCTGTAGAGCCGTGATTAATGTAGGAGCACTAAGTACCTCTCGTCCCTCCCCTCTGAGAGAGCTCGGCCAATCAGCTCTCTCTAGACCTCCGGCTGTGAGAGGTTACAGCACCACCCGGGATTCGAACTAGCGATCTCCGGATGATAGGGCGAGCGCTTTAACCACTGCGCCACTCGGAGGCCCCGACGTTTCCATCTTTCTGCGTGAAAAATTAAACGTGTTTAATTAAACTAAGCATTAAATTACACTAAACATGTTTAATTTTTTTGGCGGACCTTGCAGAACTTCCGGCGACTCGCGTCCTACTTGTCTGTTGTTTTATTTAATTTTATACACTCTACAGGGAAGTTGTATTTGTCAAGCTCTACGCTGTTCCCAATTACTAACCAAGCACAGGCTGCTAAGTTGACGTGTTGCACATGTTGCTTGCCAATAAATACAGTCATTCATAATAAACAATGCTACATGATAAGGCTTCAAGTCGACCCTGTAATCGGTGATCGGTATCGGCTGATACAGCTTCTAGTCGTCGGAGATCGGGGAATCCAAAAATCCTGATCGGAGCATCCCTAAACACGACCCCTTAAGTAACTGCAACAGAAACGAGAGCTATACAGTATCTCAGTTTTAAGAATGAACCACGGCCTGGTCTGGTAAAGCTCGATTTCTGTCGATGATAAGGATCAGAATTCAGCGTCAACTGCAGAAATCCATGGATCCAAGCAGCCTCAGGTGAATCTTCAGACTGGTGGAGGTGGCGGAACGCTGTGTGTTACGGGCACGCATTACGACGCACTGTTTGAATGCCCTTCAGGAGTACAATCTACCCGTTTTAAATGATGTCACCAAGCCATCTCAATCCTCTTCCGTGAGCATGACAAGTGCTCCTTCACAGTCCCCAGGTCTGAATCCAGTAGTCTAGTGTTTAGGGATGTGGTGATTAGAGAATGTGATCGCGTCAATGCAGGAGGACACACAGTGTATACATAACTGTTTATTCCATATGACATGGAAATGGTGTCTGGCTACTAAGAACAGAGGCACTTCATTATGCACCTCTCACACACACACACACACACACACACACACACACACACACAAACACAAAGTAAACCCTGCATCATAAAGAGTCCTCATTTATCTCCCTTCAACTCCAAAGTAAAGCTGGAAGATTTGGCCGCAGCCTCGCTCGCTGAGGAACTGGAAGAGCTGCCCGAGGTCCATGTGGTTCCCTCTGTTCCCGTGAGGATCGAACGCGGCCTCCTCGAAGCCGTCGAACCGCCGCATCGGCTCTGTAGCGTTCTGGCCGTCCGGGTCCAGCGGGTAATCCTCTCTATGACGGATCATGATGCGCTTCCATGTCAGGACCTTCACTCTGCACAAACAAGCGAAACATAGAGATCTGGCCAACAGTGAATTCTGGGTAAGTTATGAAGTCTAACATTGAGTCTAAGAGCACGCTGGAAAACATTGAGGTGACCCTCTCACAATCACAATCACACACACACACACACACACACACAGACACACAGACACACAGACACACAGACACACACACAGACACACACACAGACACACACACACACACACACACACACACACACACACACACACACACACACACACACACACACACTCACCTGGCCCAGAATTCCTCACAGGCGGCCTGTAGACCCTCCACACACACGACCCCCGGCTTCCCGGGCATACTGAAGCCGGTCAGATGGAGCTCTTTGGCCCACTCTAGGATGTTCTTCCTTTTGGTCTTGTTGTAGATATGATGGCTGTAGATCCATAACCGGGTGAAGATCTCAGCGCTCGGTGTTTCCGTTGCTCCTTTTGCAACATCGTCAGCACCGTCGTTCTTCTCGAGGTATTCGTGCGTGTGATCTCTGAGCCAATCGACGGCAGACAGCACACACACTTCACCAGCAGTGCAGCTCTCGCGCAGGTACGAGCGCAAGTCGGAGACCAGGCAGACGTGCTGCGCCCGGCTCAACTCGCCACATCTGCGACAATAAACCTCACAATGCACTTTCTTACGTTAACAATCTTAAATGTCAGTAAAACACAATATATATATATCAAAAAAACAGTAGCGCATGTATCTTCTCTACATGCGTGTGTGGAAGCAAAGGATAAAATCAGACAAAGATTTCGAGAGACATGATATGATCAGGGAAGGATGCAGTTGACGTTTTCAAGGAAGGCTGGACTGGAGGATGGGTTCCCTATTGAGTCTGGTTCCTCTCAATGTTTCTTCCAATTCGACATCAGCTTGCTCACCAGGGACAATCTGATCATTTTGCTTCATACATATTTTCTTGCACATTTCACACTAATTTCCCTTATTTTCTTTTGATTCTGTCAAGCAGCTTTGCGAAAATAACTATTGTTAAAAGTGCCATGCAAATAAAAAACGAAAAATCTGCTTTAAGAGGCCAGGAAGATGAGGGAGAATGAAACCTACAGTTGGTGATAATGCAACCTGCTGGATTCCAACTACCGTTAAACAACAAACAGTACAGTAATCAAAATCACTACGGTATAACAAACCAATATTAACGATTTTATACCTGACTACGATCTCGGGCAGAACCTTCGGATAGTCAGATGGATACGTGCACGAGAGTGAAACATCCACCTACAAGAGAAGTGAGATCAAAGTCATAAGACGTAAACAACAAACTCAATCCACAAACGACAAAAACGCAGCACTGAGGAACATATCAGTGCCAGCGTCATCAAACATGACGTTTTCTACAACGTGTTTCAGGATGGACCTTATTGGTTTATCTCTACTGAAGCGTGTTTTTGTTCACCCCGGAGTGTGTCCGGATCTTGACGCAGAGTTCAGGTCTGGTGCTTGGTGGACACTCATCCGTTCCTTCCACATACGCCCTGAGCTCTGCGTACGCCACCGGCTCCACCTCCAGCTCCTCCTGGCTGGGGAACATGCTCAGCAGCAGCTCCAGTTCAGCCAGCTGGGCCTCGGCGGACTCAGTCCGAGCCATTCGCCCTCTGATACTCAGTCTGATCTAATCTGATCTCTTACTGCTGATGTGGCACAGAGACGAGAACTAAGCACCACTAGCATGCTCTGTCATAGAACTCTGATTCCACATGTACAACATGAACACACACTAGCATCTCTAAATAACTCCCTCAATCCAACCAAATACTACACAACTTTTAAAATGCTTTAGGATTTAGTAATCACGTTTGCTTTACGCATGCGCAGTGTGTATTAACCGAGCTACTTCCGGGTATTTTACTTTTTAAATATATAAAATATTAAAGTATCGCTTCAATTATTAAACTCTTAACTTATTTAAAAGTTTTGAATATCAAATAAAATATAGTCTGTTTTTTAAATAAGCTAGTTAAAGGGTATTTAATACATTTTCACGCGCGAGCTCAGCTTAACTGTGTGAAATATTAGCATCCGGTAAGAACACCAGGTAACAACACCACTTCCGGTTTTACAAAAAATAAAACGCTACGTTTTAAACTACCACCAGATAATGAGGGTCATTTTATTAAATATATCGAATATATTTTATATTTTCATATAATTTTTTTAAAAAGTTTTTCATTTAGAGCTACATGCGAAATATTTAATTATTAGCCTCAACTAACGCACATCCTTATATGTGGCTGTGGCAAACGTGGCTACTTCTGGTCCACAGGAATAAAGGGAATAAAAGAAGAATATTATTAGAAACATACTACACATTTCGTAAATATATGGAAATGTAGAATTGTATTTAGATTATTATTTTTTGCAAATAATTTTTTTATTATTTTTTGTGTGAAACGATTTCGTGTTAGCAATGCTATTTCCGGTTACAACCAAAACGACGTTAATAAAAAATATAATTCATACTTTTTTCCTACTTCTAAAAAACACAAAATATAAATTAGAAAAATGAGAAAATTTGTCAGGGAAAAAAAAAACTAATTTGATGTTTCCCGGAAGTAATAAACAAATTGGGTTGCGTATTAAATAGAGTAGTTCGAGTGATAAAGTGCACTGCGAGTAGGCCATTTAAGCTCTCAAAGTTCTACGCTATGGAGGGCGCCTAGGTAGGAAATTATGACGTATTTCGTCATGCGTCGGAGTAAGCGTGTAGTTCAGGATCTATCGCTACACCGGTGATTAAAACGCGTTCTGTTAATAAAATGGATTTTTGTTAGTTTAAATAGAATAAAAACTCTGGATTTGGCTATTTTGAGATTATAAATTCTATGAAAATAAAATACTGGGATTACAAACTTTACAGCTGCTAGCTAGCGAGGTAAGGATGACGTTAGCATTGGCTTTTAAATATAAATAAAGCTTAAAATTAAATAAAGCTTAAATTCGAATTGTGTGAAAAATAAATATGTGCGGATTAAAATTAGAAAGCACTTTACCTTTGCTTGTCAAATAGAATAATCTTACCTTTGAGCTAATAAATCATGTATACGAATAGTTTCAATAATATAACATTTTTATTTATAAATACAAATTCAGAAACATTATTTTAAGGTTTTAGTTTTGGACCATGTTATTATTTATTAACCGTAAACATGTGACCTGCGTAAAGCTTTTTAACTTACATTTATTTATTCATGCAATATTGGCATTATTACTGATTAATGACGTCATTGCGACGTACGTCATACATTTTCATGACATAGTGACGTCACATCCGTCTAACAATGGGGAAGAAACGAACCAAAGACAGAACCAGGAGTCCTACAGAGGACAGCTCTGCAGACCTGACAGGTGAGTGACACGGGTACATCATGCTTGTATGTCCTGAATCAGGTCATGTGACCCTGGCGTGATTTTGTGTTTGAGTTTAGGTGTGACATGTACACACATCCGTAAAGGAACGGACCCTAGCTGGATGAGGAAGACCAGTCTGGATAAGAGCTGGGACACGTGTGAGGTGTGTGAGCAGAAGGACGAGACCGAAGACGGACAGGACGCGCCGGCGATATGGATGTGTCTCAAATGCGGACACAGAGTGAGTGATGACGTGTGCGTGAGTGCGCGCACTAGTGTGTAGCGTAGTGAGCAGGTGGCTCCCTATTACGAGGGTGAGTCAAAATGATCTGGTTATATTAAAACTTCTGTTGGTCTTTTCAGCGGTTTCCCTTCAAGGCTCCTGTCTCCCCAGTCACTGCTGTGCAGGTGTGATGAACGTGTGCGTGGCGAGCAAAAATGGATGCTGCACATGTGATTTGCACGAAAGAGGAGGAGCGTGCAGAGTTTTGTATTTTGTCATTTATGGGTGTACCTGGTTTAACTGGAGAATCATTACTGGTGACGAGGCACGGATTCGTCACTACGAGCCTGAGAGTAAACGGCAGAGTATGGAACGGAAACATCCTCAAACACAGACCGAGAAAAAGTTCAAAAGTCGACCATGAGGTGGAAATTCACCAGAGCTTACAGTTTTCTGGGATTCCCAAAGGCAAAAATATTGGAACATTATCAGGAAAAAGGTTCGACCATCAACAGTGCTCGTTACAGTCAGACGCTTATTGAAGAGCTGAAGCCTAAACTTCGGATTAGACACTGAGGACCGATATCCAAGTGCGTCGCGATCTTGTATGTTGATGCACGCCCACACAGTCGACACTCTGCAGAAACTTTGTTTTGCAGTGTTAAAGCATCCTCCTTATAGTCCTGATCTCTCTCCATCTGACTTTCACCTGTGTGGTCCTCTGAAAGCAGAATTACAGGGATGAAGAGTCACTACTGATGAATTTGTGGCTCGCAGCTCAGCTTAAAAAAAAATTTCTTCATGAGGGAATACGAAAGCTTGATCACAGATGGCCGAAATATATCTAAAAGCAAGGAGATTATGTCGAAAAATTATGTATTTGTCTTTTCTAATAAGATAAATAAATAAAAAATTGTGGATCATTTTTGACTTACCCTCGTGTATATTCTAATTTCTGTTTTTGTATGGAAAAGAGAGTTTCCTAGATGTTGATACTGATTCCTAATTGCTACTCATAGTACGTCTAGAGTAGTTCACTACATAGGGTGCTCTCAACATTATTTCACACTTTTGACAGGAATAGGGTTCAGTAGCTCTTATTATGTACCCTATGGGTACTGTATATGTGTGAATATATATATACACGCACACATTTCTCCATTTTCTCTCTCTCATATATATATATAGAGAGAAAAATGGAGACGGGAGCTAGTGAAAAGTGGCATCTTGTGCCTTTTAATTTAAACAAAAATCCAAACATTAATAACAAAATACACAGATGCTGGCATTTTATACACATTTTATGTAGTGTACTTGATGAATTGGAGGGACACCTATTGGACATCTAGTGCACTACCAATCCAGTAGAAATGAATTAGAACACACTTATTGTGAGTATTAAGCCAATTCTGAACATCATTAGTAGCACTTTGTACGTTTATGTAACAGAATGTAGCACATGAATCCAAAGCGCTCCCTGGTATTTAATGTAGTTTCATGTAATTTGTATGAATTTATTATAATCCATTTTTTATACATACAAAAATATAATTTTGTTCAGGGTTGTGGGAGGTACTCGGAGAACCAACACGCTGTTAAGCACTACGAGACGCCACGGTCCGATCCGCACTGCCTAGTGCTCAGCCTGGACAACTGGAGTGTGTGGTAAGAGCAGTGAAGAATTACACACACACACACACACACACACACACAATTTACTACAATATTTAATTTACAATGTTATTATTTTTTTTAATTGCCAGGTTTTTACACATAAATCTAGCTAGCATCAATGTTTGCGTACTCTGTAACTAGAACTTAGCATTGTTCGTAATTGAACGAAATTGAACGCAAATTGCTTTTCACATCTAAAAATGTGTTTGATATGAGTAATACTGTCCAAATATTCAGCCGGAAAAAAAAGAAACATTTTTTTTTAGCTTTAGCTACGAATTTGAAAAAAACTATGTTTTTATGCATAAATTTTAGTGAGGTAACAAAAGCTAGCAATTACATAGTTTTATGATTTAATAATTTTTTAAAATTTATTTACAATTTACGATTGTCTAGTTAATTTAATCCAACCTTTTAGTTTTATCTTATATTTTCTATATACTGTAAATTCTAAGGATGTTTTTCTGTATTTCAGCTAGAGGATTTTGTATTACTTTGTTAACTTGTTAGAAATTTATGATAAGCCGTCATTTTACTGCGACTACCTGTAGTTACCAACTAGAAATATTTTGAAGCGAGGAATCTAGCAATTTTAAAATGTTTGCAATTTTCAACTTTTTACAATTTTTTTTTATGTAAGATTTTGTTCTGCTATACTCCAAGAATTGTCTTGTGTTTTAATTATTAACTGCAATTGTCCTAATAATTATAAGCCCTTAAATTGTACACATTGAACAAAATCAAGTTTTAAATTACTATCCATAATTAGTATCTAACAGCTTTCAAATTGATTCAGTTAGAATCTTCTGGATATTTTACAGAAATTTATGCATGAAAGACGAAACAAACCATGTGTTTTTTTTTCTTTTTTTTTTTTCTTACTGTTAAGGTGTTACATCTGTGATGACAACATCTACTACTCTAAAACGGGACAGCTGGCTCAGCTCATTTCCAGTATTAAGAAACAAGTACTCGGAGAATCCAGACAAAAAGCTGCCACAAGGAGTGAGTGTTTGTACTTTACTTAAGTATTCGTTGAATTTGCAGTTCAAACTAAACTTGAAAATAGCTGAAAATGTAATGTAAGTAATTCTAAAGAGGATGTTGTCCTAAATAAGGGTAACAGTTACAAGCTTTGTCAGAAACAGTATGCTAGTTTAGAATCAGAATAAACCGTATTTAATCGTAGTTAATAACCATAGATGTTACATATTATAGTTAGTGTACAATAAGATCCTTTTAAAATATTTAATGATCAAGCATGAACATAATGTCATTTCCAAAAGAATAAAAAAAAAACAACAAGAATGTGGAAATGTGGGGACCTTTTTATATTTCTGACTTTACAAAGAATCAGTGTAGGTCTCTTGAAATACACATACTTTGAAATGTCATGTCCTTTTTTTTTTTCTTTCTTTTTTTCAAAAAAAAATGAAGCTCTTTTCAAATTCACAAAGAATCAGAAAGTAGAAACTTAAGGATGTGGGAACACTGTGCCCGTCAAACCTTGTTCCCCAAACTAATGGTCCTGGGAGATCCTTTTTTTTTTTTTTTTTTTTTGCAGGACCATGCCTCTAAGGTCCATAGAGTTGACCCAGTAACATTTGCGCTTTCAATATGGCCGCCATTTGACAGAGTTATTCCTGAGGTATTCACCTCTGGTAACGTTCGCGTTCTGTGCAACTCGGCAAGTGGAGTGAATCTAGAGATTCTGAACCCCTTCTTGTTTTACGGCATCCCTGTTGGCATGACCAGTTGCTTATAGTTGCTTTTGTACCCTGCAACTTGCAGTTTACAGTTAAATTTCCTCATAAATCAAATTCCTATAGAACACGTTGTAGAATCTAGCATATGTTTATATATTAGCATAAATGTTTTGCTAGCTAAATTTCCCTCGTTTTTAAACTTGCTTGTCTCAATTTAGCTGCAAAGGAAGAAAAGGACACTTCAAGTGACGCAGTGCAGGAAACCGAGGGTGAAAAAGAGGAGGAAAAGAAAGAAGAGCCGAAAGAAAACAAGAAGTGTGTGAAGCAAAACGGAGAAAAAACACGACCCACTACTGTGCCCGTGCACGGACTCAGCAACCTCGGCAATACCTGTTTCTTCAATGCTGTCCTGCAGGTTCGCAGACTTTTATCTTATACTTTATATGTTTGTTTATAATATTTACCACAGTTGAATCTCATGCAGTGTGGTAGTAGGTCCTTTAATCAATCAGAGTGCTTATGCTAAGGCTGTACTGTAGCATACAGTATGCTAACAAGAAAACTTATCACAAGAGCACTATATTACACATTCCACTATGGTACTAGAGATACCATTGCTAATGACTTGGTAACACTTGTCTGTACTAGATCTCATGCTATGTTTGCTTAATGCTAACTCCTACATTCCACTTATTAAAATCCTGTCAGACGGAGACATGTTAAAATGTCCAACTTGTCTGTTTTAGAATCTGTCCCAGACATGGCTGCTGCGTCAACTACTTGGTGACTTCAGGGACGAAGAGAAGAGTATGTTGATCAAACCATCGTCATCCTCCGAATTGGTGAGTCCCACATATGTTATGAATCAAATTAATTGTTTTTGTTAACATTTATCAAATTTCAAAAAACCATGTGGGGTTGAATATCTGTCACATTTAAATGAAAGTTTTTAGGGGTCACTGAGAACATTTGTAGCCTGGAAATGTAGCTTCCTTAAAATATAGCTGCCTAAAAATATAGGGAGAGTAGGGGTCCCAAAAATACAGGATCCTGGAAATGTAGTGTCTTAGTCTTAGAATGTTCTATTAGTGAAGTATCCTAAAAGTGTGGGGTCCCAGAAAAGTAGTGTTCTAAAAAATGTCAGGTCCCTGGAAATGTACGGTCCTAAAAATGGAGGGTCCTAGAGATGCAGTGTTCTCAAAATGTAGTGTCCTGAAAAAGTAGGTTTCTGGACAAGTTGGCTTCCTGGAAATGTAGGGTCCTGAAAATGAAGGGTGGGTTGTACTAGGAATGTTGTGTCATGGATGTGTTGGCTCCTTGAAAAGTAGGGACCAAGAGATCCAGGGTCCTTCAAAAATAGGGTCCTAAATATGTAGGGTCCTGGGAAATTAGGTTCTTGCAGTATAAATATATTGTCCTGGAAGTGGAGGGTACTTGAAAAGGGTCCTAGAGATGTGGGGTCCTAAACATGTAGTGTCGTATGTAGAAAAGTAGGGCTAGAAACACACAGCTGTTCAAAATATTATAAAATTACAAAATTGTAAATCTGTCAGCGAATCCAACTGTAATTTTTTCCACATCAGAAATCTTTGAGATCATTGTTGCTAGGCAACTTTGTGTTTTGAGTTTTCAGTTTTTTCTTACAGACAACATAAAGCTACAATGAAAAACAGACAAAACTGTCAGAAATCATTGATATTTACCTCAGAACATTCGCTGTGTGATTAGCATTAGCATTAGCCACTACTTAAAATTCTAATGACAGAAAATTCCACCACAAAAAAAGGTGAAATTTAGGTACACAGTTAGAGGAAATGAATGAATACAGGCAATATGGTACTGTAAAGAAAGACTATTTTTAAGGGAATATTATTCATGCTATGAATATTATTCTAGTTATATTTTTATGGCCGTCTGCTTATATTATCCTTATATTTATGTCTGGTATTTGGGGGATGGGAAGTTTGTGTTTGTGTTTTTTTGTTGTTGTTGTTGTTTGCTTGTTTGCTGTGCTGTTTTTTTCTCTCTTTCTCTCTTTTTCTCTGTATAGTTCGAAAAAAAAATTTTAATCTTTGATAAAAAGGTGAAATTAAGAAATGAAAATATTCCTTTAATATTTAAAGGGGAAAAAAAATCTTTCCTTTTTTTTTCATTCATTCTGCACTGTGCTACTTATGAACGGCCTGCTAATAGTTGAATTAGCCAGACAGGGAAAATCACTAACGTTTGGTACATGTAAATATTTTCTTTCCTCAGGATCCTTTGCAGGTTCAGTTGCCGAGACCCGGCTCGCTCACCCTGGCCATGTGTCAGCTGTTAAACGAAATCCAGGAGACCAAAAAAGGCGTGGTGACCCCGCGTGAGCTCTTCACACAAGTGTGTAAAAAGTACGGCTTGGAGAAACTAGCATCTAGTTACCTTTAGCATGGGTAAATGGGTCTAGTTTATGGATATAGCTTGATTTTCCTGTGTGTATGTGTGTCTGTCCAGGGCAGCAAGATTCAAAGGCTTCCAGCAGCAGGACAGTCAGGAACTACTGCGCTACCTGCTGGACGGAATGAGGGCTGAGGAAAGCAATGTACGTTTCCTAACAAAAAACATTTTCAATTAGCTTAAGTGACGTTTCTTATTTGAGATCACATTTTCCTTAATAGCAAGTTAGCATACAGTGATATTAGCATGGTACTTGCATACCGTCAGAATATAGATTGAGAATTTCTTTAATAAAAAATTTTAGCTAATAGCTTTACTAGCAAGACTTACACACTTCCCTACACTGTAAATGCTAGAGCTAACATGTAATCCACAGAGGATGACCGCTGGAATCTTGAATGCGCTTAAAAGTGCAGGCAAAAACTCAGAGGCAGAGCAAAAGAAACTAGTGAAAGGTGAGCTATGCTAATTATTACAAAGCATAACTTTTGTAGGTACATAGCAAACAATATGTAACGAAAAATATATGTGACTTGCGCATACTTAAAAAAAAAATGTTTTTTTTCATTTCTCAGAATACGAGAGCAACGGGGGAACGAAGAGTTTTGTGGAACACGTGTTTGGAGGAGAGTTGACCAGCACTGTAATGTGTACAGAGTGCAGAACGGTTTCCGTGGTTACCGAGATGTTTCTCGACCTCTCGCTACCCGTGGCTGATGAGGTAAACAACTGAAACAAGTAACTGTTGTAATTATGTTTGTGATTTTTTTTTTATCTAACACTAGCTGTTTTATTTAACATTTAGTTTACTACTACTATTCATAAAGCTAGCAAAATAATTAGCTCATCCAAACACAACGGCTCAGGGATAGCAACGTAGCAAAATACTAACGTTTATTATGTTTAGTCTTACAGGAAAAAGAAGGGTGGCGGTCAGCAGAAGAAGAGCGAAAGCATTGAAAGTGGGCGGGACTTCGAGACCCCACTGACCAATGGCAACGAAGATATGCCGACAGGCACGGGGAGCAAGTACCAGCAAAAGAAAGCAAAGAAGCAAGCGAAGAAACAGGCGAAGGTACTCAAGTTATAGGACACACCCATTTCACTTAATCAGACACATGCCTTTTAATTCCAGACACGCCCTTTCATACACCCACTAAACTCTGTATATTAACCTTCCTGTATTTACAGACCCAGCGGCGTCAGCAAAAGCAAGGCGCAAAGCTCACGCTGGATGTCCTGACCAATCAGAACAAAGACGCCTCTCCGGAAGCCCCGCCTCCAAGCACAAACGAGGCTGAAACCGAAGGTGGCACTCACGAGCTTGTTACCCAATCGGAGCCTACGGAACAGAATCAGGAGATGCCTGCGGAGGAGGATGAGGAGGAGGTCGAGGATGATGAAGAGGCACAGAACTCCACTTCCAACAGATTCAGCAGCCTATCAGAGGAGGGAACAGAAAAACAGGAAGTGGAAGAGGAGGATGACCACGAAGAGGCGAAGCTAACCAAAAGCGTGAGAGCACTCTCGATCTCCGAGGAACACCGAAGCAAAGAGACGGATTCGGGGGCGGGGTCAGATACGGAGACAGAGGCGGAGCCAGGGTTCATGGTGGTGAACACGGACCCAAAGGCTGCGTTCTTGACTCTGTCCACAAGGGCGGCACCGGAGGGCTCGGAGAGCTCGGTGGAGTCGTCCCTCTATCAGTTCACACAGGTAGAGCAGTTGACGCACACCAACAGCCTACTGTGTGTGACCTGCAGCCGGAAAGGTGCGCACAGTACACACGCACACACATGCACACACGCAAAGTGAATCCAAATCAACACTGATTCTACATGTATGATTATCTCCTATTTAACTGACTGTGTGTCTGTGTGTGTGTGTGTGTGTGTGTGTGTGTGTGTGTGTGTGTGTGTGTGTGTGAAACAGGCGGTAAGAAGAAGGTGTACACCGAGGCAATGAAGCAGATGCTGATCTCATTCCCTCCTCCTGTACTCACTCTGCATCTAAAGAGGTTCCAGCAGGTAACACACACACACACACACTGAAACAGAAAGAATTTAATAGAATCAGTCTTTATTTGAATTTAATTTGTGTATGTGTATGTAGACGGGCTACAGTGTGTGTAAAGTCAACAGGCACGTACAGTTTCCTCAGGTGCTGGATCTCGGTCCGTTCTGCTCCGCCAAATGCAAGGTGTGTGTATTGACCTATTTGTCGCATACTCTCTCTGATGATGTTTCAAATCCTTACCTTTATAAAAGTCGTCTCCGTCATTTTAACGTGTGTGTGTGTGTGTGTGTGTGTGTGTGTTCAGGGCGTGGAGGAAGGACAGACTGAACTCCTTTACTCTCTGTATGGAATTGTGGAGCACAGCGGCACCATGCGCTCGGGTCATTACACGGCATTCGTTAAGACCCGACCTCACACACACACTAACAGCGGTTTGCTAAACGGAGCGGCGGGTAAGTCGTTTATTTGGGCAAGTGAAATGGCCGGAGCTTTCACAGGAAACAAGGCATACTGTGTTTAGAAATTATCACGAACAAATCGATTTGGTTACACTGAATAGCCCGAGATGTGTGTCAGTCACACACACACACACACACGCAATCAGGTGTGATGTAATGTAAGCCCTCCCACAATGCTTGTCCAATCAGAATGTTACCTACCTTCTAGCAAACCAAACCGCTGAGTATAAGTATGCATTAAATACGTACTCTAAGCTAGAGCAGTCACATGCGCAGGAACTGCACAATTAATTTTTCCTGATGTACCGTATGTATGTAACACATATGTTAGTGTTTTAGGTCAGGCAGTAATCAAGATCGAATCTTGTTTGATGCAGGTGACGAGGCGCCCTCTAAAGGCTCCTGGTTCTACATCAGCGACAGCAACGTGCAGCCTGTCACAGAGGCGCGAGTACAGACTTCCCAAGCCTACCTGCTCTTCTACGAGAGAATCTCTTAAAATCCAACACGTCCACACTGTCCTGAAGAACGCTCTCGCATAAAACTGCTGCTTTCTAACAGATCAAACGAATACTGTAATTAACTGACAACCATGGACTGGAAATCACATCTCTATGCTGATGAGGAAAGGGTTGTTCTGATAAATTGAGGATTTCTGTAGGATTCATTTCTGTCAAAGGGGAATTTTACGTTAACGCACTGCGGAAATCATAAATGCACATTTGGTTTCATGAACCTTCAACTAACTGCTGTCCAAATATTAATCAACTTTGCTGTATGTTTGTAACCACACACTAGCATCAGTAATGTTTATATTTGGTTGGTTGGTTTTAGCTCCACCCATTTTAGCCATCAAGTTACTCCTTGCTTCCTCAAAACATTTTGAACATCTCACTCATCATCTATACCGCTTTCTCCTGTATACAGAGTCGCGGGGGGGCCAGATCCTATCCCAGGAGACTCGGGGCATGAGGCGGGGTTTAAAATGTTGCCCTAACGTGGTGCCAATCCATCGCTGGGCAACATTTTGAATAATGAAGGTTAAAAATCTAAGTATGTGTTTGCAATAAAAAATGCTGTTGTGTTGCATCTGATTCCTTTTAACAGGGGATTCTGTATAACTTTTTTCTTTTTTCATTTCTAACCGAAGCAATATCATGTAATGAGTAAATAAATAAATAAATAACTCTGTTGAGCAGAACATCTGACTTGCCTATAAATACAATGTTCTTTTTTTAAAGAATATTTAATTTCTTGCAATTTTGTATGATGAAAATAATTGACTAATAAAATGGATTCATGGACACACTGCTTCAATATCTTGTCTATAAGTTTGTCTTTCATATATTATAAAATATAAAATATAAAAATATATATTATAAAATATAAACTATAAAAGTATTAAAAATATGTATAAAGTATTGTTTTATATTAAATACTATTATAAGCTATTTTACATTACATATATACAAATAATTGTTCAATATAATGCCTTATTATTATTATTGATCTTATATTACAAAATTATTGTATATTATAAAATATGAAGTATTATACAACTATTATATATGTAAAATATAAAGTATTACATATTTTTATATCTAATTTTATAAACTACTCTAAAATGATTTATTACAAAATATATTATTAAATATGTATTATAAAAATACAAATATATATACTATAAATAAATAAATATATATTTTATAATAGAGTATAAAACTATAAAGTATTATCAAACTGATATAAAATAAAATAAATAATAGAATTTGTTATTATATATCATAGATTATTATTTAAAAAATAATATTAAAATTCAAATTTCAAATTCAAATTTTATTTGTCACATACAAATAAATGTGACATGCTTAGGCGACTGCCCGTGACCTTAAAATAAAAGACTATTAAGACTATTTATAGGAAATAAATATAAAAAGAAAATAGAAGTAGATTTACCTAAGAATAAAATATCTGTACAGTACAAAATACAATAAGAAAAACATAGGGAAAAATATAAGAAAAGAAAACCTGGGTGCACAATATAGGAAAAAAATATATAAGATAAGAAAATATAAGAAACCTATTGTGTACAATATAGAAAAATATAGAATATTGGAATTATTGCTATTAAAAATACAGGATGCACGTGTTGATTTTTTGTCTTGTTTATGATGTAGTAAGTAAAAAAATGGAATAATGTTTTATGTCACGGGTCTGTTAAAAACAATATCTAAAATATTAATTTGTTAATTTCTATATTAATTAAATAAATAATTAATCAAATTATAATAAGCACTACTGTTTTTTTTTTTTGTTTGTTTGTTTGTTTGTTTTGTCTGGTTTTTGTAAAGCCTGTTATTATAGAGGAGTTATTTAAAAGCGCAGGATTCGAATCACTAGTGTCGACTCACTCAAATGAATAATTTTCATCAGCGGCCTGGCTGTACTGCGCATGCGATAACCATCGCTCCTGTTGCACGGGGCTCTCCCGCTTCACGGCGCATGCGCTCAATCCGACATCGCACCGGTGCAATTAGCCGTTAGCAGCAGCGATGCCGACCATCGGCGTTAAACGGGACCTTCTTTTCCAGGCTCTGGGCAGAACATACAGTGAGTCTGTTTAATATTATTAAATATCCCACCAATTGGTTAGTAAAACGCCAATATAACGGGTATTAAGTCCAGTCAGACGTTACGCTGGGTTGAATGAGAAAGTGCTAGCACGGCTAACTAGCTGTCATTTAAAGACATTTGCGTGGTTCTTGTGTTGAAGTAAAAGTGACGTGACTTAAAACACAAGGACTTTGTGTAGATTTCCGGCAACTTTGAGGTTGAATTTAGAAAATGAGAATATTTTAAAAAGCTTTTTGAGCTGCGTGTTGAGGCGATTGCATCAGATCATCCGCGATCTAATAGTAAACATATAAACTAATGTCACGTGATGATTTATTAAATATAAGCATGTGTGAAAGCAATGTGTACTTTTTATACTTCAGGTTGTTTTGAAAAAAGTCCATTTTATCTTCATTTGGGAAATAAGCGTTACCGGTAGCGAGTCTGGATAGTGACGTCATCACCGTGCGCCAAGTACAGGCATGGACTCAGCACAGGATCATTACTGATATTAAGATTATAATGTTGTTATTAAAAATTATAAATATTGTTAGTATTTATTTATTTATAATATATTTTGCCCTGATCTTTTGTAACTTTTATTATTCTTTTTTCTTTTACTCTGAGTAAAAAGTTTAATAAACTATATTAAATATAGACCCTTCCTTATAGCATTAGTTTTCTCACTGAAAAAGCAAGTACAGCACTTAAACAATACAAGAAAACTTTAAAAACAAGAGTTTTAACATTTAACTGTAGTATTCCCAGGGCATATCTCTGTCATCTACCATAATTATTATTTCTAAACATACTTCGCAAATAATTCACTCCTACCACGCAGGATGAAAATGTGTCAATAATTCAGAGTGCGCCACCTGTAGGATTATAAAGAAACAGAACACATTCTCTGTTACTCTTCGGTTTCCTGATTGAGGTGGTGCACTTTTACAATCTGTCTCTCTCATCTTTTGCAGCTGATGAAGAATTCGATGAGCTCTGCTTCGAGTTTGGCCTCGAGCTGGACGAGATTGTGAGTAATAATCGCTAAACATCATAACTCTTTACAGTAGTGGCATGTCAAGATTTGCATAAATCTATTTACGGTTTGTGTTCTCATCTAACAATGAGCTCTACGAGAGGAGGAAAAAGGTTATGGTGTTTGTTAAATTTGCTGTGTGCATGTGTGTGCATTTTCAGACGTCGGAGAAGGACATAATCAGCCGCGAGCAGGGAGATCAGAAAGCTGAGGGAGCCTCGGATGTGGTACTGTATAAGATCGACGTCCCAGCCAACAGATATGACCTGCTGTGTCTGGAGGGACTCGTCAGGGGACTGCAGGTGTTCAAGGAGAAGTACGACAGACACACGCACATTCAGTGACTCACTGCAATACATCCAAGTCCTTTCTATAGTGGAATTCTTACGCATGACTCTGTGTGGTTGTGGCAACGGCGGAAAGGGGTGCCAATAGTTTTACCTTACTGAAAATGGAAAACTAGATGACATTAAAAGATTAAAAGTAAATGTAAAGTAAATGTAATGTGTGTATAATATGCAGTAATGTCCAGTAATAACCAATGACAACCTGTGTGTGTGTGTGTGTGTGTAGAATAGGGGCACCGCGTTACAAGCGCGTGAGCCCAGCGAACGGAGAGGCGCAGCGGCTCATCATCACCGAGGATGTGAGAGAAACTCTCTTGTTAAACCCTAGCACGTAACCGGCATCCCATAATGCACTGCAGTATCTTACTTCCTGATCAATCCAGTAGTCTGTCCTCATGATTATTATTATTTGCTTATTTATCTATTTTAATCGTTGTTGCGTTTCCCCTCTCAGACGGCGGGCGTGAGGCCGCACGCGGTGGCTGCGGTGTTACGGAACATCACATTCACGCCGGAGCGCTACGAGAGCTTCATCGAGCTGCAGGAGAAACTGCACCAGAACGTCTGCAGGTGAGTGGAGGAGAGGGAGACGAGCCGCCTCAGACCGTCAGTCGGTCGGTCGGTCAGTCAGTCGGCGCGTGACTTTATTTTCCGCCGCTGATCACGGTGTGTTGTGGAACTGCAGGAAAAGGACGCTGGTTGCCATAGGAACGCACGACCTAGACACCATCTCGGGTCCGTTCACATACACGGCGAAGGCGCCGGAGGAAATCCGGTTCAGACCGCTGAGTCAGAAACAGGAGTACACGGCGACTCAGCTCATGAGCCTCTACAAGGTGAGATCTGATTGGCTCTCGATGATGTCATCTGTGCAAAACCCTGGCTTCTGATTGGCTGTCAGGTGGGATTCCTTTTCATTAATAAAGATGTGTATATGTGTGTGTATTTGTGTAGACGGACAGCCACCTGAGACATTATCTGCACATTATTGAGGACGAGCCGCTTTACCCCGTCATCTACGACAGCAACGGAGTCGTCCTGTCCATGCCGCCCATCATCAACGGTCAGAATACACCTCTCTCTCTCTCTCTCTCTCTCTCTCTCTCTCTCTGTCTGTCTCACTCTATTTAAGACTTTCTCACTAATTTGTTGTTCTCACTTCTTCTTCTTCTTCTTCTTCTTCTTCTTCACCTTTCCTTACATGTAGTAAGGTCTCTTCTTTTTTTTCTTGTCCACTCTCTCCTTTTCATCTTTCTTGCTTTAGAGATTCAAGATTCAAAGGTGCTTTATTGGCATGACCCATATTTACATTTGTATTGACAAAGTACAGAAATAAGCGGCAATAAAATAACAGTAAAAGATAGTTTAAAAAAAAAAAACAGAATAATATAGAAGGAGGAAAGACAAATAGATGTATATAAAATGAGAGCACAGACATTTAAAGTCAAAGATAAAATGACTCTATAATGAATAAAATAACATTATTAAAAAGCATACATGTACATTGTAATGATGATGATGATCGTAATGATAAAAGTAATTATAATATTTATATAATGATATAATTACTATTATATAATTAAATATACATAATTATTTCTCTCTCTCTCGTTTCATCATTCTTCCCTCTTAAATCTCCCCCACTCCTCTTTTCATCACTGATCTCCCCCCTCCCCCCCCCCCCCCCCTCTCTCTCTAACACACTCATTGTGTATATTAAAATGTTGTTTTAATGTCGTGTGTCTCCTGCAGGTGATCACAGCAAAATTTCTGTTAACACACGGAACGTGTTTATCGAGTGCACGGCCACGGACCTCACCAAGGTAGGAGTGTGTGTTTACTGGACGTGCCTGTAAACAGAGGTCATGTGACACTGTTTTGAACGAATGTTATTCAGCCTAGAACGTCCGCTTTCCTTTACCATTCAGATGATTGAATCTAAATCGGTGTGTGTGTGTGTGTGTGTGTGTGTGTGTGTGTGTGTGTGTGTGTGCGTGCTTGCAGGCGAAGATAGTATTGGATATGATCGTGACCATGTTCAGCGAGTACTGCGACGAGCCGTTCACGTAAGTGGAAACAGTCCCCATGTTTGCACAAGTATTCACCCCACACCATGTATTGACATAATTCCCCCCAGTCATGATACAGTCATAAATGTACACACACGTAAGCACTGTGTACTTGAAATTTGCGCTCTCTGTCTCTCTCTTTCTCTCTCAGGGTTGAGGAGGCGGAGGTTGTGTATCCTGATGGCCGGATGTTCTCCTATCCTGTATGTCTAACGCTTAATTCAAAATTTTTATGTAAATCTGGCAAGAGATCATTGTTATGCTTTTGGCCTTAATATAGTTTGGAGTTTGTTCTCTTAAAAAAAATAAATAAATCTTTTTTGAGGTTAAACACGTATGCCATGACATGATCACATGTTTTCTTTCCTCTAGTTTAATTTATAAAGCTCTCTTTAAGTTGCGTGTTCTTCTGTTGACCTTCGACCTTTTGACCCACAGGAGCTGGCCTACAGGACAGAAATCCTCTCAGCGGACTTCATCAACCACAGAGTCGGCATAAAGTGAGACGTTTTATGCCTTTTTTTTTTTTTTTTTTTTTACATTTCTAACGGAGATGAAATGGTCGATCGGTCAGAATTGTTTGATTGATCAGATATAAACGATTCTGTATCGAGCGCAGAAGTTTCCAAGTGACGCAAGAGAAACACATTTTTAATTGAGATTTGAGAGTTTGGAAGTGTTCGAGAAGATAAACCATCTCCGTGCACACTATGCACACTGCTCAGTTAAAAGTTAAACTCTTGTATTTGAAGTTAGTTTGTATTGTTTAAATGCTGCGCTTTGGTTTTTAAGTGAGAAAAGCTAATGTTATAAGTAACAGGCTACATGTAATTAATTATAGAGGAATTAATTAAATTAATAAATTGCATTAAATGAAAACTTTTTTTTTAAGTTTAAAATTGGTGCAAAAATTCCAAGCCATATGTATTATATTTATATCTATTAATACTGGAAGATAAAGTCTACCAAGTTACATATTGTAGTTTATGTAACGCCACACTGACTCCAAAATAATTTTATAGGTTAACATGTTGCAGTTCCTCTATAATCCTGCAGGTGGTGGTCTTCTCTATTTACACATTGGCATCCTGTGAGGCAGGATTAAATTATTTGCCAAATTCGTTCAGGACTGCAAGAAAATGTTTTTAAAATGTGATAAAATCATATCGGACGGCATCCTGGTGGTGATTCCTATCCCTAATTCTTCTTCCATAAATCGCACTCACTTTTGTCCTTTTCATCACTCGCAGTGAGACAGCCGAGAGCGTCGCGCACCTCCTGACCCGGATGTGTCTAAAGTCGGAGGTCACGGGAGAGGCCGATCAGATCCGAGTGGAAATCCCGCCCACCCGCTCCGACATCATCCACGCGTGTGACATCATGGAAGACGCCGCCATGGCGTACGGTTTCAACAACATCACCAGGACAACGCCGCGCACATACACGGTGGCCAATCAGGTGCGGGAATCAGGATGGGCCGATCAGACGCGATGTAATGGACGTATGAGAAATTAAATGACGTGTGTGTGTGTGTGTGTGTGTGTGTGTGTGTTTTAACAGCTCCCTCTGAACAAGCTGACTGAGCTCTTGAGGTCGGATCTGGCAGCAGCGGGATTCACTGAAGCTCTGACTTTTGCCCTGGTATATATACATACACACACACACACACACACACACACACACACACACACACACACACACACATCACTTTTCTTTTAATGCGTCATTTGTGCTCCTTGCAAATTTGTAAATTGTATAGCGTTCCATTAGAATAATCAACGTGCAGCGGCCGTGTTGGTAACAAATCCCATTACGTCTCTGATAATCATCGAGAATGAGACGAACGCACTGACATCACTTTTCTCGATCATAGAACGAGTTCCTGAAATTTCTTCTCATTCCTCCTCCTCTCCGTCTCTCCGTTTCAGTGTTCTCGAGAGGACATCGCAGACAAACTGGGAAAGGACATCGCAGAGACGAGAGCCGTACACATCTCCAACCCTAAAACTGCAGAATTCCAGGTCTCCCTCTCTCTCACACTCACACACACACGCGTGCGCACAGACACAAACGGCTGTTAATTGCAGAGCTTGTATCAGTAATGTCGCCATGGCGTCAGTGCAGCTGTTCTCAGTTCCACACGGATAATATGAGCACTTCAGTGTGTCAATATTTAATTCACTTCTCAAAACAGTTACCTAACCTTTAATCATGGTTTCAGTCATAGTACTGCATTAAAAATGTAATATAGTTGCAAGTGTTATTTACAGCTGTATAGTCATTTGTGTGTGTGTGTGTGTGTGTGTGTGTGTGTGTGTGTGTGTGTGTGTGTAGGTGGCAAGGACTACGCTGCTGCCCGGGCTGTTGAAGACCGTGGCTGCAAACAGGAAGATGGCGCTACCGCTTAAATTGTTCGAGATCTCAGATGTAGTGCTGAAAGACGAAGACAAAGGTGTGTGTGTGTGTGTTTTAAAGAATAATTATTTATCGTAAGTTTTCTTGATACAGTGGTGTAGAGAGATGAGCTTGTTTTGTGTGTGTGTGTGTGTGTGTGTGTGTGTGTGTGTCAGATGTTGGAGCACGCAACAACAGGCGTCTGTGTGCGGTTTACTACAACAAGACACCCGGCTTCGAAGTGATCCACGGCCTCCTGGACCGGCTCATGCAGCTGCTGGATGTCAAACCGGGTCGTAACCATGGTTACCACATCCAGGCCTCAGAAGGTGACTTTTTATAAAAATAAAAAAAAAAGATTTCTAAACTCTGCAAGGTTAAAAATATTTAAATTTCTGTCTCTGTTTTTTTTCACACTCAGACTCCACCTTCTTCCCGGGACGCTGCGCAGAAATCTTTTTCGGCGGGAAAAGCATCGGGCGCCTCGGCGTCCTTCACCCTGACGTCATCAACGCCTTCGACCTCACCATGCCATGCTCCGCCCTCGACGTCGACATCGAACCCTTCCTGTAGCCTCTCTATTTAAACTAAACCACGCCCACACACACACACACACACACACACTCAAATGACTAGCCATGCCTGCGAACATTACACACACACTAGCTGTTAACTGATGCATCCTGCAGCTCTGTCCATATAAGGAAGTAGTGGGTGGAGTCATGTCTCTGTGAAGGGTAAAGGGCGTGACACTCTGATTTGTCCTCTTCTGTTACCGGTGCATTGTAATGATTATTAAACAAACGTCTCAGATGTACTGTACAATCTTATTTTATTGACTTCACACACAAAATAAACACAAATTCAATAAATTGTTGATATTTTTTCTTTCTTTTCGTCCATCACAGAAAGCGTTTCTTTCTCTTCAACAGCGTCCCATTTGCGGTCAGTTCAAAAGGAAGCACAAGTGATGATAACCGATTGTGTTGAGTAAGGGGCGGTTGTGTATCATGCAGTGTGTGTGTGTGTGTGAGGTTGTAGGGTGCAAAGGTCCGAGTGCGGCGAGATAAGATAAGATCATAAACCTGTAGGTGTGTTTCATTCCACATCAGTCACAAGCATTTAGAAGCAACCTTTATGTGTGTGTGTGTGTGTTTAGATGTTTAACAATCATTAGCGTCTCAGACAGTGTGCTTGGGTGTGTTTTGTAGACTGATGAGTCATCACTTTAAACTTAAACGGCCATAAAAACACCAAGACAAACGCTACTGGGAGTGTTTAAAGGAAAAAAAAGAAAAGAAGCAAGATGTCCTTGGCTCGTTTATTCATTCCTGTTAGCTTCTTTGCTGACAGGATCGTAAACAGACCGGAAAAGAAATAAATAACATTGTGATTGAGTTAAGCTGAGATGTAATTACACAAACACTCTGGAGCTGTACTCTTTTCTTTTTTTTTTTTTCCCCCCCCCCACAAACAAACAAAGTAACGAGCGATGCATGTGGTACGCGCCATCGCTTCAGCAACTTGCTAGGTTAGGGACACCGCGTGTGTCTGTGAGAGCTGCTAGGATTCAACGTTCTTGCTGAGATTTTTTGGCGCTATGTGGAAATCTACAGCATCGACCAAGAGATGTGTGTATTACCCATAATGCACCATGATAGATCGGTTTTAGTTTAAGTTGAGAGGTAGCTAGGGCTGTAACATAGCCAGAGGACACGTCCCTGCGTCCCTCTGTCAGGCTTCAGTGTGTGGGTTTGATTTATACACCATCTCGCATGCTAATGCTAATCGGTGTAATAACCTGCTAGCATGTCTTGTTTCAGCCATATTGTAATGACGTTAGCGTTAGCAAAGCTTGGAGTGAGATTCTGAGAAAATGCCCATCGGTTCTGTACACACACACACACACACACACACACACACACAATACCCCCATTACAGTGTTAAAGTGAAACAACAGATGCATGTGCCTGTATTTATTCCAGTTGGTACAACTGACGTGTGAAATATTCACCCAAACAAAAACCAAAACATGACATAATGCCCACCTCACACCAGCCAAATCACCTACATGCTCTCGAGCAGCTCCGTGTAGGGCAGCACGACTCTGGGGCGGATACGTCTCATTGGGCCTTGTCCATTC